>OY740788.1:26480498-26950498 GCA_963514005.1 Raja brachyura
AGAGGATTCTCCCGACGCCGGAGCAACATCACCCGGCGAGAACGGCCTGGAACATCGGGCCTCCGTGAAGGCCACTGCGGAGGCCTCAATAGGCCTGACTATGGGTGGACTATTGGGGACTGGACATTGTGCCTTCCCTCATAATGGGAACCATTGTGGGGGGATGTTTTTATGTTTAAATCTCTTTATTAGTGTTGTGTCTGTATTCTTTATTTTATGTGCTGCATGGCAAGAAGCATTTCACTACACCAATTGGTGTATGTGACAAATAAACTAACCTTGAATCTTGAATCTTGAATAGAAGTGAAGGCCACTCATTTCAAGAGCAGAAAGACATGCAGAACAAATGCTGTTCTTGACAGAGATACCCAGATGCCAAAAGATCACTGAAGAAATAATGAACCACCAACATTTTTGCCTGTGCACCTACATAATCCACCCCAGTACAGTCTGGAGACATTTAATTCTGCTTTCTTAAATTTTGTTGTGCAATTCTGGAGTCCAGTGTAGATCACGTGACAACTTCACGTCCACAGAGTTAGCTCTTCGGCTGGTTTAGTTTAGTTGAGGAGATGAGGAAATACTTTTTCACACAGGGAGTTGTGAGTGTGTGGAATTCTCTGCCTCAGAGGGCGGTGGAGGCCGGTTCTCAAGAGAGAGTTATATAGAGCTCTTAAAGATAGCGGTGTCAAGGGATATGGGGAGAAGGCAGGAACGGGGTACTGATTGTGGATGATCAGCCATGATCACATTGACTAGCGGTGCTGGCTCAAAGGGCTAAATGCCCTACTCCTGCACCTATTGTCTATAGTTTAGAGATACATCGTGGAAACAGGCCCTTCAGCCCATCAAGTCCACATCACCCAGCGATCACTGCACATTAACAGTACCCTACACACACTCGGGGCAATTTACATTTATACCAAGCCTAATAACCTACGAGCCTGTACGTCTTTGGAGTGTGTTGGGAAACAGAAGATCGCGGAGAAAACCCACGTGGTCAAGGGGAGAACGTACAAACTCCGTACAGACAGCACCCATAGTCAGGATCGAACCCGGGTCTCCAATGCTGCAAACGCTGTAAGCAGCAACTCTACCGCTGCGGCATCATGCCGCCCAAGGTGGGCCAAGTCCATCTGGATTGCCGTCTGACATTGAATAAATGGGTTTCTTATGTTATACACGCAATATATAAATATTCCCAAGTGAAGCACAGATGTTAGCACTATAGAGTCAGCTTCCAGATGCAAATATATAATGGCTCAGGATGGGAAACAATCATTTTAATTTATACAATATTAGAAAGCTATACATCTTGTTGGTATTATCTCCTTTCCAAGGCAGTAAAAAGATCAAAGGGCAAGTTTATTGGCACAGACATCGTGGGCCAAAGGGCAATATAATTTGTCCATTAAGAGCAAAGCTTGCCAGTGAATGGAGAAATAACAAGCAAAAAGGTTGTGATTGTTGGGGGACGAATATCCTCAATGGTTTCAGCAACGCTTATACCATCATCCAAAATCCACAAGCAGTTTTGTTCGGAGATACAGCGCGGAACCAGGCCCTTCAGCCCAAAAAGCGATCCCCGCACACAAACTCTATCCTACACACACCAGGGACAATTTACCATTTTTTACCAAAGCCAATTAACCTACAGACCTGGATGTCTTCGGAGTGTGGGAAGAAACCGGAGAAAACCCACGCAGGTCACGAGCAGAATGGAAAGTTCTGTGCAGACAGCACCCATGGTCAGGATCGAACCGGGATCTCTGGCGCTGCAAGGCAGCAACTCAGCAGTGTGGTATCACATTTACAATATTTCAGATAAGGAAGGTTAACTCGTGCAGCATGTGGCATCCCCAAGACGATCATAATCATCTTCCCTTGTTAATCACACCACCATTGCTACAACCTCCACCAACAGCATTCTGGGCTCATTTCCTGACACTCTGCACTCTTTCATGCACTCACGAGATAAACCTCAGGTCAAATGGAGTGCTTGTTCTGCATGGCGATGTGTTTGCTCTGAAGCAGCCTGTTCCTCATGAAGCGACAAGATTTCTGCTTCAAGATTCTTCAGCTTCATTTCATTCTCCCTTGACTGAGTGAAGATCTCATCTCTGGAAACACCCAGCCTCTTCCAGCTTGCGTTAGTAGTCTTTCCTCTGTGCCTGAAGTCTGCAGACCTGTTTAATTGCTTCATCACAACTTTTATTCGTGACCTCAATTTGCGCTAGCAGGCTTTGGAGGTCCATCACCAGCTTGTTCCTTGTGGCAACTGTTTGTGCACGCTGCTTCCACATCTTCCAGCTCTGCTTCAAGCTCACAAACCTGTCCAACTAACATTCTCTAAACCTACATGATCACCCAGTGGCCAAACACTTTAACCCCCCTCCCTTTCCCATACTGACCTTTCTATCCTGGGCCTCCTCCACTGTCAGAGCCTAACATGGAGGAACAGCCCCTCATATTTCACTTGGGCAGCTTACAACCCAGAGGTATGAATATCGACTTCTCTAACTGCAAGTAACCCTTGCTTTCCCTATCTGTCCATCCCTCCCTCATCCTAGTTCACTGATGAGTCTGACTGACCTCCTGATTACATTTTATCTCAGTATGCTTCGTTGGCACCTTCCCCTGGCTAATGATAATCTGTTCTACATTTTCCTTGACCTTCATCCCCTTTGATGTCCTGTTTTCACACCTTACCCTTCCATATCTTTCTGTCTCCCTCGCCCCTGACTCTTAAGGGCCTGTCCCACCAGCATGCAACTCGATGCGATTAGCGCGACCTAACGTGGTCGCTTGAGCCGTCCGGCGTCGCGGGGCCAGTCCCACTTCGATCGCGGGAGCCGTGCGGAATTGTGCGGAGTTCGTCCCGAGTTCGTCCCGACGCCGCGCGGGGCTCCAAAAAACCGACAATGTCCAAAAATCCCGCGCGGCAACGGTTTGTCGGCTCGCAGTCGCCGCGACATTTACACACCGCCCGGACATCGTGCCTCCGTGAAACTATTTGTAAGTGCCTCCGTGACCCTCTATGTGTGTGGCTCCATGGCCCTGTATGTGTGTGTGGCTCGGTGCCCCTCTCTGTGTGCCCCTCTAAGTCCTGGCGAACTGACCTTGGACTTGCTTCAAGTTCGCATCGCTTTGCGCCGCGTTGCGCCACTCACCCAACCTCCGCGCGGCCCCTACTGCCGGTTTAGTTGCGCTTGCCGCATGCAGGCGCATGCTGGTGGGACCGGCCCTGTACAGGGGATCACCCGACCTCCGCGCGGCCCCCGCTGCCGGTTTGATCGAGTTCATCGCATATAGTTGCGTGCTGGTGGGACAGGCCCTTTAGTCTGAAGAAGGGACTCGACCCAAAAAGTCACCCATTCCTTCGGTCTCAAGATGCTGCGTGTCCCGCTGTGTTACTCCAGTATTTAGTGTCTATCTTTGGTGTAAACCGACATCTGTGGTTCCTTCCAACACATCAGCCTCTTCTCTTCTCTTTGTTCTGCTCATGTCTGGCCTGCAGGCCCCGCTCAGCCAGGTATACTGGGTGCGAACGAGGCTTCTGGAGTTCCTAGCATCTTCTCCAAGGACCCGTTTACTCCTGTCTGCCAGCCAGTTCTCTATCCACATCAATACTGAACCCCCAATACCGTGTGCTTTAAGTTTGCATACTAATCTCTTATGTGGGACCTTGTCGAAAGCCTTCTGAAAGTCCAGATATAATACATCCACTGGTTCACCTTTATCCACTGTACTAGTTACATCATCGAGAAATTCTATAAGATTCGTCAGACATGATTTACCTTTCAAAAATCACACTTTCACATTTGCTTTCTTCACTGCCTAAATCACATGATTTACCTTTCATAAATCACACTTTCCAAATGTGCTGCTATTCCATCTTTAATAACTGACTCTCGCAGTTTCCCCACTACCGATGTTAAAATAACTGGTCCGTAATTCCCCGTTTTCTCTCTCCCTCCCTTTTTAAAAAGTGGGGTTACATTAGCTACCCTCCAATCCTCAGGAAATACTCCAGAATCTAAAGAGTTTTGAAAACTTATCACTAATGCATCCACTATTTCTGGGGCTACTTCATTAAGTACTCTGGGATGCAGCCTATCTGGCCCTGGGGATTTATCGGCCTTTAATCCATTCAATTTACCCAACACCGCTTCCCGGTTAACCTGGATATCACTCAGTTTTTCCATCTCATTTGACCCCCGGTCCCCTACTATTTACGGCACATTATTTATGTCTTCCTTAGTGAAGACAGAACCAATGTAGTTATTCAATTGGTCTGCCATGTCCTTGTTCCCCATGATCAATTCACCTGTTTCTGACTGCAAGGGACCTACATTTGTTTTAACTAATCTTTTTCTCTTCACATATCTATAAAAACGTTTGCAGTCAGAAACGTCCCTGCCAGTTTTCTTTCATAATCTATTTTCCCTTTCCTAATTAAGCCCTTTGTCCTCCTCTGCTGGACTCTGAATTGTTCCCAGTCCTCTGGTAGGCTGCTTTTTCTGGCTAATTTGTATGCTTCATCTTTTGTTTTGATACTATCCCTGATTTCCCTTGTTATCCACGGATGTACTACCTTCCCTGAATTATTCTTTTGCCAAACTGGGATGAACAATTTTTGTAGTTCATCCATGCAGTCTTTAAATGCCTTCCATTGCCTATCCAACGTTAACCCTTTAAGAATCAATTGCCAGTCTATTTGGCCAATTCACGTCTCATACCCTCAATAGACAATAGGTGCAGGACTAGGCCATTTGGCGTTCGAGCCAGCACTGCCATTCAATGTGATCATGGCTGATCATCCCCAATCAGTACCCCGTTCCTGACTTCTCCCCATATCCCGACTCTGCTATTTTTAAGAGCCCTATCTAGCTCTCTCCTGAAAGCATCCAGAGAAACTACCTCCACCACCCTCTGAGGCAGAGAATTCCACAGACTTGCCACTCTTTGTGGGAAAAAGTGTTTCCTCATCTCCGTTCTAAATGGCTTACTCCTTATTCTGAAACTGTGGCCCCTGGTTCTGGACTCCCCCAACATCGGGAACATGTTTCCTGCCTCTAGTGTGTCCAAGCCCTTAACAATCTTAAATGTTTCAATGACATTCTCTCTCGTCCTTCTAAACTCCAAGATGTACAAGCCCAGCTGCTCCATTCTCTCACCATATGACAGTCCCGCCATCCCAGGAATTAACCTTGTAAATCTATGCTGCACTCCCTCAATAGCAAGAATGCCCTTCCTCAAATTAGGGGACCAAAACTGCACACAATACTCCAGGTGTGGTCTCACTAAGGCTCTGTACAACTGCAGAAGGACCTCTTTGCTCCTATATTTGATTCCTTGTGTTATAAAGGCTAACATGCCATTCGCTTTCTTCACTGCCTGCTGTACCTGCATGCTTACTTTCATAGATGATGTGTAAGGACCCCTAGATCCCATTGTACTTCCCCTTTTCCCAACTTGACACCATTTAGATAGTAATCTGCCTTCCTGTTTTTGGTACTGAACTGGATAACCTCACATTTATCCGCATTAAACTTCAGCTGCCATGCATCTGCCCACTCCCCCAACACGTCCAAGTCACCCTGCATTCTCATAGCATCCGCCTCACAGTTCACACTGCCACCCAGCTTTGTGTCATCTGCAAATTTGCTAATGTTACCTTTAGGTTAGTTTACTTTAGTTTAATTTAGTTTAGAATATTACTTTAGTTTAGTTTAGTTTAGAGATACAACGCGGAAACAGGCCCTTCGGCCCACCGGGTCCGCGCCGACCAGCGATCCCCGCACACTAACACTATCCTACACATGCCAGGGACATTTACCAAGCCAATTAACCCACAAACCTGTACGCTTTTGGAGTGTGGGAAAAAACTGAGGATCTCGGAGAAAACCCACGCAGGTCATGACAAGAACGTACAAACTCTGCACAGACAACACCCAAAGTCGAGATCAAACCCGGGTCTCCGGCGCTGCATTCGCTGTTAGGCAGCAACTCCACCGCTGCGCCACCGAGACTGCCTTGATTGGCCAGTGTGTAACAGTTCTGGCTGGACCAGAGTAATGTCGCTGCTAGAATCCAATAAAACTGGTCGTTGCGTGTTCAGGGTGGTTGACCTCTCCTCTGGCCCCCATAGACTGGGTCAAGGGAAGTCCTGGGTCTATAGCCGTGGGTTCATCGTAGAGTCCTGGCTGGGAGGAGAGCTTATGCTATTCCGTCCTGCCTGCTGGCTGAACCAGTCCAGGTCCCACCACCCTCCAACGTTGAGTGAGGTTTTTACCCATGCGGGGACCTCGAGACGTGGTCCGCAAGGCTTGGGCTTGTTCAGCACAGTCTATAATCTCCACAGATGTTTGTTGTGCCCCTGCACGCTGGTCTTCAGCTGGCAACCTCCTTGGACAACGGACCATTCCTACCCAATGCACAACCTTTTCTGAGGTATGCTTCTGGGGCTGGAGCCAGTGAGTGGTGCTTCTCTTTAGTTGGGCAGCTCAGATTGGGGTGGTTTGTTGGGGCAGTATGTCTGTGCAGCAACCACAGAAGAGAGGTTAAACACTTTTTAATCAAAAAATATATTAAATTATTAAAAATAATATTTACAATACAATAGACAATAGACAACCTTGTTCTGCATAGGGGCCGGGACGGATGTCTGTGAGCGGATGGCGGGCCACATCTATCACGTGTACACATGGCTCCCACCCCCATCGCGCAGGCATGAAATCACGTGTTCACAGAAGCTACACAAAAATGCTGGAGAAACTCAGCGGGTGAGGCAGCCTCATGCAATCCTTGCATGTCTCACCTGTTGAGTTTCTCTGGCATTTTTGTCGAGCATCGATTTTCCCAGCATCTACAGTTCTTTCTTAAACGTGTTCACAGAAGGTGTGCGGCCACGCCAGCGGCTTTGCACAGGATGCAGTACAGCCGTAGCTCGGCGCTCGGCGGGCCGGATGATTTTGGGTTACGGGCCGCATTCAGGTTACGGTTGCCAACCCCTGCAGTAGACAATAGGTGCAGGAGTAGGCCATTCGGCCCTTTGAGCCAGCCAATTAAATCATGGCTGATCATCCATATTCAGAGATGGTTCTGCATGCTGCGTTTAGCACCGGATCCAACTTCTTGGCGTGTGAAGAACGTCCCCAGACTGGGCAGGCATATTCGGCTGCTGAATAGCATAGTGCAAGGGCATTACTCTGGATGGTTCCTGGATCGGATCTCCATTTAGAGTTGGCCAGCTTTCCCAGGTTGTTGTTTATGGTTCCTACCTTTGCTTAGAAATACAGGCCAAGTAACAGGCCCTTCGGCCCGACCAGTGATCCCCGCACACTAACACTATCCCGCGCACACAAGGGACAATTGACATTTATACCAAGCCAATGAACCTACAAACCTGTACGTCTTTGGAGTGTGGAAGGAAACCGAAAATCTTGGAGAAAACCCACGCAGGTCACAGGGAGAACGTACAAACTCCCTACAGACAGCACCTGTGGTCGGGATCAAACCCGGGACTCCGGCGCTGCGTTCGATGTAACTCTACCACTGCGCCACCATGCCGCCCTGTTACCCGAGCAGTTATGGGTCAACTCTTGGGTTGGCTGCTGTGGTTCTAGGGCGATTCGCCGTTTATCAATACTGATCTCAATCTGAAATAAATGCCAGATCCGTCTCTCCATTGTGTGAGGAGCCAGGGCACTCATTGTCCACCAGTGCGGCATCGGTCATGACACTGGATCAGCAATGAACACACAGTAAGGTGAACCCACCCATTAGGCTTCATTACCAACAGCAAACATGAGTCTCATTGTCTGTAACTCGTATTCACCTGGCCCACAGCTTACAATAGGTAGACACAAAATGCTGGAGTAACTTGGCAGGACAGACAGCATCTCTGGAGAGAAGGAATGGGTGACGTTTCAGGTCGAGATCCTTCTTCAGTCTGCCCAGTCTGAAGAAGTGTCTCGACCCGAAACGTCACGTATACCTTCTCTCCAGAGATGCTGTCTGTCCTGCCAAGTTACTCCAGCATTTTAGAAGGATGAGGGGGAAACTTATAGAAACATATAAGATTATAAAAGGACTGGACAAGCTAGACGCAGGAAAAAAGTTCCCAATGTTGGGCGAGTCCAGAACCAGGGGCCACAGTCTTAGAATAAAGGGGAGGCCATTTAAGACTGAGGTGAGAAAAATCTTTTTCACCCAGAGAGTTGTGAATTTGTAGAATTCCCTGCCACAGAGAGCAGTGGAGGCCAAATCACTGGATGGATTTAAGAGAGAATTATATAGAGCTCTAGGGACTAGTGGAATCAAGGGATATGGGGAGAAAGCTGGCACGGGTTATAGATTGGGGACGATCAGCCATGATCACAATGAATGGCGGTGTTGGCTCGAAGGGCCGAATGGCCTTCTCCTGCACCTATTTTCTATGTTTCTATACTGCCGCTGAGTTACTCCAGCATTTAATGTCTATCTTTTGGTCCTTCCTCCACAGCTAACAACGTTTCCTTTTTCATCGTTACTTTTTTTGCATATCATTCATTCATTCATTTGTTCTATATCCCTCTATATCACCGTCTATATCTCTCCTTTCCCTTTCCCCTGACTCTCGGTCTGAAGAAGGGTCTCAACCCGAAATGTCACCTTTTTATTTTCTCCAGAGACGCTGTGTGACCCGCTGAGTTACTCCAGCTTTTTATGTCTATCTTCGGTTTAAACCAGTATCTGCAGTTCCTCCCTGAACAAACAAGAGCACCTAGAATCACCCCAGATGCTTCTGGTCTCTCTTCTCTGCCTGGACTCCTGGGTTTATAAGGACAAGGATCAGATGAATTAGTTCCCTTAAGCGGATCCAGCTCTGGCTCGATTGCCTACGGCCGGGATCCGAGTGGACCTTAAATGGAGCATGTCATCACAGTAGGTAGATGTGATGGTCTTGGCATTGTGTTCAGCACAGACATTGTGGGCCTTGTTCTTAGAAACATAGAAACATAGAAAATAGGTGCAGGAGTAGGCCATTCGGCCCTTCGAGCCTGCACCGCCATTCATTGTGAACATGGCTGATCATCCACAATCAGTAATCCGTGCCTGCCTTCTCCCTATATCCCTTGATTCCGCTAGCCCCTAGAACCTCGTGGTCGCGTTGAAGCGCGACGGTCCCGTGAAGGTTGCGCGCGACTTCATGCATCCGCACAGCCGTCTGGAGCGCGTGACATAATTTGAAGATGGACACAAAATGCAGGAGTAACTCAGCGTGACCGGCAGCATCTCTGGAGAGAAGGAATGGACGATGTTTCGGGTCGAGACCCTGCTTCAGTCTGAAAGAAGGGTCTTGACCCGAAACGTCCTCCCTTCTCTCGAGAGATGCTGCCGGTCCCGCTGAGTTACTCTACCATTTTGTGTCTATCTTCAATTTTCTTGGCCCTGCTCTGGGAGTAGAAGTGGGGGCGGATCTGGATTGCAACGGCCGTGAGCCCCAGGCTGAACCCGGCGATCGTTTGCCTGCTTCTGCTGCTGTTGGAGGTGAGACGTTGCGTCACGCCAGGGTCTTGGGCCTCTCCCACTTTGGCTGTCAGTTACACGACAGGCCGGTGGCGGGTGAAGATTTTGTTTGTTACAAAATTTCGGATCGCCGCCCGATACCGTGCGCAACTCCATACCCCTCTGCACTTCTCAGTGGGACCGGCCCCGTGCGGCCACACGATGCCCGGGCGCCTCAACGCAACAACGCGGTCGCGTGATTTGCGTGCCAAGGATACGTAAGTGGGACAGGGCCCTAACTTTCTTTTAAATCCATCCATTGAATTGGCCTCTCTTCTCCCCATACCCCTTGATTCCACTAGCCCCTAGAGCTCTATCTAACTCTCTCTTAAATCCATCCACTGTCCTCTGTGGCAGGAAATTCCACAAATTCACAACTCTCTGGGTGAAAACAAATTTCTCACCTCAGTCTTAAATGGCCTCCCCTTTATTCTTAGACTGGTTCTGGACTCCCCCAACATTGGTAACATTTTTCCTGCATCTAGCTTGTCCAGTCCTTTTATAATTGTATACGAGTCTGTAAGATATCCTCTCATCCTTCTCAATTCCAGTCTTTCCAATCTTTCCAATCTTTCCAATCAATTCCAGTCTTTCCAATCTTTCCTCATATGACAGTCCTGCCATCCAAGGGATTAACCTGGTAAACCTACGCTGCACTGCCTCAATAGCAAGGATGTCCTTCCTCAAATTAATCTTGTGCTCTACTGGTCTAGTTTTTATGATTTGCAACCTAATTCAATAACTCCAATCAAAGTTTCTCACTCTATTCCTGGCTGCACAATATGTTCTTGGGCATACAAATTGTTTTCTAGCGATTAGTTTCTTCTTTTCTAAATTCCAGATGAACCTGTGCTCCTTCACAGTTATTAAATGTCTGAGAAGATTTGAACATTTATAACGTGAAAAATCTGAAATAAATACAGGACACACTGTAATATTTCCAAGGAGGAGAAATATAGAATAATTAAATGCACAAGAGTATTTGGCATTTCCCAGGAATAACAAGACAGTCTGTTCTGTTCATAATTCCTTCCCTCAAAATACTGTCATATAAAATCAGTTATTTTGTGTCATCTTTAATCTGCTTCAGATTTTAACAGTTACCGTTTCTGTAAATGGTGCGTAGTTGAAATAAAAGCAGCATTAATAGTACGTGGAAACAAAGAACTGCAGATTCTAACTTCAGATAGCCCTTGTTTTCTCTCTCCATCCCTTTCCCAGTTCTCCCACTAGTCTTACTGTCTCCGCTTACATTCTATTTTTGTCCCGCCCCCTCCCCTGACATCAGTCTGAAGAAGGGTCTCGACCCGAAACGTCGCCCATTCCTTCTCTCCAGAGACGCTGCCTCACCCGCTGAATTACCCCAGCAATTTGTGCCTAGCAAAGAACTGCAGATGCTGGCTTACACCAAAGGTAGAGTGTTGAACTAGCTCAGCGGGTCAGGCAGCATCTCTGGAGAAAAAGAAATAGGTGACATTTTGGATCGGGAAGAAGGGTCCCAATCGGAAACGTCACCTATACGTTTTCTCTAGAGAAGCTGCCTGACCCACTGAGTTAATCCAACAATAGACAGTAGACAATAGATGCAGGAGTAGCCATTCGGCCCTTCGAGCCAGCACCGCCATTCAATGCGATCATGGCTGATCATCCCCAATCAGTACCCTGTTTCTGCCTTCTCCCCATATGCCCTGACTCCGCTATCTTTAAGAGCCCTATCTCGCTCTCTCTTCAAAGCATCCAGAGAACCTGGCTGGCAGGTTTGCCACTGCTACACGGATGGTTTTAAACTGAATAAGGGGGGGGGGGGGGGGGGGGTGTCAAATGGGATAGTCGAAGACGGTATCGCACTGAGCGGCGGACTGGCTTGCAAAACAAAAAGGGCTGTTGAGCCAAAACCACAGAGGCCAAAGTCGGGCAACGCCATTGTAGTTGGAGACTCCAATGTGAGAGGTACGGACAGGGGTTTCTGCGGCAACAGATGGGATTCGAGGATGGTGTGCTGCCTTCCTGGTGCCAGGATCCAGGATGTCATGGACAGAGTGCAGACAATCCTCAAGGGCGAAGGTGAACAGCCAGAAGTGGTCATGTATGTTGGCACAAATGATGTTGGAAAGAAGGGGATGAATATTCTGCAGCGGGACTTCAGAGAGCTCGGAAAAATGTTGAAAAGCAGGACTTCCCGGGTTGTTATCTCCAGTTTGCTTCCAGTTCCTCGTGCTGGCGAGAGCAGGAACAGGGAGATACGGGACCTGAATGTGTGGCTGAGGAACTGGTGCAGGGGGCAGGGATTTAGATTCTTAGATCACTGGGATCTGTTTTGGAGTAAGGGGGAACTGTACAAAAGGGGCGGATTGCATCTTAACAGGTGGGGGACCAGCATTCTGCCCGGCAGGTTTGCCACTGCTACACGGATGGTTTTAAACTGAATAAGGGGGGTGGGGTGTCAAATGGGATAGTCGAGGACGGAGTTAAAGGGAAAGAGAGTAAAGGGATGGTTAATGACCCCAGAATTAATGGGAAAGAAAGCTCACAAAGGGATAGGAGAGTATGGCCAAGTGTAATAGGGATCGATGTGAAAGGGGCCACTTGTCAACATAATTGTATAAGGAGTAAGAGTGTTGTAAAAACAAGCCTGAAGGCTTTGTGTCTCAATGCGAGGAGCATTCATAATAAGGTGGGTGAGTTGAAGGTGCAGATAGCGATTAATGACTATGCTATAGTTGGGATCACGGAGACAGGCCCAAGGGTGACCAAGGCTGGGAGCTGAACATCCAGGGATATTCAATATTCAGGAGGGATAGACGAAAAGGAAAAGGAGGTGGGGTAGCATTGCTTGTGAGAGAGGAGATTAATGCAATAGAAAGGAAGGACATTAGTGTGGAGGATGTGGAATTGATATGGGTAGAGATGCGAAACTCTAAGGGGCAGAAAACGCTAGTGGGAGTTGTGTACAGGCCACCTAACAGTAGTATTGGAGTTGGGGATGGCATCAAACAGGAAATTAGAAATGCGTGCAACAAGGGTAACACGGTTATAATGGGTGACTTCAATCTGCATGGGTGAATCAAATTGGCAGGGGTGCTGTGGAAGAGGATTTATTGGAATGTATGCGGGATAGTTTTCTCAACCAACATGTGGAGGAACCAACGAAAGAGCAGGCTATTCTAGACTGGGTATTGAGTAATGAGGAAGGGTTAGTTAGCAGTCTTGTTGTGCGTGGCCCCTTGGGCAAGAGTGACCATAATATGGTTGAGTTCTTCATTAGGATGGAGAGTGACAAAATTAAGTCAGAAACAAGGGTTCTGAACTTGAACAAAGGTAACTTTGAAGGTATGAGATATGAATTGGCCAAGATAGACTGGCAGGTGATTCTTAAACGGTTGACAGTTGATGTGCAATGGAAGGTATTTAAAGACTGCATGGATGAAGTACAACAATTGTTCATACCACTATGGCAAAAGAATAAATCATAGAAGGTGGTGCATCCATTGATAACAAGGGAAATCAGGGATAGTATAAAAACAAAAGATGAGGCATACAAATTGGCCAGAAAAAGCAGCCTACCGGAGGACTGGGAGAAATTCAGAATCGAGCAGAGGACAAAGGGCTTAATTAGGAAAGGGAAAATAGATTATGAAAGGAAACTGGCAGGGAACATAAAAACTGATTGCAAAAGTTTTTATAGATATGTGAAGTGAAAGAGACTAGTTAAAACAAATGTTGGTCCCTTGCAGTCAGAAACAGGTGAATTGATCATGGGGAACAAGGACATGGCAGACCAATTGAATAACTTATTTGGTTCTGTCTTCACTAAGGAAGACGTAAATAATCTGCTGGAAATAGCAGTGGAACGGGGGTCAAATAAGATGGAGGAACTGAGTGAAATCCAGGTTAGCCGGGAGGTGGTGTTGGGTAAATTGAACGGATTGAAGGCCGATAAATCCCCAGGGCCAGATAGTCTGCATCCCAAAATATTCAAGGAGGTAGCCACAGAAATAGTGGATGCATTAGTGATATTTGTTCAAAATTCCTTAGATTCTGGAGTAGTTCCTGAGGATTGGAGGGTAGCTAATGTAATCCCACTTTTTAAAAAAGGAGGGAGAGAGAAAGTGGAGAATTACAGACCAGTTAGTCTAACATCGGTAGAGAGGAAACTGCTAGAGTCAGTTATTAAAGATGGGATAGCAGCGCATTTGGAAAGTGGTGAAATCATTGGACAAAGTCAGCATGGATTTACGAAAGGTAAATCATGTCTGACAAATCTGATAGAATTTTTCGAGGATGTAACTACTAGAGTGGATAAGGGAGAACCAGTGGATGTGTTATATCTAGACTTTCAGAAGGCTTTCGACAAGGTCCCGCATAAGAGATTAGCATACAAACTTAAAGCACACAGTATTGGGGGTTCAGTATTGATGTGGATAGAGAACTGGCTAGCAGACAGGATGCAAAGGGTAGGAGTAAACGGGTCCTTTTCAGAATGGCAGGCAGTGACTAGTGGGGTACCACAAGGCCCAGTGCTGGGACCCCAGCTATTTACAATATATATTAATGATTTGGACGAGGGAATTCAATGCAACATCTCCATATTTGCAGATGACACCAAGCTGGGGGGTATAGTTAGGTGCGAGGAGGATGCTTGGAGGCTGCAGGGTGATTTGGATAGGCTGAGTGAATGGGCAGATGCAAGGCAGAAGCAGTATAATGTGGATAAATGTGAGGTTATCCACTTTGGTGGCAAAAACATGAGGGTAGACTATTATCTGAATGGTGGCAGATTAGGAAAAGGGGAGATGCAACGAGACCTGGGTGTCATGGTACACCAGTCATTGAAAGTAGGCATGCAGGTGCAGCAGGCAGTGAAGAAAGCAAATGGTATGTTAGCATTCATAGCGAAAGGATTTGAGTATAGGAGCAGGGAGGTTCTACTGCAGTTGTACAGGGTTTTGGTGAGGCCACACCTGGAGTATTGCGTACAGTTTTGGTCTCCAAATCTGAGGAAAGACATCCTATAGCTATATTTCAGAGGGAGTTAGATGTGGCCCTTGTGGCTAAGGGGATCAGAGGGTATGGAGAGAAGGCAGGTACGGGATACTGAGTTGGATGATCAGCCATGATCATATTGAATGGCGGTGCAGGCTCGAAGGGCCGAATGGCCTACTCCTGCACCTAATTTCTATGTATCTATGTATCCTTGCCATAGAGGAGGTACAGAGAAGATTCACCAGGCTATCCAGTCTTTTATATGAGGAAAGACTGGATAGACTCGGCTTGTACTCGCTGGAATTTAGAAGATTGAGGGGGGATCGTATAGAAACTTACAAAATTCTTAAGCGGTTGGACAAGCTAGATGCTGGACGATTGTTCCCGATGTTGGGGGAGTCCAGAACAAGGGGTCACAGTCTAAGGATAAGGGGGAATTCCTTTAGGACCGAGATGAGGAAAACATTCTTTACACAGAGAGTGGTGAGTCTCTGGAATTCTCTGCCACAGAAGGTAGTTGAGGCCAGTTCATTGGCTATATTTAAGAGGGCATTAGATGTGGCACTTGTGGCTAAAGGGATCAGGGGGTATGGAGAGAAGGCAGGTACGGGATACTGAGTTGGATGATCAGCCATGATCACATTGAATTGCGGTGCAGGCTCGAAGGGCCGAATGGCCTACTCCTGCACATAATTTCTATGTTTCTATGTTTCTAACCTACCCCCACCGCCCTCTGAGGCAGAGTATTCCACAGCCTCACCACTCTCTGTGAGAAAAAGTGTTTCCTTGTCTCCGTTCTAAATGACTTACCCCTTATTCTTAAACTGTGGCCCCTGGTTCTGGACTTCCCCAACCTCGGGGGCATTTCTCATTTCTTATTTCTCAATGACCTGTTCTGTCCCTAGTAATATTTTTACCGATAGTTATACTACATCTCACATTTACCAGATGCCAAAGGTGTCAGTTCCAAATGATTGCACATGGGGAATCTATATGCCATTTAAAAACAAACATTAATAATCAATTTAAAATTAAGATAACAAATAGATTTACAATAATAATGATATACATTTAAGTTAAATTGACTCAAAAATTGTATATTAGCTGAAACTTGCTCATGTCCCTTGCAGGCTTTCGCTTCTATTACCACAAAGCTTTGCTCATGTCAGGTCTAATCTGGCATGGTTACAATGGGCAGACTTCTCAGTATCACAGCAACGATTGGAACAGAGAGCTAATAACCTGAGGAATTTGAGGTTGAAGTATTTGCATGACTGGCACCCACATGCTGACATTGTCAATCTTGTCCTACCAGGAAAACTTCACATTGCGCGAGATACTCTGATAGTTCCTTACCCAATTGAAGTATGGGGATGTACATTTGGCACCGAGATCCCGATGGGTTCAAGAAGGTGGCTCCAATCAACTTGTCAGAAGGAAAAAGGGCAATAAGTACTCACCTTGGCCAGTAAAACTATGGACGGGCAATGATTTCAGTTTCAGTAGCAATTCACATATCACACAGGGTATGTGAAAGCTTTGTTTTTGAGCTGGAGTTGCACATTGTGAGTACAATTGAAGTGCAGCTTTATTGACGAGACGAAGATGCTTAAAATGAGGGCGGGAAGAAGAAAGGAAGAGGAGGAGCCCAAGGGCTGAGGGTGAGCTGAGAAGGGGAGGAGACAGCAAGGGCTATCAGAAATTGGAGAGGTCAATGTTCAAGCCGCTGGGTTGCAGGCTGCTCAAGCGGAATATGAGGTGCTGCTCCTCAAATTTCCGGTGGCCATGGAGGAGACCCAGGACAGAAAGGTCGGATTCAGAATGGGAGGGAGAGTTGAAGTGCTGAGCCACAGGGAGATCAGGTTGGTTGGTGTGGACCACATCTATATTGTGGGACCTACAGATTATTATTTTTTATTTATTTATTTGTTTATTTATTTTTAAGTTAAATTTTATTAGAGCATGTATATACCACTACAAACTTTGTTAAACGGTTACATGTTAAATATCCAGGATTCCAGGGACTCCGCCACCAATGTAGCTGGGGTCTTCAATTATCGGTTACATATTAACATTGACTCTAATTATTATTATTTTTTTTTTTTAATAGATAGAAAAAATAAAGAAAAAGAAAAGAAAATTAGAAAAATAGAATAAACTATCGACAATACAACTTAGGAGATAGGTCCGTAGATCAGAGAGCATAACTATTCATCTAGTCCTGGGTTCAAGCTTCCGTCAGGTCTCAGCGCCGGCCCTTTCTACCCCGTCAAATAATCTATGAACGGGGACTATATTTTAGCAAATAATTCTGGTTTGTCAATTGAGATAAATCTAATTTTTTCCAGATTTAAGGTCTCCGACATCTCCATAATCCACATTTTGATTGTGGGGGTTGCAGGGTTTTTCCAAAATGTTAATATTAATTTTTTCCCAGTTATTATACTGTAATCAAGGAAATTTCTTTGGTTTATTGTAAGTTTTAGGTATTGTTCAGATATGCCCAATATTATTCATTTAGGATCGGGCTCCAGTTGAGTATTAACCACTACGGAAATAATTTAAAAAATATCCATCCAAATTTTTAAAATTTTTATGCAACTTACAAAGGTATGGGTTAAATTAGCCTCAGAGTATTGACATTTATCGCAGATAGGAGAGATATTAGGAAAAATTCAATTTAATTTTGTTTTAGAATAATGCAATCTATGTAATACTTTAAATTGTATTAAAGAATGTCTGGCGTTTAACGAACATTGATGTACATGTTGTAGACTTTCATCCCAAATATCTTTTGTTACGGGTTGAACTAATTTGTTTTCCCATGCTTGTCTATGTAATTCCGTCGACGGAATCTCACTATCTAAAAGAGTATTATAAATGTAAGATATTAATTTGACTGTGTTGGGGTGTTTATTCAAACATTCATCTAGAATCTCTGGCTCTCTAGTTCTGTATTCTTGCGTATGTGATTTAACATAATCTTTGTTGTAAATATCTAAAATGTAATCCATAATTCTGTTGTACCCCCTGAAACGAGAGGAACACACCTTTTCTAATTTTTAATTCCATAATTTTTCCATGGTGCAAAACCTTTATCCAATACTGAAGGCTTAAATGAAGAGTTATTTGCAATAGGGAACGAAAGTGATAAATTATCCAATTTTAATGTCTTTTTTAAAAGACCTACAGATTCTACCGCTGTGTTAGCACCACTGGCAGTATTCAGAATTATTCTGGAACAGAACCAATCTAATGGCTCTTTGCCACTTCTGGCAATCTAATGGCCTGCACTCTGCCAGTTAGTTTAATTTCTAATATTCTGGACATTAACCGCGGAATACAGCAGAAAAAGACCTGGTATTAGATATAGAACTCTGAATGCGAATCGGTTAAATGATAAACAAACTTGACACACAAAATGTTGTGATGCAAATTCAACTTTAAATTGCATGATATCCATTCAACCGTCACAGCCAAAAAGGACAATATACATTTGTAAAATGATACATGGGCTGGATATTAAACACATCATAGACTGTATCCACGCACTGGGCTTATTTTCAAAGATTACTTTTCTTGATGCAGTTTGCAGGTGAAGCATTTATTCTTTGACCTATCATCTAAGTGATTTGAAGCAGATTTGTTCATTTTTCAAAGCATATTTATGTTTCAAGTGCAAAATATAACAAATTTGGCACAATCATTACCAACTGAATGCATTTCATCATTAATGCCTGAGTGCTCAAGTTGGAAAAACAGAAATGCCTGTGTGTGGAAATTCTGAATCCTATTTAAAAAATGTTGGCTAAATGGATTTTCAGCTATAAAATATACATATTTTAAAAATACTTTTTTTTCAAAGGAGTTTACTTTGCACATTAAACTTTACCAACACTGAATGGAAGACACCTAAGAGGCACATCTGAAGCTAAATTCCCTGAACTAACTGGTCCCAAATGGGAAGTTATGCTGGTTAATGGTAGAATTCTTTCCTCAGTGTTGACCATACTCCAATTGAATGGGATAACATGTTTGGAGTGTGTAGTTAATTCAATTTTACACAGCTATTTTTTGCGGCAGCGTAATGATTGACCATGCACGGAGCCATAGTTGATGTTGTTTGACTACGCTGCGCCATTTTGAGCCGTTTTAAAACAGCATTTCATTGTGCCTGCACAAAATTAAGCTTCCTAAAGTATCATGCAACTATGTCCCAGAGAAACTGCAGGAATAAATTAAGCTAAACTCCCTTTACAATTCAAGTCTCATCTCTCCAGCACAATTGTTTCATATAAAACATGACAGATATGAGTAACAAACATTGAAACTAACATTAAGTTTACTGCAAGGTACAAAGGCTGCAAATGAAATTCAACTTTTTGAAGTGTGGGAAAGAACTGGTTTATATTGAAGGTAGGTCTACACAAAAATGCTGGAGTAACTCAGCGGGACAGGCAGCATCTCTGGAGAGAAGGAATGGGTGACGTTTCAGGTCTGAAGAAGGGTCTCGAGCTGAAACGTCCAGAGATGCAGCCTGTCCGGCTGAGTTACGCCAGCATTTTGTGTCTACCTTCAACCTTTTGAAGAGTGGAATATTGATGTAGAAGTGAAGTTTAATTCCTGATGTTGTTCTCAAAATACTGAAGTGATGAAATGTCAAATGAAAATGCTTCTGTGTCCAGTTCATGACCAGCGTGGTTATGGACCTTGCCTGTTGTGTGCATGCTTAATTTAATTTAACATTACAACAGTCCACTGGAGGCTTTCCATAAAATGCACAGCTCATAAGATCATGTATGAATGACTGTATGCAATCCATCATTCAGGAAAAAAATAGCAATACAATATTTTCCTCTGGGATTTTGCAATTCTCGCTTGATGATTTTCACACTGGAAATCTTACTGCTGAGCATGAGTCACATGGCAATGCCAAGTAGGGAAATAACAGTGAAAAGTGTAAAAACCTGCATAATCTCAAGATACAACAGTTCGTAACAGTGTAGAAAACCAAAAGATCCACAATTGTGCTTGTCAATTGGGAATATTTTATAAAGCACCGTGTTTTCTTTACTCTAATAATGCAATATGATTCCGCAATTAATCTGTAATGCACTGACAGAGATTTATATTCAATGCCTGTTGTACGGTAATCATCTTTAAAGTACTGTTCGCTTAGGCTACTTCAGTATCCAGGTGGAACATTGTTTCGTTTCACATCTGCAGAGTTCAGATTTGTTCTCTCTATCAGCACTTGCTTACCTCAATGTGGAGAACGGAAGCACCACAATTGTGTGTAATAATGTGAGGCATGTATACACAGTGCCCTCCATAATGTTTGGGACAAAGACCCATCATTTATTTATTTGCCTCTCTACTCCCCAATTTGAGATTTGTAATAGAAAAAAATCACATGTGGCTAAAGTGCACATTGTCAGATTTTATTAAAGGCCATTTTTATACATTTTGGTTTCACCATGTAGAAATTACAGCTGTGTTTATAAATAGTACCCCCATTTCAGGGCACCATAATGTTTGGGACACATGGCTTCACGGGTGTTTGTAATTGCCTCCTTAATGCAGGTATAAGAGAGCCCTCAGCACCTAGTCCTTCCTCCAGTCTTTCCATCGCCTTTGGAAACTTTTATTGCTGCTTATCAACACGAGGACCAAAGATGTGCCAATGAAAGTCAAAGAAGACATTATGAGACTGAGAAACAAGAATAAAACTGTTAGAGACACTGGTTAGCCCCAAAAATAGGATGGCCAGGTTACAGTTTGCACAGAAGTACTTAAAAGAGCAACCACAGTTCTGGAAAAAGGTCATGTGGATAGATGAGATGAAGATTAACTTATATCAGAGTGATGGCAAGAGCAAAGTATGGAGGAGAGAAGGAACTGTCCAAGATCCAAAGCATATTACCTCATCTGTGAAACACGGTGGTGGGAGTGTTATGGCCTGGGCATGCATGGCTGCTGAAGGTACTGGCTCACTTATCTTCATTGATGATACAACTGCGGTTGGTAGTAGCATAATGAATTCTGAAGTGTATAGACACATCCTATCTGCTCAAGTTCAAACAAATGCCTCAAAACTCATTGTCTGGCAGTTAATTCTACAGAAAAAACAATGATCCCAAACATACTGCTAAAGCAACAAAGGAGTTTTCAAATCTAAAAAATTGTCAATTCTTGAGTGGCCAAGTTAATCACCCGATCTGAACCCAATTGAGCATGACGTTTATCTGCTGAAGAGAAAACTGAAGGGGACTAGCCCCCAAAACAAGCATAAGCTAAAGATGGCTGCAATACAGGCCTGGCAGAGCATCACCAGAGAAAACACCCAGGAACTGGTGATGTCCATGAATCGCAGATTTCAAGCAGTCATTACATGCAAAGGATATGCAACAAAATACTAAACATGACTACTTTCATTTACATGACATTGCTGTGTCCCAAACATTATGGTGCCCTGAAATGGGGGGACTATGTATTAACACAGCTGTAATTTCTACATGGTGAAACCAAAATGTATAAAAATGGCCTTTATTAAAATCTGACAATGTGCACTTTAACCACATGGGATTTTTTTCTATTACAAATCTCAAATTGTGGAGTAGAGGCAAATAAATAAACGGTGGGTCTTTGTCCCAAACATTATGGATGGCACTGTATAAAACAGGATATTTGAAATACTCCAGTACATTTTGAAGAAATGTTTGAAATTGTGGGAGAAAAGTCTTGATTATTCGATGATTGTTCCATTTACTATTGCAAAGGGCTTTCCCAGCTCTCAGTTAATTAGCCTCACGTACATGTCGAGCTGCTACCTTCTCCACCAGCAGTTTCCACAAAGTCAGCTCGTTACCATTTTCCTGGAATAGGTACTCCACATTCGTACCAGCCCACGTAGTAGTTAGGTGTTCCACCATAATTCCCAACTCCACCAATCAGGCCAAATGTCACTGGCTGTTGGCGATAACTCCGGTGATAACCTAAAAATCAACATCAGAAATTGATTACTGAATGCGTCGGAAAGAACTGCAGATGCTGGTTTACACCAAAGATAGACACAAAATGCTGAGGTAACTCAACGGGACAGGCAGCATCTCTGGATAGAATGAACAGGCAACGCTTTTGGTCAAGACCCTTCTTCTATCCAGAGATGCTGCCAGTCCCGCAGAGTTACTCCAGTATTTTGTGTCTATCTATTAGACACTGAATGAACAGAATATCAAAATAAATCTGAAATGCTGGAGTAACGCAGTGGGACAGGCAGTATCTCTGAAGAAAAAGAATGGGTGACGTTTCGGCTCGAGACCCTTCTTCAGACCCGAAACGTCACCCAATCCTTTTCTCCAGACAAGCTGCCCGTCCCGCTGAATTACTCCAGCATTTTGTGTCTATCCCCTGTGTAGACCAGCATCTGCAGTTCCTTCCCACAAATATCTAAATACATATGTATTATTTCTTCATTGTTGACTGAAGATAATTTAGATAATTTGAAGGTTTGTCTGAGGTACAGTGAAATTCGTTGCTTTGCATGTTATCCAATCAGAACAGAAAAAAACTACACGTAAATACAATGAAGTTTACTTCAAGTACAAAGGGTAGACCAAACGGGACGGTACAGATCATAGTTCTCAACATTGGACCGCACCATTCCATAGACAAAGTCCAATTTTGGCAGTGGGGGAGAGATGATTCGTACAATACCTGAGCTTATGAAAGGACCATTCAGAAGCCTGACGGTAGACAAAAATGCTGGAGAAACTCAGCGGGTGAGGCAGCGTCTATGAGGCGAAGGAATAGGTGACATTTCGGGTCGAGAATCTTCTTCAGACTTGTCCAATTTCAGATAGTCCTTGCTTTCTCCCTCCTTCTCCTCCACTTCCCAGCTCTCCCACATCCCACTGTCTCCACCTCTTGCTTTCTTCTTCCCGCCCCCCCCTCCCCCACATCAGTCTGAAAAAGGGTCTCGACCCGAAATGTCACCTATTCCTTCGCATCATAGACGTTCCCCAAAGTCGATAACTACCTCCTTCGTTTGGCTGTCATTGAGGGATAGGCTGTTACTAAGTTCTCTCTCGTTCCTGTACTCTTTGCCTTATCATTGCTCGTGATCCAACCCACAATTTCTGCAAACTTGTTGATAGAGTTAGAGTCAAATGTTGTCATCCAGTTGTGAGTGTACACATGACTTCTCCGTGGATGGTCACCATGTCGTGGTGGAGAAGCTTGTGTGGTCCTGAGATCCTGAGAGCGATGCCGCCTGGAGCTATGCTCGTGATAGGGCCACCATGGCGGTAAGGTGGAGGGGGAGGTCTCTGACAAAGAGCCAATCCAACCAAGACCTCAACGGTGGAACAGGCGGAGGGCGATGGCTGACTCTAGTGGAGCGTCACAACGGCTGGGAAGGAAGATGAAGGCTGCAGCAGAAAAGGGTCTCCGGTCGTCTTGGACTCCATGCCACTGGATCCTGACCCAGATCTGTCAAGGTGGCTGCCTGTGCACCAGTTTCCCCACGTTAAACAAAGTCACGCACAGGCGTCCTCCATAAGAGGACAGTCATATTCATTTTGAGTGACCGCCGATGATGATGATGATGATGATGATACATGACTCTGATTGAAACATGACTGAAATGAGTTTGGATGGGCTCACTCTAATTTCACTTTAAATAAATAAACGATGGAGATTCTTAGGCAGCAAGAATGCAGAGAGAAACCAAAACTAAGGGTTCTGGTCAATTATATTACATCAATGATCATAGACATGAAACATTAACTCAGAACCATTTTGAATCCATCATAGCAAATTGACACATCTTAACCTCAGCTTTTGAATTTGTGCAATAGAATTTGACTGATTACCTGGGATGACAGGCAGGGATGCAGGGTATTCATGGGTTCCTGTCCTTCCCTCTAGGAAAGAATCAACAAACTGGCAATGGTCCTCTCCTTTTCCCCAAGCATCACCAATGCTGTAAAATGTATCTGGAAAAGAGCGAGAAATGTAGATAATTGTGACAGTTAACGTTACAAAGTCATGACTCACTGTTAATGCAGTGATAATCACTGGTCTGTGAGCCTGGAACGGTCAAACTAAGACAGAATATTCATAATCCAATCTTGTTCACTCTGAGGATTGATAATAATTTAGAATACCAATGAGTTGACTTCAGGAAAAACCAACACAGTCCCACACCACTTCACATCAATGACAGCGATGTGGAGGTGGTCAGTAGCACTAAGTTCCTGGGGGTGCAGATCACTAACAGTCTGACCTGGTCAAATAACATCTCATCAACAGTTAAGAGAGCGCAGCAGCGGTTGCACTTTTTGCGCCGGATGAGAAGAGCTCACCTTCCCCATCCCATCCTCACTACTTTCTACAGGGGCACCATAGAGTATTTTGACCAGCTATATCTCTGTCTGGTTTGGGCACTGTAAAGCCTCCGACTGGAAGTCCGTGCAGAGAGTGGTGAGGACAGCGGAAAAAATCGAGACTTCTCTCCCCTCAATCAGGGATATTGCGACCAAACGTTGCGTGTCTAAGGCCAGCAGTATTATAAAAGACCCCACACATCTCCATCACGGACTGTTCACTCTGCTGCCCTCGGGCAAAAGATATCGTAGCATAAGGAGCAGAACATCAAGGTTCTGCAACAGCTTCTTCCCATGAGCCATCAGACTCCTGAATGAAATGTTATGGGCTGCCACCATTGTCTATTTTATCCTTTTATCCTTTTATCCATTTTTTTTCCATTTTACCCTTCTGTTAATTATTGTGTTGCACAGAGAGCCAAATGCAACGGAATTTTGTTTGGAATTGCATATATCGATGTATTTCTAAATGACAATAAAGTTTGTTTGACTTGACTTGACAAATATCAGGGTGAAAGATCCTCTGATGGAGGAACTGTTCTAACTCTTGATCTCAATCATTAGCTCAAGTCAATGGAGTGTGGTTTTTGGTTCATGAAATTACCTGACAAGCAGCTAAGCTTTAACTTTAAATATTGGCCATAATAGATCTCCATCCATTTGTCAAAAACATTATTTTTATAAATCTTAAGCAAGGGATGAACTTTTGTCTATTCAGTCCATCTATCTTTGAATTTATTTTGGTACATTTTGGTGTGCTGGCCTTTATAAATCAGAGCTTTGAATATAGGAGTAGGGAAGTAATGTTAAAATTGTACAAGGCATTGGTGAGACCAATTCTGGAGTATGGTGTACAATTTTGGCCGCCTAATTATAGGAAGGATGTCAACAAAATAGAGAGAGTACAGAGGAGATTTATGAGAATGTTGCCTGGGTTCCAGCAACTAAGTTACAGAGAAAGGTTGAACAAGTTAGGTCTTTATTCTTTGGAGCGCAGAAGGTTAAGGGGGGACTTGATTGAGGTCTTTAAAATGATGAAAGGGGTAGACAGAGTTGACGTGGATAAGCTTTTCCCATTGAGGGTAGGGAAGATTCAAACAAGAGGGCATGACATGGACGGGAAGGGAATGGAGGGGTATGGTCTGAGTGCGGGTAGATGGGACTAGGGGAAAATAAATGTTCGGTACAGACTGGAAGGGCCGAGAGGGCCTGTTTCCGTGCTGTAATTGTTATATGGTTATTTAATCAAAGTGAAATCTTATTCCCTGACATGAGCTATCTGGTTTCTTCTGGAAATGCATTGATTTTTTGTTCCATCATCTGCGCTTGTGAGGTAGACACAGAATGCTGGAGTAACTGAACGGGACAGGCAGCATCTCTGGAGAGAAGGAATGGGTGACGTTTCTGGTCGAGACCCTTGTTTCCGACTGTCCCGCCCAGTTACTCCAGCATATTGTGTCTACCTTCGATTAAAACCTGCTTCTGCAGTTCTTTCTTGCACATCTGTGCTAGTAATATGTTAATCAATCCATTGAAGACGTTACTGCTATATTTCCTTTTTTTATTATGTATTTTTATACTTATAGAATCACAAAAGTTCATAGAAAAGAAACTAACCCGATCATTATGGCTATGCTAGCATATCAGCTTAGTCTTGCAACAGACCAGCAGAATGTATAACTTCATTGAAGCATGGGATATGGGGATGGGACACTCACACTGTTCAAATTAACTCTTCAAACACACGTGTCTTAGTTTGGCTGCAGCCACCTACAATTTCATCAACTCTTACCACTTAAAACATTTGCAACAAGATTGATTTCCTCCCTTCTGCAACATTGTTTGGGCCAAAACATGTTCCTACCTTCCCACATATTCAATTCACAGCTCAATTCAAATACTCAAACAACATGCAGCCACATTTGTGGTCTCCCTGACTATACCTCAACACTACCAAGGTAAGCTTAAAAGACCTTGTGAAAATCAACGCAACGGTAAGGTTCCACATGTTCGAAGAAGGAAAAATATTTATCATCACCGAGCTTTTTTCTACAATTCTACGAATGGACTCCAATCCATAGAATGGATCTACTTTACCTCAAAGACATGTTATTCATGGTAGCATGTCACTCAAGGATTGTTTTTAAGCCTACCACCGTTCACAGTCTCTGTTACTGGAGGGAAGTGTACAGAGTCTGAAGAAGGGTCTCGACCTGAAACGTTGCCTATTTCCTTCGCTCCATAGATGCTGCCTCACCCGCTGAGTTTCTCCAGCATTTTTGTCTACCTACAGAGTATCCAAAGTAAGTTTAAAGATAGTGCCAAGATTATAGAAGTTGTAGAGGACTACAATTATACCAGAAGGACATAGATGGCGAGACAATAGCATAATAGGATTTATTTCACGTCAATATTATGTCATTCTTTGGCTCGGGCCAAAGCAGAATAAGCATATTTGAGGGGGGACATCATTGAAACGTACAGAATAGTGAAAGGCTTGGAGGGAGTGGATGTGGAGAGGATGTTTTCACTACTGGGAGAGTCTAGGACTAAAGGTCATAGCCTCAGAATTAAAGGACTTTCTTTTAGGAAGGAGATGAGGAGAAATGTCTTTAGTCAGAGGGTGGTGAATCTATGGAATTCTTTGCCACAGAAGCCTGTGGAGGCCAAGTCAGTGGATATTTTGAAGGCAGAGATAGCTTCTTGATTAGTGCTCCAGTTTCCTCCCACACTCCAAAGACATGTCAGGGGTTATGGGAAGAAGGCAGGAGAATGGGGTAACGATGGAGAGAGATCAGCCATGATTGAATGGCAGAGTAGACTTGGCTTAATTCTACTCCTTGGCTTAATTCTACTCCTATTACTTATGACCTTATGACCTTATTTGCAGCGAACAAATGACAGGAGTCAACTTACGGAATCACTCCCAGCACGTTTTGTTTGTTTTTCAGATTGCTAGCATCTACATTTCTTTTGCATTTCAGCTGCAAACGTAGTTCAGGCAGAAAAATATTCAGATGTGGTTTTTTACCAAATCACTGGTAGTGCACAACTGATGTACGAAAACTGTGGGTAATGCTAAGCCCCACAAAATATCTTGATCCTTAAATGATATCCCATCAAACAAGTGATTTTTTAAATATATATACAACAGAGGCACAGGAACAGGCCCTTCAGCCCAGGGATCATACAGAAATAGATGGACGGGCAGGTCGAAGTCGAATCAGCAGTAAAGAAAGCAAACTCAATGCATTTATTTCAAGAGGGCAAGAATACACAAACAGGGATGTAATGCTGTGACTCTGTTAGGCGCTGGTAAGATCACGTTTGGAATATTGTGAGCAATTTTGGGCACCATATCCGAGAAAGGATGTGCTGGTTCTGGAGAGGGTCCTATGACGAGCATTTGTCGGCATTTGTCGGCACTGGGCCTGTACTCGCTGGAGTTTAGAAGAATGAGGGGGGGACCTCATTGAAACATGCAGAATAGTGAAAGGCTGGATAGAGTGGATGAGGAGAGGATGTTTCCACTAGTGGGAGAGTCTAGGACCAGAGGTCAGAGCCTCAGAATTAAGGCTTCTTTTAGCAAGGAGATGAGAAGAAATGTCTTTAGTCAGAGGGTGGTGAATCTCTGTGGAATTCTTTGTCACAGAAGGCTGTGGAGGCCAAGTCAGTGGATATTTTTAAGGCCGAGATCGACAGATTCTTGATTAGTGCAGGTGTCAGAAGTTACGGGAGCAGGCAGCAGAATGGGGTTAGGAGAGAGAGATAGATCAGCCATGATTGAATAGCGGAGTAGACTTGATGGGCGAATGGCCTAACTCTACTTCTAACACCTATGACCTTATGATATCTGTGTCGAACATGATGCCAAGATTAATTAATTTTGCCTGCCCGCACATGATACATACCCCTCCATTCCCTGCATATCTATGTGCCTATGTTAAAGGCTTTTTAAATGTCACCATTTTATCTGCCTCTGCCACCCACCCGAGCAGCTTGTTCCAGGCACCCACCTCAACCCTGTGTGACGTGCCCCGCACATCTCCTTGAAACATTGTCTCTCTCACTTTGAAACTATGCTCTCTAGTGTTTGACATCTCCACCCTTGGAAAAAATGTTCGGAGTATGTGTACTCGTCTAAATGGCGAATGATCTCATGGACTTGGAAAAGGTCCAGGGAGAGTTAAAGGAAAAATTCTCACTTAAAGATTGTTAACTATTTATCCAGTCCCGTTAGTTTAATATAGAACAGAGATATATCAGTAAAGATATAAAGGATTGAGGGTAAAGGACCCATTTACATTAAAGCCCCTGTCCAACTTTCACAACCTAATTGGCGACCTCTGCAGAGTTTGCCCTTGACTCATACTCGCAGCATGGTTGTCACGAGATCTTCGTAACTCTTCCTCATGCTCGTGAATGGTCTCCGCGTACTCGTGGCCTCAAGTAGGTCACGGTGTTTTTTCCAGCCTGATAAAAAATGTCCACGAGTAAAAAAAAAGTCGGCATGGAAAAAATTTATGCTTTTTACCCGTAGGTAGGTCGTAGTAGGTCGTGATGGTAGTCTTAAGGAGTCGTATATAGTTGTAGATCGGTAACTAGCCCGAGAAAAAAAATGCAAACATTACATCATTTTATCATGTGATCATTTTCCACTCGTAGCTAGTCGTAGTTGGTCTTGTGTGTGGAAGACTGAGGTCGAGGGGGGATCGTCGGAGGTCGTAGACATAGTCGTAGGAGGTCGTAGGAGGTCTTTTACTTCGGCGAGGCAACATGACCTTGACATTTTGTTCAACTCATCTAGGGCCTTCTAAACTCGTGGATTAGGTCGTCCAAGTGGGACAGGCCCTTAACTGTGATTAGATTCATAAGGCAATACACATTTTACTATCCAATTGGTGTATGTAACTAATAAAGAACCTTTGAAACTTTGAACCTTTGAGGTTAAACAATGGGAAGAATTGAATGAATGTTAACTTCTCTGCCATTTTTTACAGATTATTAAACTTTTGGAATATATTGCAATCCAGTAGAATGGGTTCTCAATCTGGTCTCAAGGCCAGAGATGATATCATATATAGGTGCTGTGTGCAGAACGGAACTGCAGATGCTGGTTTAAACCGAAGATAGAGACAAAATGCTGGAGTAACTCAGCGGGACAGGCAGCGTCTCCCATTCCTGCTCTCTGTCCCTCTGAGTTACTCCAGCATTTTGTGTCTATCAAACAGGTGTTGTCATGATAGGTAACATTTGATCATGTTATCTCCGGGACCACATAATGTCAAGTCAGTCACCAAAGAGAAATTTCACCCATACTTTCCTCAGCTACCTTCCTTTGATTTACTGCCTCTCCTGGGAGATTATATGAATGGGCTATTTGGAAGAGGTATTTGCTGAGGCTATCACGCCTTAGTCTGTTTGTTAATTCCATATGTATGGACACAGCAAAATCTTTTGTCAATCATCCAACTTGCATCTCAAACTCTGGTTTTGGGAAATATATAATAATTAAATGCTCGCCAATCACGGTGAATATTGCTAAAGTCAGACATGGATCTCAGCTATCAAAAGACTGGACAAGGCGGCATTGTGGCACAGCAGTGGAGTTGCTGCCTTACAGCACCAGAGACCCAAGTTCAATTCGGTCTATGCATGCTGTCTGTGCAGAGTTTGCACGTTCTCCCACATGGGTTTTCGCCGGGTGCTCTGGTTTCCTCCCACACTCCAAAGACATGCCAGAGGTTGTGGGGAGAAGGCAGGAGAATGGGGTGATAGATCAGCCATGATTGAATGGTGGAGTAGACTTGATGGGCTGAATGGCCTAATTCTACTCCTATTCCTATGACACGCAGGTTTGTAGGTTAATTGGCTTCTGTAAATTGTCCCAGTGCGTAGGATAGAACTGGTGTACGGGTGATCGCAGGTCGGTGGGCTGAAAGGCCTGTTTCCACGCTGTAAACTTTTCTTTTCACATAACTCTTCGGTTTCATACTTTTCATTTCATTTCACTCTTCCTGAGCAGCTGTGAACTCTATCATCTGGCAAAGGAATAATTAAAAACATCACTATTCATGCCAAGAGCTTAAATGAGGAGAAATTTGTCAAATGTGTTCAGGAAAGTTTCTTGAGGCAATATGTGGAGGACCCCACAAGGGGGAAGGCACCATTTGACCTACTCTCAGGAAATTGTAAACAATCGCCATGATTGGGCAGATGACTGAAGTATCTATGGGACCACAGTTCGATTAGCTTTAAAATAATCATGCACAAGAACAGTGCAAGCCCACAAGTTAAAGTTGAGTTTTTAGTTTAGTTTAGAGATACAGCGTGGCAACAGGCCCGTTTGGCCCACCGGGTCCACGCCGACCAGTGATCCCCGCACATTAACATATCCCACACTATCCTACGCCCACTAGGGACAATTTTTACATTTACCAAGCCAATTAACCTGCATACCTGTACGTCTTTGGAGTGTGAGAGGAAACCGAAGATCTCAGAGAAAACCCACGCAGGTCACGGGGCGAACGTACAAACTCCCTACAGACAGCACGCGTAGTCGGGATCAAACACGGGCCTCCGGCGCTGCTTTCGCTGTAAGACAGTAACTCCACCGCTGCGCCGCCGTGCTGCCCCAAGATAGGCGCAAAATGCTGGAGTAACTCAGCGGGACAGGCCGCATCTCTGGAGAGAAGGAAGGTCTCAACCCGAAATGTCACCCATTCCTTCTCTCCACAGATGCTGCCTGTCCCGCTGAGTTGCTCCAGCTTTTCGTATCTACCTTTGGTTTAAACCAGCATCTGCAGTTACTTCATGCACAGTTAAAGTTCTGAATTGGGACAAGGCCAACTTTGATGTTATTAGATAAGAGTTTTGCAAAAGTTAATTGGAGTGGGATGTTTGCAGGCCAAGGGGTGTCCGGAAAGATGGATGCGTTCAATGGTGTGCTGGTTGGAATTCAAGGCATGCATGTTCCTGATAGAGTGAAAGGCCAGGCAGCTGGGATTAAGGGCTGACAAGAGAAATTGAGACTTGGTCAAGAAAAGGGAAGCATGGGCCAGGTATAGGCAGCTGGGATCAAATGTATCTCTGGAGGAGTTTAGGGGACTGAGAAGCATATTTACGAAGGAAATTACGGGAGCAAAAAAAGGGGCAGGAGGGCAATCCAAGGAGATTTTATCAGTACAGTAATGGGCCTGTCCCACGTACGCGACTTTTTCGGCGACTGCCGGCGCCCTTCATAGGTCGTTGCAGGTTGCCATGTTGAAAATCCAGCGGCGACCAGAAAGACGCTACGACTCTTTGGGCGACTGAGGAGACTACTCACGACCATACAGGCGACACCCTGGTGACATGTCGTGGGGTGAAGCCTGTATGGTCGTGAGTAGTCGCCCAAAGAGTCGTACCTTGTTCTGGTCGCCGTTGGATTTTCAACATGTTGAACATTTTCGGCGACCTGCAATGGCCTATGACGGGTGCCGGAAGTCGCCGAAAAAGTCTCGTAAGTGGGACGGGCCCATAAAGGAAAGAAGATAAAGCGAGAGTGAATAAGGCCCCTCAGAAACCAAAGCAGTCATCAGTGTTGGAGCTGCAGCAGATAGGCAAGTCAGTCAGTCAATTTTATTTGTCTAGCGTTGATCAGTGCCAGTAGTAATTTAATACATACAACGGTCGACAGACCTAACAATACACACATAAGCTGTTTCAGTGCCCCCTCAGAGAGCCTCAAAAATGCTAGGGAGTAGAAATAGGTTTTGAGCCTCGACTTAAAGGAGTCGAAGGAGGGGGCAGTTCTGATGAGGAGAGGGATCATCTAGGTGCTGCAACCGCAAAAGCACGGTCACCCCTGAACTTAAACCTAGACCGCGGGATAGTTAGTAGTTCCAAGTTGGACGACCTGAGGGACCTGGAGGTAGAATGGTGGGTTACATTTTTGATATGGGGGGGGGGGGGGGGGGGGGGGGTGGGGGAAGCACGTTAAGGGCTTTGTATACGAATAAGAGGAGCTTGAAGTTGATTCTGTACCGTACTGGGAGCCAGTTGATTCTGTACCGTACTGGGAGCCTCAATTAGTATTTCCTGTTTTTACTGTGGAGAAAAACATGACAACAGAACTTGTGAGTTAATGGATATGTCTTGAAGACAGTCCGTATTGTGGTTGAGGCACTACTGGACATCCTCGGGCGTAGAAAAAGGTAGATACATTTCACAGACCTGATCAGTTATATCCAAAGATGCTGTGGGAAGTGATAGAGTCAAAGTGATACAATGTGAAAACAGGCCCTTCGGCCCAACTCGCCCATACCGGCCACCAATGTCTCAGCTACCCTTGCCTGCGCTTGGCCCATAACCCTCCAAACCTGTCCTATCCATGTACCTGTCCAACTGTTTATTATACGCTGGGATAGCCCCAGCCTCAACTACCTCCCCTGGCAGCTTGTCCCATACACCCACCACCCTCTGTGTGAAAAAGACACCCGTCGCATTCCTCTTTTCCCCTTCACCTTAAACAAATGTCCTCTGGTCCTCGATTCCCCGATTCTGGGTGAGCTCTATCTAACTCTGAGAGTTAGATAGAGCTCACTGTGCAGCTACCCGATCTATTCCTCTCATGATTTTGTATACCTGTATAACATCACCCCTCATCCTCCTACACTCCATGGAATAGAGACCCAGCCTACTCAACCTCTCCCTATAACTCACGCCCTCTAGTCCTAGCAACATCCTTGCAAATTAGAAACATAGAAACATAGAAAATAGGTGCAGGAGTAGGCCATTCGGCCCTTCGCCCTACGGAAACTGACGAAGCCCTGGGTTAGATCTATGAATCATCATTAGACACGGGTGAGGTGCTGGATGACTGTAGTGTGACTAATCTTGTGCCTCTACGTAAGAAGGATAGCAAGAAAAAGCCGAGGAACTATAGACCATTGAGCCAAACATTTACGATGTATAAAATTACGAGGGGAATTGATAGTTTTTTTCCCGGGATTAGAGGACGTAGGTTTAAGGTGAAAAGGGATAGATTGAAAAGGAACCTGAGGGTCAACGTTTTCACTCAGAGGGTGGTGGGCTTATGGAACGAGCTTCCAGAGACGGCAGTTGAGACAGATGGCTGTAACAACATTTAAAAGACACTTGGGCAGGTACCTGGATAGGAAAGGTTTACAGGGATATGGGTCAAATGCTGGCAAATGGAACTAGCTTAGATGGGGCATCTGTTGGCAAAGCGCATGTTTCCATGCTATATGACAGTGGAATCTGAGAGGAGAGTGAATTTGGGTAAATGAAATTCTAAGAAGCCTATCATGGCTGAAAATTAAGGGATCACCACCTGTAACCAGAAGTTCAATAATTTGATTACATAAATTTAATTAGAGAAGCATTTAAAGGGGACTTTAGAAAAAAATAATTTACACAAAGGTGTTAGGGCTCTGGAGCCAGCAATTTGAAAGGCTGGAGTAACACAACAGGTCAGGCAACAAATCTGGAGAAAAAAATAGGCAACGTTCGTGTCGAGACCTAATCTTGAAACATATAAGATTATTAAGGAATTGGACATGTTAGAGGCAGGAAACATGTTCCCGATGTTGGGGGAAGTCTAGAACCAGGGTCCACAGTTTAAGAATAAGTGGTAGGCCATTTAGAACGGAGATGAAGAAAGACGTTTTCACCCAGAGTTGTTAATCTGTGGAATTCTCTGCCTCAGAAGGCAGTGGAGGCCAATTCTCTGGATGATTTCAAGAGAGTGTTAGATAGAGCTCATAAAGATAGCGGGGTCAAGGGATATGGGAAAAAGGCAGGAATGGGGTACTGATTGGGGATGATCAGCCAAGATCACAGTGAATGGCGGTGCTGACTAGAAGGGCCGAAAGGCCTACTCCTGCACCTATTGTCTATTGAAGAAGGGCTTCGACCTGAAATCTCCTGTTTCTTTTCTCCAGAGATGCTGCCTGTCTCGCTGAATTACTCCAGCCTTTTATGTCTGTCTGGTTTATAGCAGCATCTGCAGTTCCTTGCTACACAATTTGAAAGGAATTTGGAGGCATAGTCCCTATTGATGTTGATAAACGTTGATGAGCATTCCTGTGCTGCAAACTACGAACCCACTGAATAGTTCTGGAAAAAACTCTTCAATCCGAATTGCCATTTTAGGATAGGAAGACACCTTAGTCATAACTGCCACTTCCCTTGTCCTAAATTTCTTTTACTCTCACCATTCCTTGGCTTGGGAAGAAATAGCTAATTGATTGCATCTTTCCCATATTTATGGTCCCTAATTTAAGGTCAGTGGAAACATCTTTTCAATGTCTATTCATAAAGTCATACAGTACAGAAGGAAGCCCCTCACGACCAAGATGACCCATTGAAGCTAGTTCTATTTGGCTGCATTTAGACAATATCCCTCTAAACATTTCCTATCCATGTCCCTATCCAACTATCTTTCAAATGCTGTTATAGCACCTGCCACAACTACCTCCTCCAGCAGCTCAATCCAGATAGCTTGTTTAAAATCTTTTGGATTCTCATTAAGTTTATCTGCCAGAGCTGCGTCCTGCCCAATTTTGGCCCTCCCCATTTATTTCTGAGCTATGCTCCACAATCCCCTAAACTCTTCTAGGGATTCACTTGATCTCAGCTGCCTAATTCAAGCCAATGCCTCCGTCATTTTCCTGACCAGAGCCTCAATTTCTTTTTTCATTCAGGGTTCCATACTCCCAGCTGCCTCGCCCTTCCCTCAATTGGGAACATGCATTCCTTGAACTCTCAATAGCACTCTTTTAAAAGCAATCCCAATCCGGACATCTCTTTGCCCGCAAACACCCTACTCCAATCAACTTTAGCAAGTTCCTATCGAATGGCATCAAAGCTAACTTTGCCCCAATTTAATTAGTGACCCTGCCTGTCCTTATCCGCAACTATTTTACAGCTAATAGAACGGTACTCCTGATCCCAAAACGCTCTCCCACCGATACTTCAGTCACACGCCCTTCCCAATTTTCTAAGAATTAAATTCTTTCAAAACGCTGAGGCTAAAGTGCCTGTCCCACGATACGAGTTCACCCAAGAGCTCTCCCAAGTTTAAAAAAAAATCAAACTCGTGGTACCTCATCACGAGTATTTTTTTACTCTTGGACATTTTTCACACTGTTGAAAAAACTTCACGAGTTTCCGCATTTCCCGAGTACCTGCCGTTAGCATTACGATCCGCTACGAGACATCCACGAGCTCCGACATAGCTGCTACATACATTCTATGTACTTACCACGAGTTTGATTTTTTTTAACTTGGGAGGGCTCTTGGGTAAACTCGCATTGTGGGACAGGCCCTTAATGCGCCGGTCCCACCTGCGATTTTTCAGGCTACTGAAAAACCAGCGACTGGAACGGCGACCATCAGAGTGGAACACACACACGGACACGCATCACTTCCTTTACCAGCCATTTATGCAGGCGGGGGACAGGGCAAGCGGGGGGAGCACTGGCTGAGTGAAATTCACACGGTGCAAAACCAGTGTGATACAGACACATCACGATAAACAGGAAGGTTGGCACTGTAATTAAGACGGTGAAAGCACAGTATACGGGAAGGATCTGTACGTCCTTTAAGAGAGGGGGGAAAAAGGGGATTTAAGGAGGGAGAAGGAATGGAGATAACCTTTAACAAGCCAGAGATACACGGCTGTGAAGCTCGGCGGACATTAACGTTACCGGTCGGTTATCCATGGCTCTGGAAACTACTGCTTACATATTTTTTTCCCAATTCGCCAATGAATTCACCGGTCAGCACCAGCTACAACGTACGAGAACTTTTGACCTCCTGGCGACCCACTAGGATCACTAGAAGGGGGGGGGGGGGGGGGGTTACACAAAAAGCTGGAGAAACTCAGCGGGTGCAGCAGCATCTAAGGAGCGAAGGAGATAGGCGACGTTTCGGGTCGAGACCCTTCTTCAGACTGGTCAGGGATCAGGGAAACGAGAGATATAAACAGTGATGTGGAGAGATAAGGAACAATGAGTGAAAGATATGCAAAAAAGTATTGGTGACAAAGGAAGCAGGCCATTGTAAGCTGTTTGTGGTGTGAAAATGAGAAGCTAGTGCGACTGGGGAGGGGGGGGGGGAGATGGAGAAGGAATGTCAGGGCCAGAGGGCTGAGGGAGAGGTGGGGGGGAGGCAGTCTGGGTTAACAGAATTGAGAAAATTCAATGTTTAAGCCCAGAGGATGCAGACTCCCCAAGCGGAATATGAGGTGCTGTTCCTCCAACTTGCGGTGTTGATCACTCTGGCCGTGGAGGAGGCCCAGGACCGAGAGGTCGGATACGCAGTGGGAGGGGGAGCTGAAGTGCTGAGCCACCGGGAGGTCGGGTTGGTTATTGCGGACCGAGCGGAGGTGTTCGGCGAAACGATCGCCCAGCCTCCGCTTGGTCTCACCGATGTAGATCAGCTGGCATCTGGAGCAACGGATGCAGTAGATGAGGTTGGAGGAGGTGCAGGTGAACCTCTGTCGGACTTGGAATGACTGCTTGGGTCCCTGAAAGGAGTGGATGGGGGAGGTGAAGGGACAAGTGTAGCATCTCTTGCGGTTGCAAGGGAAAGTGCCCGGGGAAGGAGTGGAGCGGGAGGGAAGGGAAGAATTGACGAGGGAGTTGCGGAGGGAGCGGTCTTTGCGGAAGGCAGACAGGGGGGGAGATGGGAAGATGTGGCGAGTGGAGGGGTCACGTTGGAGGTGACGAAACTGGCGGAGGACTATCTGTTGTATGCGCTGGCTGGTGGGGTGAAAGGTGAGGACCAGGGGGACTCGGCCCTTGTTGTGAGTGGGGGAATGGGGAGAGAGGGCAGTGTTGCGGGGTATGGAGGAGACCGTGGTGCGAGCCTCATCTATAGTGGGGGAGGGGAAACCCCGTTCTCTGAAGAACGAGGACATTTGCGATGAGATCACAACAGGATCACTAGAAGAATGGTCTCGACCTGAAACGTCACCCATTCCTTCTCTCCAGAGATGCTGCCTGTTCCGCTGAGTTACTCCAGCTTTTTTAGTTCAACTTCGGATCAAACCAGCATATTGGGGGAAAGAGATTAAACATGTGGCAAGTATCGTGTTGTTGCCTTTGTGTCGGGGAAGGGGGAAAGTTGCAGTTGAATAATTTCCAATTTCCATTTCATTCTTTTTCGCTCTGTAAGATGTGGGCTGATAGATACCGCGGCGCTCGGCCATCTATCACTCGTGCACATATCTAGAACTTTTCATATATCTTAGCATGTATGGATCCTTGTGTATATGAAGACACATACTGTGCATACATGTATTTGCCTTGAGCATGCAGTAATTGTGCAAGGGATACAACAGAGTTTCTTTGTTCCCCTGGTTGCTTACCTTTCAGTCCTTCAGATAGGAAGATCTTGTATCGAAGTGAGTTGCAAAGTACCACACCAACAAACTTGCGATACCAGGTTCGCTTCACATACTGCTTTCCCTCGCATTCGCTGGAAGACGGTTCATAATTGAATGTAAAGGGAATCCAAATCGGCTCACCTCCTGCAGAGGACAAACACAGTGTGCAACATTCTTGAGATTGTCGCTTTCAATACAATATACATACCCAGCTCTCAATATGTATCTATTTAGCATCTGCTCATCGGCATGATATTCCTCTCCTTTTCTGAACCCGACTGCAATAATGAGGCCATTTCATAAATAGCTGTGACATCTTGGAAAACCATCCAAGTTGCAGCAGACAGCATTGGCCACTGTTGCCCACACAGCAAGTCACCAAATGAGTCACCCTTCCAGATTATCTGTTTGACATCTGTTTGTCTACAGCTCGTTTTAGCGTTTCGTGATATTTGGGAAAAGCGAGGATTTATGTCAGCAAACTAAAAACTGCTTTCCAGAGGCCAAATGATAAAAAGGAGGGAAGCGGAACTGCAGAGGCTGCTTTAGCAAAAAATACGACACAAAGTGCTGGAGTAACTGGGTGGGTCAGACAGCAACTCTGGGGAACATGGAGAAGTGACGTTTTGGGTCAGGACCCATCTTTAGATTGATTGTGGTAGGGGGAGAGAAAGCTGAACAAAAGGTGGAGGTGGGACAAGGCCAGTCAACTAATAGGTGAAGACAGGCTTTTCATTGTCCAAAGGCCAGAGTTAAAAAGACAAAACGTGTGAGAGATGCATGAAATGTGAAACCAGAGGAAGGAATATAGTTGGTGGGGGGGGGGGGGGGGCAAAGAGAAATGGGCGTGCATCTAGGGAGGGCACAGGGAAGAGAGGGGGAAATGAGGGGGAGGTTTGCCCAAATTTGGGGAATTCAATGTTCATGCCGTCATGCCATTGTAAGGTGATTAAGAGATTGAATTCTTCATTTTCAGTTCAGGCCTTTGCCAATCAAACCTCCCCCACGTCCCCCCACCCCCTCCCCCCCCCCCCACATCACCCACCCCCCACCCCCCACCACCTTACACTCAATTGCATCAGCTATCACTCGCCAGGCATGTCCTGCCCCCAGCTTTTCCTCTCCCCCACAATCAGACTGAAGAAGGTCCCAACCCACAATCTCACCTATCCATGTTCTCCAGAGATGCTGCCTGACCCACTAAGTAATCAGTGACCATGCAGAGCAACCCCATTATTTAAAGTGAATGCTTATTCCAATACAGAGCCAAAATGGATGATACATAGATACAAGGTGCCATTCGGCCCTTCAAGCCATTGTGATCATGACTGATCATCCACAATCAGTACCCCGTTCCAGCCTTCTCCCCATATCCATCGATACGTTAGCCCTAAGAGCTCTATCTCTTTTGAATGCACCTAGTGAATCGGCCTCCACTGCCTTTCGTGGCAGAGAATTCCACAAATTTACAACTCACTGGGTGAAAATGTTTTGCCTCGTCCCTCTCATCCTTCTAAATTCCTGTAAATACAAGCCCAGTCGCTCCATGTTTTCATCATATGACAGTCCTGCCAACCCGGGAATTAACCTCGTGAACCTACACTGCACTCGCTCAATAGCAAGAATGTCCTTCCTCAAACTAGACCAAAGCTGCATACAATACTCCAGGTGCGTTCTCACCAGGGCCCTGCACAACTGCAGAAGGACCTCTTTGTTCCTATACTCACCTCCTCTCGTTATGAAGGCCAACATGCCATTAGCTTTCTTCACTGCCTGCTCTACCTGCATGCTTACTTTCATTGACTGATATACAGGGACACCAGGTCTCGTTGTACTTCCCCTTTTCCTAACCTGACATAATTCAGATCATAATCTGCCTTCCTGATCTTGCAATCTCACATTTATCCACATTATACTGCTTCTGCCATGCATCTGGCCACTCACCCAACCTGTCCAAGTCACCCTGCATCCTCATAGCATTCTCTTCACAACCACGCAGCTTTGTGGCGTCTGCAAATTTGCTAATGTTACTTTTAATTCCTTCATCTAAATCATTAATGTATAATGTAAATATCTGCGGTCCCAGCACCGAGCCTTGCGGTACCCCACTAGTCACAGGCTGAATGATTTGCCCTTTGTAAATCCAAGCTGACTTGGACCGATCCTTTTACTGCTATCCAAATGTGCCACTATTACATCTTTGATAATCTACTCCAGCATCTTCCCCACCACCGATGATGTCAGGTTAACTCGTCTATAATTCTCTGTTTTCTCTCTCCCTCCTTTCTTGAAAAGTGGGATAACATTAGCTACCCTCCAATCCACAGGAACTGATGCAGAATCTATAGAACATTGGAAAATGATCACCAATGCGTCCACGATTTCTAGAGGCACCTCCTTGGGTGCCCTGGGATGCAGACCATCAGGCCCTGGGGATTTATCAGCCTTCAGTCCCATCAGTCTACCCAATGCCATTTCCTGACTAACGTGAATTTCTTTTAGTTCCTCCACCCAAGATCCTCTGTCGCCAAGTACATCTGGGAGATTGTTTGTGTCTTCCTTAATGAAGACAGAACCAAAGTACCTGTTCAACTCGTCTGCCATTTCCTTGTTCTCCTGTTTCTGTTTTCAAGGGACCCACATTTGTCTTGACTATTGTTTTCCTCTTCACATACCTGAAGAAGCTTTTACTCCTTTATATTCTTGGCTAGCTTACCTTCGTACCTCATCTTTTCTCCCTGTATTGCCGTTTTAGTTATCTTCTGTTGCTCTTTAAAAGTTACCCATTCCTCTTGCTTCCCGCTCAGCTTTGCTATGTTATACGTCTTCTCTTTTATTTTTATACTGTCCCTTACTTCCCTTGTCAGCCTCGGTCGCCTCTTACTCCCCTCAGAGTCTTTCTTCCTCTTTGGAATGAAATGATCCTGCATATTCTGGATTATTCCCAGAAATACCTGCCATTGCTGTTCTATCATCATCCCTGCTCGGGTATCTTTCCAGTCAACTTTGGCCAGCTCCTCCCTCATGCCTCCATAGTCCCCATCGTTCAACTGCAATACTGACACTTCCGATTTTACCTTCTCAAATTGCAGATTGGAGAGTAACAGATGGTCAGGTTAGTTAAAGGGTGGCATGTTGGAGCAGCAGTAGTTGCTGCCTTACAGTGCCAGAGACCCGGGTTCAATCTGGACTACGGGCGCTATCTATACAGAGTTTGTACATTCTCCCCGTGACATACGTGGGTTTTTTCCCCCCGAGATCTTCGGTTTCCTTCCACGATCCAAAGACGCACAGATTTCTAAGTTAATTGGCTTGGCATAAATGTAAATTGTCCCTAGTGTGTGCAGGATAGTCTTAATGTGCGGGGATCTCCGGTCGGTGGGCCGAAGGGCCTGTTTCTGTGCTGTATCTCTAACTAAACAGAGTTGGTGTAAAAGGGTTATTTTGGGATCCCATAGAAAAACTAGGAGAGGTAACACAAATTTTAACAATGGTAAGATGGTAAGATTTTAGAGTCCATTATTAAGGATGAGGTTTCGGGGTAATTAGAAGCAGACAAGAAAATAGGCTGAAGTCAGCATAATTTTGTGAAAGGGAGATCTTGCCTGACAAATCTGTTGGAATTCTTTGAGGAAATAAATAGCAGGATTGTCAAAGGAGAACCAGTGGATGTTGTCCACTTGTTTTTCAGAAAGTCTTTGAAAGGTGCTACACATGAGGCTGCTGAGGAAAGTGAGAGATCATGGTATCAGAGGGAAGAAACTGGCATGAAACGAAGATTGGCTGAATGGCAGAAGACAAAGCGTGGGAATAAAGGGGGCTTTTTCTGGTTGCCTGCCAGTGATTAGTGATGTTCTGCAGGGGTCGGTCTGGGTCTACTGTTCTTCACGATGTATATCAATGATTTGGACAAGGGAATTGAAGGCTTTGTGGCCGTTTGCAGATGATACGAAGCAGGCACGTGCCGTGAGTAATTACTCAGGGTAGGCACTCAGTCGGCTTAAAAAAAATTGAACCGCGCATGCGTAGATTGTTCTCTCCGTTAAAAAAAAATTAAAATAAAAACAGTGACAATTCACTTTGCCCAAGGCTTCCTAGTCTCCTTTATTCTGAATTATTGAATGGGTGCGGGGGGGGGGGGGGGGGGGGAGGGTGATGGCAGATGGAGAGATGGAGCGATGGTGGGAAAAATGGGAGTACAGGGAATAGTTGAATCAGTTGTCATCTTATTGAATGACAACACTTGTTCAAGGGACCAATTGGGGGAACAGTTCTTTTCACAGCGTGTGGAGAGTCTACGCCAGGGGTAAAGTTGTGGGGAGGGCACGAGTGTTGAGAAGGAGGGTGTCGGAGATACTGCCAGTAATTCACTCACTCACCGCTACTGCAGCTCTCCGGGCGCGAAGCCACGCACTGTAGCTGGGGATAGAAGCAGCTCGGAGAGCTGTGAGCGGCCACCGGGACCCAACAGCAGAACTGGCCGCCACTTCAGCGCCTTCTGCCGGCCCGCTCACCTTTGGCAGTGCTCTCCGTCAGAACACCTGTCATCTGCCATTCGCCGACTTCGCTCATGTCAGCGGCTTCCTGAAAATCTTTAAATTCCTACATCTGAGTAACCTCAAACGCACTGTCGGAATTTAAGGGCATGAGTGAGGCCAGCGAGCAGCTGGAGAGAGGTTTTTAGATGGCTGGTTCCGCTGTCCGGCCCGGCGGCCGCTCAGCCACCCGAGCTACTTCTCTCCCCCCCTGCCCCCGGCCTCAATGCGGTGGCATTCCACGCCTCCGTGCAAGGAGCGTCGCAAGTGGCATTATCCCAATCCCCTCCTTCATAACATTCGTGCCCTCCCCGCAACTTTACCCGGGCCAGACTCCCCAAACGCTTGGAAAGGAGCTCTCCCTCCACCCCCACACCCAGGGAAATATGGTATTTAAAAACATCAGCAAGAAATGTACTTACCACATCATTGGTACACAACAAACCATATTTGAAAACCCCGCCAAGAAACTTGCGCTGTGCATGCGCAGTAGACTTATGTGCATGCGCATGCGCAGTGCTGCAAAGGCAGAATTTCTGCTGCCTTCAGCCCCGATTGAAACTGACGGCTTCAGGCAGCGCTGATGGCACGTGGGCTGCACAGACCTTCCAGTGATACAAGCGCTGCGGATGAAAGGCACGGAGAATTATGCCTACCTAAGAGATCGATCTCTTACATAGGCATAATTCTCCCATGCCTTTACTATTTATATTTAGTAATTACTATGTTATAATTTTAGTCAGGGTAGGCAGTGCCTACCTTGCCTACCCTGACGGCAAGTACCTGATACGAAGACAGGTGGAGCAGGTAGTGTAGAGAAAGCAGGGAGTCTGCAGAAAGACTTAGATTGGGAGGTTGGACAAAGAAGTGGCAGATTGAATACAGCGTAGCAAAGTGTGGAGTCATGTACTTTTGGTAGTAGTAATAATGTAGGATTCCACTAAATGGGGAGTGAATTCAGAAATCAGAGGTGCAAAGTGACTTGTAAGTGTTGGTGCAGGATTCCCAAAAGGTTCGTTTGTGGGTTGAATCGGTAGTAAGGAACACAAATGCAATGTTAGCATTCATTTTGAGAGGACTAGAATATAAATAAAAGCAGGGATGTAATGCTGAGACTTTATAAGGCACTGGAGTATTGTGAGGAGTTTTGTGCCCCTTATCTCAGGAGGGATGTGTTGGAGTTGGAGAGGGTCCAGAGGAGGTTTATTGGGGATGATTGGGTTAATGTATGATAACTATTTGATGGGTCTGAGCCTGTACTCACTGGTGTTTAGAATGAGGGGGGATCTCATTGAAACTTACCAAATAATGAAAGGCTTGGATAGAGTGGATGGGGAGGGGTGGTTTCCAATAGTGGGAGAGTCTTGCATTAGAGGGTACAGTTCCAGAATAAAAGGAGGTAGCTTGAGAAAGGAAATGAGGAGGAATTTCTTTAGCCAGAGGGTGATGAATTTTAAAAGCAGAGATTGACAAGTTCTTGATTGGTAAGGGTGTCAAAGGTTATGGGAGAAGGCAGGAGAATGGGGTTGAGGGGGAAAGATAGATCAGGCATGATTGAATGGCTGAGTAGACCCGATGGCCCGAATGGCCTAATTCTGCTCTTATTACTTATGAAAAACAATTGAGTCAAAGGGATCTAAGGGAAGCGGGAAAGACAAATCTAGTGATTTGGGAAGTATCAGACAAACTAAACGGGATACAAAAAAACTATAGAAGTTTGCTATTTGACAACAGTAAATAATAATTGTATTCCAGAGGATGGACTTTCTTTGACTGGAGGACCATGGAAACAGGAAAAAGAGTAAATAAATACAGTGGCTCCATCAGAAGATGGGGAGAATGTTTGAGCAGCCCAAAATGAAAATCTCCTCAAATATACTTTCGAAGGTCAGAATGGCCATAGACTATAGACAGATTTTTATTGGACCTCTTTCAACTTCCATCAAGGGGGGAGTAAATGCTGCCTAATTTTGGTGCAAAAAAAAAATCACAAACTGAGTCAACGGCTTTTCCAATGCTGAATGGTCACTCCCATAATTACAGCTAAGATCTTGGTGTTAGATCCAGAAATACAGGATACAGAAATACAGGAACTATTTGTCATGGAGAAAATGACATATTCTCTAAGAGTGAAAGAAGGCGAGTTTAATAGAAAATGGGAAAAATGGATTAGGTATAGAAATAAAGACATCAACACTGTATAATTTTATAGACAATAATGTAAGTTATTGGAAAATATTTTAATATGAAAATAGTTCTGTATACTGCATCATTAATTGTAAACTGAACCCCCGCTGCACTGTTGTACGTTTCACTGTAATGTTGTATGTTTCGTTGTTATATTTGTGTTTTATTTGTGTATACATAAAAGCAATAAAAGCTAAAGTGTAAAAAAAAAGATCTTGGTGTGAAGATATTCTGTAATAGACTCTGTTGTAGGAGGTCACTTTACTGGGCAGATAATGCAAGTCACTGAAAACATTGGGTACTGAAGATCCCTGGGATGGTGGGACCGTCATATGAGGAAAGATTGAAAAGACTAGGCTTGTATTCACAGGAGTTTAGAAGGATGAGGGGGATCTTATAGAAACATATAAAATTATAAAAAGACTGGACAAGCTAGATGCAGGAAAAATGTTCCCAATGTTGGGCGAGTCCAGAACCAGAGGCCACAGACTTAGAATAAAGGGGAGGCCATTTAAGACTGAGGTGAGAAAAAACTTGTTCACCCAGAGAGTTGTGAATTTCTGGAATTCCCTGCCACAGAGGGCTGTGGAGGCCAAATCACTGAATGGATTGAAGAGAGAGTTAGATAGAGCTCTAGGGTTGGTGGAATCAAGGGATATGGGGAGAAGGCAGGCACGGGTTATTGATTGGGGACAATCAGCCATGATAGCAATGAATGGCGGTGCTGGCTCGAAGGGCCGAATGGCCTCCCCGTGCACCTATTTTCTATGTTTCTACGTAAGATAAAAGACACTGACCTCATAAACCGGTATATTCAGGAGCACATGAACAGAACATTAAGAGACTTAGACAGAAGCTGGATGACGAGAAGGAAAAATGGAACCAAATGTTATTATTGGTGCTAATGAATGTCAGGGGAAGCGACAGGCCTCCAGTGAAGCACTCACTTCATGAGGTAGTGACAGGAAGCCCTATGAGAACAGCAGTCCCTATTCTGAAGCCTGGAGGAGTTGGATATTTGAAACAGATTTGTAAGGTCACTGAAAGGACATGTGGAAGAGCTTTTTGGACAAACTGCAGAGATTATTGGCACAAAAAACATCATCCAACAAAACCAACTTAGAGACAAATAATTTACATGAATGGGACTTAGGGAAACAAGTGATGGTGAGAAATGATTCAAGGGTGGGAGTTTCTGAACCACTGTATGAAGAATTATGTAACATTGTGGACAAAGCTAGCATCATTTTATTGCTGTACATGTATCTGTAAGTTCTAAGGGACACATTTATGTCCAGAAATATGGCAAGATCTGTCAATAAAAATTATGCATTTTGGATAATTAAAAAAAAACAATAATGGAAATCTAAGTGTGACTTGCCAACATCTTATGTCAAAAATGGATAGTAAATGATCTATCTTGCCTTCCTCCCCCACCAAAGCAATTATACTTTAACTTATCTGATTCCATCCATACCATAAGGAGAAATGGCTCAATGAACTGGATACAGCGAAACCACATAACTATGCAGGGAGTGCAGCGTAGGTTCACCAGGTTAATTCCCGGGAGGGCGGGACTGTCATATGTTGATAGAATGGAGCGACTGGGCTTGTATTCACTGGGATTTAGAAGGATGAGAGGGGATCCTATTGAAACATACAAGATTATTAAGGGATGGGACACGCTAGAGGCAGGAAACATGTTCCCAATGTTGGGGGAGTCCAGAACCTGGGGGCACAGTTTAAGAATATTTAGAACGGCACAGTTTAAGCCATTTAAAATGGAGATGAGGAAATATTTTTTCGCACAGAGAGTTGTGAGTCTGTGGAATTCTCTGCCTCAAAGGGCGGCAGAGGTAGGTTCTCTGGATACTTTCAAGAGAGAACTAGATATGGCTCTTGAAGATAGCGGAATCAGGGGATATGGGGAGAAGGCAGGAACGGGGTACTGATTGTGGACGATCAGCCATGAATTGAATTGAATAGCAGTGCTGGCTCGAAGGGCCGAATGGCCTACTCCTGCACCTATTTTCTATTATCTATTCAGACGAGTCCGAGGAAACGGAAACAAGAGATTTAGTCAGTAATGTAGAGCGTTATAGAACAACTGAATGAAGAGCCCTATAACTTTCTCTTACATTATGTAACCCCTGCACTCCCTCTCTCTCTCTATCCCCTAGTGCTGGTTTAAACTGAAGATAGACACAAAAAGCTGGAGTAACTCAGCCGCTCAGACAGCATCTCTGGAGAAAATAACTTTTTTAATAATAATATTTTGAACGTGAGACAAAACCGCAGAATACCCAGACCATGACTTGCTTTCACAGCCATTGTGTTTGTGTTTGATCTTAACTTTTTCGGTCAGCGATAATCCCAAGGATATTAATGGTGAGGAATAGTGTGCACGTAATGCCTTTGCTGTTTAAAGGAGAGGTGATTAGGTACGTTAGTGAAGATGGTCGACGTCCATCATTTACAGATGTGCGCGTTAGACCTCTTGTTAGCCTCAGCATGAACGTTACCAGAGTAACTCAGCGGGACAGGCAGCATCTTCGGAGAGAAGGAAAGGGTGACATTTTGGGTCGAGACCCTTCTTCAGACTAGTCAGGGAAAGGAAAACGAGAAATAAAGGCAGTAATGTAGAGAGATATAGAGCAAATGAATGAAAGATATGCAAAAAAGTAACGATAATAAAAGAAACAGGCCGTTTGGTAAGTGAGAAAGGGAACCTGGTGTGACGTGGGTGGGGGAGGGATAGAGACAGAAGGAGTTCTGGGGTTACTTAATGTTAGAGAAAGTTAGAGGGCTCTTCACTCAGTTATTCTATATCTCTCTACATCACTGTCTATATCTCTCGTTTATGTTTTCCCTGACTCTCAGTCTGAATAGACAATAGGTGCAGGAGTAGGCCATACAGCCCTTCAAGCCAGCACCGCCATTCAATGTGATAATGGCTGATCATCCCCAATCAGTACCCCGTTCCTGCCTTCTCCCCATATCCCCTGACTCCGCTATCTTTAAGAGCCCTATCTAACTCTCCCTTGAAAATTTCCAGAGAACCGGCCTCCACCACCCTCTGAGGCAATGAATTCCACACTCACAACTCTCTGTGTGAAAAAGTGTTTCCTCATCTCCGTTCTAAATGGCTTACCCTTTATTCTTAAACTGTGGCCCCTGGTTCTGGACTCCCCCAACATCAGGAACATGTTTCCTGCCTCCAGCATGTCCAAACCCTTAATAATCGTATATGTTTCTATAAGATCCCCTCTCATCCTTTAAATTCCAGCGAATACAAGCCGAGCCGCTCCATTCTCTCAGCATATGACAGTCCCGCCATCCCGGGAATTAACCTTGTGAACCTACGCTGCACTCCCTCAATAACAAGAATGTCCTTCCTCAAATTAGGGGACCAAAACTGCACACAATACTCCAGGGTGGTCTCACTAGGGCCCTGTACAACTGCAGAAGGACCTTTTTTGCTCCTATACTCAACCTCTCTTGTTATGAAGGCCAACATGCCATTCGCTTTCTTCACTGCCTGCTGTACCTACATGCTTAGTTTAATTGACTGATGAACAAGGACCCCCAGATCCCATTGTACTTCCCATTTTCCCAACTTGACACCACTTAAATAACAAAGTGCCTTCCTGTTTTTGATACCAAAGTGGATAACCTCACATTTATCCACATTAAACTGCATCTGCCATGCATCTGCCTACTCACCCAACCTGTTCAAGTCACCCTACATTCTCATAGCATCCTCCTCACAGTTCACACTGCCACCCAGCTTTGTGTCATCTGCAAATTTGTGAATGTTACTTTGAATCCCTTCATCTAAATCATTGATGTATATTGTAAATAGCTGCGGTCCCAGCACCGAGCCTTGCGGTACCCCACGAGTCACTGCCTGCCATTCTGAAAGGGACCCGTTATTCCTACTCTTTGTTTCCTGTCTGCCAACCAATTTTCTATCCATCAGCACTCTACCCCCAATACCATGTGCCCTAATTTTGCCCACTAATCTCCTATGTGGGACCTTATCAAATGCTTTCTGAAAGTCCAGGTACACTACATCCACTGGCTCTCCCTTGTCCATTTTCCTAGATACATCCTGAATAAATTCCAGCAGATTAGTCAAGCATGATTCCCCTTCGTAAATCCATGCTGACTCGGACCGATTCTGTTACTGCTATCCAAATGTGCGGCTATTTCATCTTTTATAATTGACTCCAGCATCTTCCCCACCACCGATGTCGGGCTCTATAATTCCCTGTTATCTCTCTCCTGCCTTTCTTAAAAAGTGGGATAACATTAGCTACTATCCAATCAACAGGAACTGATCCTGAATCTATCGAACATTCGAAAATGATCGCCAATGCATCCACGATTTCTAGAGCCACCTTCTTAAGGACCCTGGGATGCAGACCATCAGGCCCTGGGGATTTAGCAGCCTCAGTCCCACCAGTCTACCCAACACCATTTCCTGCCTAATGTGGATTTCCTTCAGTTCCTCCGTCACCCCAGATCCGCTGGCTAGTACATCAGGAAGATTAGATCCGTATTTTCTAAGGAGGACACAAAACAAAGGGTCTCGACACGAAATGTCACCCATTCCTTCTCTCCAGAGATGCTACCTGTCTCGCTGAGTTACTCCAGCATTGTGTCTACCTTCGGTTTAACTAGCATCCGTAGTTCCTTCCTACACATGAAAGTTTCCAGGTCTAGCTACGTGTGGGAAAGTGGGAATTTGCAATAGAACTGAACACGTTCTGGCAATAAAGGTGAATGTCTGGACCCAGGAGCAGTTGAAGACGGTTTAGTGATGGACAATGCCCTGAGGGGCTCCTCAAGCAATCCCTAATGCTGGAAATAATAGATATCAAATATGATAGCCAGCAAGGTATACCTTCAACCAGTATAATGCTTTTTACTGCTCATTTCATTTCGGAGTCACGTGAGTGACTTCGTGAAGAGCCCGCCGGCGCGCATGCTCGACATATCGTCGTACCGCGTTGCTGCGACGGCTGGCGGTGGAGCGCGCTCCTCGCCAGCCCTTCATAAGGGGCCACGGAGGTAAGTATCCTACCTTTAGTTGGTGGTCCTTGTTGTTGGTTATGTCTTGCAGCAAGGACCTGGATGGGAGTTCCAAGGGCCGGAGGACGTCAGGACGAGTTCGCCGGTCAACAGTTCCGGGGCCTTTACCATCGGCAGTACCTGCAACGCAGGCCGGGACTCAGGCGGAGATGTGGGTAAGCCCTGTGATTACAGGTCCAGATCCGCCAGCACACCACAGCTCGGTGGAGTTCGACGAGGAGGAGTGTGGTGTGCCGCCAGAGCAGGGGGACCCTGCCATGGCAGTCAGGTCGTCAGCGGGCTCGCTGGCGACCTCGAGCTGGGTGCGTGCGGCTGCACGGCCCGTTCCACTCAGCCCTCCAAGTAGGGGAAGGGCAGCAGCCCAGAAGCCTAACCCTGCCAGGGCTAAGGCATTGCCTGACACGGAGGAGCGGTCAGGTTCCAGGGCGAGACCTGGGGCGGCTGTGAGGTCCAGCCGGCACACCCCGACTCTCGACGCTGGGACGGGTCGGTTGAGTCGGGTCTCGTCACGGTCGCCGAGCCCCCCATGGATGGGTGGGCGAGACCATGCGTCGGCATAGTCCACGATGTGGGCAGCCGGCAAGCCTGCGCGGGCTTCAGGCAGCCATGCTTCGGCTGGTGCCGACACCACGCCGCAAGTGCCCTTAGTGGCAGCGGCTTCAGCTCCCGCTAAACGGAGGCGGTTGAACACGCCCGCGCGGGAATCGCGCAGTTTCGCCTCGGCGGCTGTTAGCGACAACTACCGGCACCGGCTGGGCCTCGATGAGGTGCGGGCCGATGATAGGAGCCCGGTTTTCTTTTCAGAGCCGGAGGACTCCGACCACCTGAGTGTTCAGGGTGAAGGGCGTATTGACTGTATGGAGCGGCTGCTGGAGCTCCTGCTTCAACGTCAACTACAGCAGGGCAGCAACAGGCACAGGGCGTCGTCACCAGCCTCTACCATCAGCCTGGAGCAGCAGGAGGAGGAGGTTTTGGTGGATTCCATACCACCTCCGTTGGAGGTGCCAGCGGAGGATCTTCTGGATGTGGCGACCAAATTTGCGGCCCCACATTCATCTGGACTTCCTTTAAACGCAAAGCTGGCAGCCACTGTGGACTTTCTTAACAACCAGCAACTACAGGAAGAAGTCCTCATTCAGGCAATGAGCCGTCACAAGGCTCCATCCAATTGCAACTCCCTCAACGTGCCTGTGGTCAATACGCCGATATGGGGCAACATCAGTGCGGCTATCCGTCAACAAGAGGTAAAATTGCAGCGGATCCTGAAGCTCCTCACGGCCGGTATTACCACCTTTGCGCGGTCGGTGGACGGGGACGAACTGAATTTGGACCAGGAAGATGCTCTGGCCCTCCTGTGTGCGACCCAGCACGAAATCAACGGGTTTCGCAAAAACAGCATCCGCCCAGCGCGCCGCCGCCCCGTCAACTCTTTGGGGAGGACCTCTCGAAGAGAGTCAAAGAGCTTGACGAACAAGCCAAAACGGTGGGGATCATGCGCTCTCAGAGTGCCCCCACACCGTCAGGCTCAAAAGCTCCATACATTCGCTCACGAGGGTCTGCTAGTACCTCGACGAGGACCCACCCTCAAGCTCCACAACGACAGCAACATCAGACCCAGCACCAGGGGTCTTTTTTAGGACAGGGTCGGCAGAGACCCTGGTGGAAAACGAAGACGCCGCGCCCTCAAGCCAACCCAGCACCTCCACGTCCACCCACACGTGTCAAGGACCGCCGGTAACCACGGGGGTGAGGGGGTCTGGTTCTCTCTTTTCTCTTTGTTTGACTTCACATGTTGGTGGTCGCCTTCGGCTGTGTTTGGGTGCATGGGGTAATTTTACTGGTGACGAGTATGTGTTGCAGAATATTCAGGGGCATAAAATTGAGTTTATTAATGGCGACATTCCTCCATCCCAGCACATGCCCGGTCGAACGTTTAAATTATCTGCTGCAGAACAGGCAGTAGGCTACAAGGAAATTTTAAGGCTTGAACAGATGGGAGTGATTGAGAAAGCGGTGCATGAGCCAGTTGAATTTGTTTCGAATATATTCACCAGACCTAAGAAGGATGGAGGTTGTCGTGTCATTATTGATCTAACCCGTTTGAATACTTTTGTAACATATACTCATTTTAAAATGGATACGTTTGAAACAGCCAAATCATTGATTTCTCATGGTTGCCTGATGGCATGCATCGATTTGAAATACGCATACTATTCAGTATCCATCCAGAAATACGACAGGAGGTTTTTGAAATTCATCTGGATGGGGCAACTCTGGCAGTACAAGGCTTTGCCTAATGGGCTCACCACAGCCCCTAGATTGTTCACTAAATTAGTGAAACCAATTATGGCTTATTTGAGACAGCGACATCATATAGTTATGGCCTATTTAGATGATATCTTAATTGTGGGCCACACCCTGGAATTGGCTGAACAGGGAGTTGCAGCTGCTGTCAATATATTTCAACAATTAGGGTTTATTGTCCATCCAGAGAAATCAAAGTTCTGCCCTGCCCAGGTGATTAATTACCTAGGGTTCACGGTGAACTCTATGAGCATGAGGGTTACCATACCAATTAACAAGATTGAGGAGGTTACCCAGGTGTGTCAAGGTTTAATCCGCACCAATATACCATCGATTCGGCATACAGCTACAGTAATTGGTAAGCTTGTAGCTTTGTTTCCGGCAGCGCAATATGGACCTTTGCATTATCAGAGTTTGCAAAGAGCTAAAATTGCTGCGTTAAAACAGGACGCTGGTCATTATGATCGATCAATGCAACTGCCGTCCGAAGCGATCAATGAGTTGCAATGGTGGGTGTGCCACATTAGCAGCTCATTCAAGCCTATCAGGGAGGCTAATCCGGTGGTATATTTGCAGACTGATGCAAGCTCCAATGGCTGGGGAGCTACGGATAATTGCTCTACTTGTGGGGGCAGATGGGACACCCTTGAGTCAACGATGTTGTTGACTCAAGGGATTAACTATTTGGAGTTGCTGGCAGCATTCCACGGACTTCGTGCGTATTGTTCCAAGCTTGTTGGAGCACATGTCCGTCTCCAAATAGACAACACCACAGCAGTGGCATACTTAAACCATATGGGTGGTACCAGGTCAGTTTCGTGTGACAAATTGGCTAACTCAATTTGGCTCTGGTGTGTTCAAAGAGACATTTGGATTTCAGCTACCTATTTGCCAGGTGAGCTTAATACTGTGGCGGACACCAGGTCACGCAAATTTAATGACAATATTGAATGGATGTTGCATCCTGAGATTTTTGCTAAAGTCACAGCCAAATTTGGTAAACCGGACATTGACCTTTTTGCGTCACGGTTGAGCCATCAGGTACCAACCTACGTTTCATGGGAACCAGATCCTGGGGCTATAGCGCTAGATGCATTCTCGCTGGACTGGGGGAATTGGTTTTTCTATGCCTTCCCCCCGTTTTGCCTCATCAGTCAGTTATTGCGTAAGATTCAGGCAGATGCTGCCAAGGGCATCCTTATTATACCCGACTGGCCCACACAGCCTTGGTATCCGGTGGTCTTTGACATGCTCAACGAACCTTGGGTCCTTTTGAAAGGTTGCCCGCAATTGGTTACTCACCCTGTCTCAGGGGAGCCACATCCCTGCCATGGCTATTTAAATTTGTTGGCTTGCAGGTTCTGAACAGGCCGTTAGTCCAATACGGCCTCTCAGCTCGGACCATGGATACCATCGGGGCGTCGTGTCGAGAGTCAACAAGGCGAAGATACCGCTCGCATATTAAGAAGTGGGAAGCCTACTGCAGCCGCTCTCGCATCATGTACGATGACGTGACAATAACCGACGTCCTGGAATTCCTCGCGGGGTTGCACCATGATGAACACTTAAGTTACAGTGCCATCAACAGCGCCAGAAGTGCGCTCTCATTCTACCTCAATATTGAGGTAGGATCCAACAGGCTAGTGTCCAGACTCATGCGGGGTATATTCAATATGAATCCGCCTACACCACGCTATAATATCACCTGGGATGTCAGGGACGTATTAAACCTGCTCAGGACGTGGTCTCCCATGGAAGGGCTCCAACTGGACAAACTCACCATGAAGCTGGTGATGTTACTAGCGCTGACTTCAGCTCAGAGGGTACCGACACTACACAAACTTCGTGTCGACAGAATGACATCTACCCCTACAGAAGTAGTATTTTTCATTGACGAGCTACTAAAGCAGCATGGACCTGGGTACACAGGGCTGCAGCTGAAGTTCCCGGCATACCCCGCAGATGCTAGGCTATGTTTAGCCTCACATATCCGCCACTATGTCAAGGTGACGGCACGCATCAGAGGAATGGAGAGATAGCTGCTGGTCACTCATAAGAGACCTCATCATCGAGTGACAGTCCAGACGATATCCAGGTGGCTTTGAGTCGTCTTGGGTAAGTCAGGCATCGACACTAATGTGTTCAAGTCTCATTCCACCAGGGCTGCATCGACGTCAGCGGCGAGGATTATGGAGGTGCCTATGGACCAAATTCTCGCCACAGCAGGATGGGCTAATGAAGCTGTGTTCCAGCGTTTTTATAACAAGCCTGTTGCTGCTCCTCTACAGTTCGCAGAAGCCGTGCTGAATGCAGGTCAAGAACGTGGAGATGTCCCCGCATGAGGGGTTTTTGATTTGTTATTAATAAATCTGCTCTTGTTTTGCAGTATGAACTATTGAGCAAGTTTGTTCCTCCCATCCATCCCTGGTAGTGGTGTGTCAGCATGGACGTGGTCCAGGGCGTGTAAGCTTTGAAGTCTTCACGAAGTCACTCACGTGACTCCGAAATGAAATAGTAAGATTGAACGAGAACTTACCAGTTTGAAGGTTGATCTTTATTTTATGAGGAGTCGAAGTGAGGGATTTCGTGCCCTCCTCGCCCAACCCTCAATCACCTTCATCTGGTAATCTTAGTCACTTCAATCTTACTATGATAAGTCATTTCTATTGTTGGTTTCTGTGATTCCACACCGCTACTTTGAAGTATGTCGAGCATGCGCGCCGGCGGGCTCTTCACGAAATCCCTCACTTCGACTCCTCATAAAATAAAGATCAACCTTCGAACTGGTAAGTTCTCGTTCAATCTTACTATTCCCATTGTTTTCAATTTTACTAGAGTGTGATCTTGACATTGAGGGCAGATCACACTTGTCCCCATCTATGGCACATTGCTCCTTTATCTGTTTAAGGGCTGTGTCTGAATTTGAAGGACAGTAATTTGAAGGAAAGCAGGGCAGTCATGGATGCGCAGCAGTAGAGTTGCTGCCTTACAGCGAATATAGCGGCGAAGATCCCGAATCGATCCCGACTACGGGTGCTGTATGTACGGAGTTTGTACGTTCTCCCCATGACCTGCGTTGGTTTTCTCGCAAATCTTCGGTTTCCTCCTACACTACAAAGACGTGCAGGTTGTAGGTTAATTGGCTTGGGAAATGTAAAAATTGTCCCTAGTGTGTGTAGGATAGCGTTAATGTGCGGGGATCGCTGGTCGGCGCAGACCCGGTGGGCTGAAGGGCCTGTTTCCGTGCTGTATCTCTAAACTAAACTAATGGATGTCTCTCCAGATGAAGTGAATCACTTTGCAAATGATTGAATGTAAGCTGATGACATTAATTGGTGTTATAAATTGGTCTTTTTTACCAAACTGCACGTGCCCAGGCAATAATTCATCTTTCAAGGTGACTGCTGCGATTTATATGATTCCTGCTTGGCTAGAGACACAGCTAGTTCTGGATCATAAAGCACTGTGACCTGGGGGTTATTGTGAGTCTAGATGTTGCTGTATCGTGTGTACTCAGCTGTTTCTTGACAACACTTGAAGTAAATTCATTTCATTGATTATCTGCCATGCTGGGGTTCTCAGAAGGAAGGCAAAATGGATCATCATAGCACCTCTGACTGAAGATTTTTCCGTATCCATGTTCACACCTTTGTATTCACATGCTGAGCTCTGTCATCAAAATGCATAATTTGTCCAACGGCTTGAGTTCCCTGCATTTTTCTGTCCATTCATTTTTAAATATTGATATGCCGACCTCTGTATGTCCAATGTGCATATCTCTCTCCTCTGCAATGTACTTTCCAGTTTTCCTTCCTTTGTTGTGCCGTCTTGTTAAATTACAGCTGGGATCTGACTTTGGATCTGAAGTGAAACCATTTCAAGCAGATTGGAAGAGACTTCATTCGAAATTTAAATCACAGAAACATCACACACAGGTATATGGGAAAGGAGCCCAAACCTCTGCCTAAAATGGGAACTCATCTTGTAATCAAATGCTCCCTGCATGAATTTTAAATTAAATGTTAGGCAACTAATTTTATGATGGATCATGAAGGATCTATGCTGAGACTTTGCGATATATAAATAAATGACATCAATGTAGATGGATTGATTCATAAGTTTGCTGAAGGCACCATATTTGGTGGAGTTCCTGCCAATGTACACAGTAAGATATAGATCAGCTACAGAAAGGGGTGGAGAAATAGCAGATGCAGTTTAATCTGAGAAAATTAGAAGTGTTACAGAGTCCCTCCATGACGACTGAAGTGCCCCATCTACATTAGTCCCACCAGCCCAACTTTGGCCCACATCCCTCTAAAACTACGCTATCCATGTACCTGGCCAAATATTTTTTAAATTAGCTAAATCAGCCCTTGTCGATCTAAATGCATGTACATCTTATTGCTTTGAATACTCTCCAGTAACCTTCCAATCACAGATGGTAGACTCACGGGCATATAGTTCCTCTCCCTTTCCTTGCAGCCCTTCTGAGGCACAACATTTGCCACTGTCCAGTCCTTCGGCTCCTCACAGGTATTTAATTATGACTCCTCTCTCAGGCAAGGTGCCTGCAATTCATTCTCTAGTTTAGTGACCCAGAGGACTAGTCTAGTGGTACAGCACGGAAACAGGCCCTTCAGCCCAACGAATCCACGATCACATTTATATTAGTTCTATCCTACTTCCTAGGGGCAATTTACGGAGGCTAATTAACCTATAAACCTGTACGTCTTTTGCAGTCACAGGGAGAACGTACAAACGCCATAAAGACAACACTCATTTAGAATTTTTAATCGCAGGCCTGCACTGTCTCTATCCATAACTATCTTAAAGCAAATAGAACAGTGGTCGCTGGTCTCAAAAGGCTCATCACGAACACTTCAGCTGCTTGCCCTTCCCTGTTTCCGAAGATCAAATCAAGCATTGCTCTCTCCCAGGTAGGGCCATCTACATTTTGTCTGAGCAGACTTTCCAAACACATTTGACATATTCTGGAAAATGTCACTAGTGGTGGGATCCCGTTGGAGATGGAAACATGCTAATGGCATGTTGGCCTTCATAGTAAGAGGAGTTGACTATAGGAGCAAAGATGGGATGGCAGGACTTCCATATGAAGAAAGACTTCATATGGAAGTCCTGCTTGTACTCGGCTTGTACTCGCTGGAATTTAGAAGATTGAGGGGGGATCTCATAGAGACTTACAAAATTCTTAAGGGGTTGTACAGGCTAGATGCAGGAAGATTGTTCCCGATGTTGGAGAAGTCCAGGACAAGGCGTCACTGTGTAAGGATAAGGGGGAAGTCTTTTAGGACCGAGATGAGAAAAACATTTTTCACACAGAGAGTGGTGAATCTGTGGAATTCTATGCCACAGAAGGCAGTTGAGGCCAGTTCGTTGGCTATATTTAAGAGGGAGTTAGATGTGGCCCTTGGGGCTAATGGGATCAGGGGGTGTGGAGAGAAGGCAGGTACAGGATACCGAGTTGGATGATCAGCCATGAACAGCCATGAATGGCGGTGCAGGCTCGAAGGGCCGAATAGCCTACTCCTGCACCTATTTTCTATGTTTCTATGTTTCTAAGAGGTCCTTCTGCAGTTGCACAGGGCACTGGTGAGATCACATCTGGAATATTGCATGCAGTTTTGATCCCCAAATTTGAGGAAGGTCATTCTTGCTATGGAGGGAGTGCAGCATAGGCTCATGTGGTTAATTCCCAGGATGGCAGGACTGTCATATGCTGAAAGAATGGAGCGACTGGGCTTGTATACACTCAAATTTAGAAGGATGAGAGGGTATCTTATTGGAAACTTATCAGATTATTAAGGGGTGTCCAGAACCAGGGCCCACAGTTTAAGAATAATGGTTAGGCCATTTATAACGGAAATGAGGAAAAACTTTTCACCCAGAGAGTTGTGAATCTGTGGAATTCTCTGCCTCAGAAGGCAGTGGAGGCAAATTCTCTGGATACTTTCAAGAGAGAGTTAGATAGACTCTTTCACCTCTCACCCCATCAGCCCTCGCATCCAACACATCATTCTCCAGTATTTTCACCCTCTTCAACTTGATCCTACCAGCAGTCACATCTTTCCATTCCCATACTTCCTCACTTTTCACAGAGACCATTCTCTCCTCAACTCTTTGGTCAGCTCATTCTTTCCTACCCGACTTACCACTTCCCCAAGCACTTCCCCCAGCACCCGTAGGGTATGTAGCACCCGTTCCTAGACCTCCTCGCTCACTTCCATTGTGTGGTTTTCCAATATTTTTAGGAAATAAATTTCCTTAGTTGTAACATCCATTTCTGAACCCGAACTTAACAAGCTAAACGTTATGCGTTTATGTTTAAGGCCTAAAATCTATTTCAAAATTGATTACTTAGTTATTCATTTATCTATTTAAGTTTTCACAAGGTAATTTTTTATTGTTCATAAAATCAAAATTAACAATTACATATTTCCCCAAATGGTGGACATACTAGACCTTTAATATTAGATTCAATATTGCCTGCAAATTTAAACCAGTCATTCAATGTTACCTGCCCTTTAGGAAGTATTGAATCCAATCACAGAACTCAGACCGAGACAAGAATCATATGAAGACTGCCGCAAGGTATATAACTAACATTAAATGCTGTTTCTTGCCACAGTAAAATGAATGTGGGACTGTCATATGCTGAGAGCATGGAGCGGCTGAGCTTGTACACTCTGGAGTTTAGAAGGATGATCGTATTGAAACATATAAGATTGTTAAGCGTTTGGACACGCTAGTGGCAGGAAACATGTTCCCGATGTTGGGGGAGTCCAGAACCAGGAGCCAGTTTCAGAAAAAGGGGTAAGCCATTTAGAACGGAGACGAGGAAACACTTTTTCTCACAGAGAGTTGTGAGTCTGTGGAATTCTCTGCGTCAGAGGGCGGTGGAGGCCGGTTCTCTGGATACTTTCAAGAGAGAGCGAGATAGGGCTCTTAAAAATAGCGGAGTCAGGGGATATGGGGAGAAGGCAGGAACAAGGTACTGATTGGGGATGATCAGCCATGATCACATTGAATGGCGGCGCTGGCTCGAAGAGCCGAATGGCCTACTCCTGCACCTATTGTCTATTAATGGGCCTGTCCCACTTAGGTGATTTTTTAGGCGACTGCCAGCGACTAGGACAATAGAAATCACCGAAGTCAGCACCGGCGATAACCTACGTCACCTGGCGACAACCCACGACAGCATCTACGACAACCTAAATTGTCGCCACTGACGCCCAAAACTTTTCAACATGTTGAAAATTTTCCGGCAGTCGCCTGTAGTCGCCTAAAAAATCGCCTGTGGGACAGGCCCTTAACTCCCAGAATGTTAAAATGACGTTACATGTACCAATTACTAATTTTCTTTCAGTTACATATTAAGAGAGTCTGGTTAGAAAATTTCCTGAAATCACAATACAACGCGTGTTACATAATTTGCTCCCAGTGAATGGCAGAACCCAGGGGAGTGTTGTTTCTCAGAGGGATCTATGAGAGCAGGCACAGAGTTTGTTGAAAGTAGCGTCACATTGGCAGCTTTTGGCACATTGACTTCAATCAGTCAGAGGATTGATTGGAGTAGTTGGGAGATCATATTACAGTTTTACAATACATTGGTGAGGCCACATTGAGAGTATTCGATTCAGTTTTGGTCACCATATTATAGGAAAGATCTTGTAAAGGGCCTGTCCCACTGACGCGATGTTTTTCGGTGACTTGCTGGCACCCGTCATAGTCGCAGCAAGTTGCTGAAAATTTTCAACATTTTGAAAATCCAGCGGTGACCAGAAAAAAGGTACGACTCTTTGGGCGACTCTATGGGTGACGCCTGTTTGGTGGTGAGTAGTCGCCCAAAGAGTCGTAGCTTTTTCTGGTCGCCGCTGGATTTTCAACATGTCGGCAACATGTCAAAATGTTCGGCAACCTGCTGCGACTGTGACGGGTGCCGGCAAGTCACCGAAAAAAACACGTAAGTGGGACAGGCCCTTTAAGCTGCAAATGGTGCAGAGAAATTTTATGAGGATGGTGTCAGAACCTGAGGGCCTGAGCTTTAGGGAGAGGTTGAGTTGACGAGGACTTTATTCCTTAGAGCGCAGTAGGAGGAAGGGTGACCTTCTGAAGGTGAAGGTGTGATGGTGTGCACCTACTGAAGGTGTAAGACATCATTAGGGGATTAGGTTGGGTAAATGCACATAATCTTTTTCCCAAATAAGGGAATTAAAAGAAAATGCTGTAAAATAGGTGATGGTTTAAAGTGATGAAAGAACTATGACATGAAATATTAGCTTTGGCTTCCCACCCTGATTCATTAACTATTTCCAGCATATTTCATTTCGGAGTCTCGTGAGTGACTTCGTGAAGAGCCCGCCGGCGCGCATGCTCGACATATCGTCGTACCGCGTTGCTGCGACGGCTGGCGGTGGAGCGCGCTCCTCGCCAGCCCTTCATAAGGGGCCACGGAGGTGAGTATTCTACCTTTAGTTGGTGGTCCTTGTTGTTGGTTATGTCTTGCAGCAAGGACATGGATGGGAGTTCGAAGGGCCGGAGGACGTCAGGACGAGTTCGCCGGTCAACAGTTCCGGGGCCGTTACCATCGGCAGTACCTGCAGCGCAGGCCGGGACTCAGGCGGAGATGTGGGTAAGCCCTGTGATTACAGGTCCAGATCCGCCAGCACACCACAGCTCGGAGGAGTTCGACGAGGAGGAGTGTGGTGTGCCGCCAGAGCAGGGGGACCTTGCCATGGCAGTCAGGTCGTCAGCGGGCTCGCTGGCGGCCTCGAGCAGGGCACGTGCCGTTGCACGGCCTGTTCCACTCAGCCCTCCGAGAAGGGGGAGGGCAGGAGCCCAGAAGCCTAACCCTGTCAGGGCTAAGGCATTGCCTGCCGCGGAGGAGCGGTCAGGTTCCAGGGCGAGACCCGGGGCGGCTGTGAGGTCCAGCCGGCACACCCCGACTCTCGACGCCGGGACGGGTCGGTCGAGTCGGGTCTCGTCACGGTCGCCGAGCCCCCCATGGATGGGTGGGCGAGACCATGCGTCGGCAACGTCCACGATGTGGGCAGCCGGCAAGACTGCGCGGGCCCCAGGCAGCCATGCTTCGGCTGGTGCCGACACCTCGCCGCAAGTGCCCTTAGTGGCAGCGGCTTCAGCTCCCGCTAAACGGAGGCGGTTGAACACGCCCGCGCAGGAATCGCGCAGTTTCGCCTCGGCGGCTGTTAGCGACAACTACCGGCACCGGCAGGGCCTCGACGAGGTGCGGGCCGATGACAGGAGCCCGGTTTTCTTTTCAGAGCCGGAGGACTCCGGCCACCTGAGTGTTCAGGGTGAAGGGCGTATTGACCGTATGGAGCGGCTGCTGGAGCTCCTGCTTCAACGTCAACATCAGCAGGGCAGCAACAGGCACAGGGCGTCTTCACCAACATCTACTATCAGCCTGGAGCAGCAGGAGGAGGAGGTTCTGGTGGATCCTGTACCTCCTCCGTTGGAGGTGCCAGCGGAGGAACTCTTGGATGTGGCGACCAAATTCGCGGCCCCACATACGGCTGGTCTTCCTCTAAATACAAAGCTGGCAGCCACAGTGGACTTTCTTAATAATCAGGTGCTGCAGGAAGAAGTCCTCATCCAGGCTATGAGCCGTCACAAGGCTCCATCAAACTGCAACTCCCTCAACGTGCCTGTGGTCAATACGCCAATATGGGGCAACATCAGTGCGGCTATCCGTCAACAGGAGCTAAAATTGCAGCGGATCCTGAAACTCCTCACGGCCGGTATTACCGCCTTTGCGCGGTCGGTGGACGGGGACGAACTGAATTTGGACCAGGAAGATGCTCTGGCCTTATTGTGCGCGACCCAGCACGAAATCAACGGGTTTCGCAAAAACAGCATCCGCCCAGCACTCAACCCGAAGTTTGCAGGATTGTGCAAACCACCGCCGCCGCCCCGTCAGCTCTTTGGTGAGGACCTCTCGAAGAGAGTCAAAGAGCTTGACGAACAAGCCAAAACGGTGGGGATCATGCGCTCTCAGAGTGCCCCCACACCGTCAGGCTCAAAAGCTCCATACATTCGCTCACGAGGGTCGGCCAGTGCCTCGACGAGGACTCACCCTCTAGCTCCACAACGACAACAGCACCAGAACCAGCACCAAGGGTCTTTTTTAGGACAGGGTCGGCAGAGACCTTTGTGGAAATCGAAGACGCCGCGCCCTCAAGCCAACCCAGCACCTCCACGGCCACCCACACGTGTCAAGGACCGCCGGTAACCACGGAGGTGAGGGGGTCTGGTTCTCTTTTTTCTCTCTGTTTAACTTCCCATGTTGGTGGTCGTTTACGGTTGTTTTTGGGTGCATGGGGTAATTTTACTGGTGATGAGTATGTGTTGCGGAATATTCAGGGGCATAAAATTGAGTTTATTAATGGCGACATTCCTCCATCCCAGCACATGCCTGGTCGTACGTTCAAATTGTCTGCTGCAGAACAGGCAGCAGGTTATAAGGAAATTTTAAGTCTGGAACAGAAGGGGGTGATTGAGAAAACGGTGCATGAGCCAATTGAGTTTGTTTCGAACATATTTACTAGACCTAAGAAGGATGGAGGCTGTCGTGTCATTATTGATTTAACCCGTTTGAATACGTTTGTAACATATACTCATTTTAAAATGGATACGTTTGAAACAGCCAAATCATTGATTTCTCATGGCTGCTTTATGGCATGCATTGATTTGAGGGATGCATATTATTCAGTATCCATCCAGAAATATGATAGAAGGTTTTTGAAATTTATCTGGATGGGGCAACTTTGGCAGTATAAGGCTTTGCCTAATGGGCTCACTACAGCCCCTAGATTGTTCACTAAATTGGTGAAGCCAATCATGGCTTATTTGAGACAACGACATCATATAGTTATGGCCTATTTAGATGATGTCTTTATTGTGGGCCACACCCTGCAATTGGCTGAACAGGGTGTTGCAGCTGCTGTCAATATATTTCAACAATTAGGATTCATTGTCCATCCAGAGAAATCGAAGTTCTGCCCTGCCCAGGTAATTAATTACCTAGGGTTCACGGTGAACTCAATGAGCATGAGGATAACTATACCAATTAACAAAATTGAGGAAGTCACTCAGGTGTGCAGAGATTTAATTGGCACCAATATACCATCGATTCGGCATACAGCCACAGTAATTGGCAAGCTAGTGGCTTTGTTTCCGGCAGCACGATATGGACCTTTGCATTATCAGAATTTGCAAAGAGCTAAAATTACTGCGTTAAAACGGAACGCTGGTCATTACGATCGATCAATGCAGCTGCCGTCCGAAGCGATAACTGAGTTGCAATGGTGGGTGTGTCACATTAGCAACTCATTCAAGCCTGTTAGGGAGGCTAATCCGGTGGTATATTTACAGACTGATGCAAGCTCCAATGGCTGGGGAGCTACTGATAATTGCTCTAGTTGTGGGGGCAGATGGGACACCCTTGAGTCATCGATGTTGTTGACTCAAGGGATTAACTATTTGGAGTTGCTGGCAGCATTCCACGGACTTTGTGCATATTGTTCCAAGCTTGTTGGAGCACACGTCCGTCTCCAAATAGACAACACCACAGCTGTGGCATATTTAAACCATATGGGTGGTACCAGGTCAGTTTCGTGTGACAAATTGGCTAACTCAATTTGGCTCTGGTGTGTTCAAAGAGACATTTGGATTTCAGCTACCTATTTGCCAGGTGAGCTGAATACTGTGGCGGACACCAGGTCACGCAAATTTAATGACAATATTGAATGGATGTTGCATCCTGAGATTTTTTCTAAAGTCACAGCCAAATTTGGTAAACCGGACATTGACCTTTTTGCGTCACGGTTAAACCATCAGGTACCAGCCTACGTTTCATGGGAACCAGATCCTGGGGCAATAGCGCTAGATGCATTCTCGCTGGACTGGGGGAATTGGTTTTTCTATGCCTTCCCTCCATTTTGCCTCATCAGTCGGGTATTGCGAAAGATTCAGGCAGATGCTGCCAAGGGCATCCTTATCATACCCGACTGGCCCACACAGCCTTGGTATCCGGTGGTCTTTGACATGCTCAACGAACCCTGGGTCCTTTTGAAGGGTTGCCCACAATTGGTTACTCGCCCTGTCTCAGGGGAGCCACATCCCTGCCATGGCTATTTAAATTTGTTGGCTTGCAGGTTCTGAACAGGCCGTTAGTCCAATACGGTCTCTCGGCTCGGACCATGGATACCATTGGGGCGTCGTGTCGAGAGTCCACAAGGCGAAGATACCGCTCGCATATTAAGAAGTGGGAAGCCTACTGCAGCCGCTCTCGCATCACGTACGATGACGTGACAATAACCGACGTCCTGGAATTCCTCGCGGGGTTGCACCATGATGAACACTTAAGTTACAGTGCCATCAACAGCGCCAGAAGTGCGCTATCATTCTACCTCAATATTGGGGTAGGATCCAACAGGCTAGTGTCCAGACTCATGCGGGGTATATTCAATATGAATCCGCCTACACCACGCTATAATATCACCTGGGATGTCAGGGACGTATTAACCCTGCTCAGGACGTGGTCTCCCATGGAAGGGCTCCAACTGGACCAACTCACCAAGAAGCTGGTGATGTTACTAGCGCTGACTTCAGCTCAGAGGGTACAGACACTACACAAACTTCGTGTCGACAGAATGACATCTACCCCTACAGAAGTAGTATTTTTCATTGACGAGCTACTAAAGCAGCATAGACCTGGGTGCACAGGGCTGCAGCTGAAGTTCCCGGCATACCCCGCAGATGCTAGGCTATGTTTAGCCTCACATATCCGCCACTATGTCAACGTGACAGCACGCATCAGAGGAATGGAGAGATACCTGCTTGTCACTCATAAGAGACCTCATCATCGAGTGACAGTCCAGACGATATCCAGGTGGCTTCGAGTCGTCTTGGGTAAGTCGGGTATCGACACTAATGTGTTCAAGTCTCATTCCACCAGGGCTGCATCGACGTCAGCGGCGAGGGTCATGGAGGTGCCCATGGACCTAATTCTCGCCACAGCAGGATGGGCTAATGAAGCTGTGTTCCAGCGTTTTTATAACAAGCCTGTTGCTGCTCCTCTACAGTTCGCAGAAGCCGTGCTGAATGCAGGTCAAGAACGTGGAGATGTGCCCGCATGAGGGGTTTTGATTTGTTATTAATAAATATGCTCTTGTTTTGCAGTATGAACTATTGAGCAAGTTTGTTCCTCCCATCCATCCCTGGTAGTGGTGTGTCAGCATGGACGTGGTCCAGGGCGTGTAATCACAGAAGCTTTAAAGTCTTCACGAAGTCACTCACGTGACTCCGAAATGAAATAGTAAGATTGAACGAGAACTTACCAGTTCGAAGGTTGATCTTTATTTTATGAAGAGTCGAAGTGAGGGATTTCGTGCCCTCCTCGCCCAACCCTCAGTCACCTTCATCTGGTAATCTTAGTCAATTCAATCATACTATGCGAAGTCATTTCTATTGTTGGTTCTGTGATTCCACGCCGCTACTTTGAAGTATGTCGAGCATGCGCGCCGGCGGGCTCTTCACGAAATCCCTCACTTCGACTCCTCATAAAATAAAGATCACACTTCGAACTGGTAAGTTCTCGTTCAATCTTACTATTCTCTTTTACATAGAACATAGGAAAGTAGAGTATGAAAGAAGAGCATGAAGCCCTATTGCTGAGTTCTAGCTCCGCTGCAGAGGCGACTGCATTGGGGCTACCTGCTGCACCCATGTTGAATACATGGACTTTGTAACTCCACTACTAATTTCCATCCTGCACTCAAATTCATTTGGACCATCTCCAAAACCTCCCTCCCTTTTCTTAATCTCACCGTCTCCATCACAGGAGACAGACTATCGACCGACGTCTATTACAAACCTACTGCCTCCCATAGCTATCTAGACTACACCTACTCACACTGCCTCCTGCAAAGACTCTATCCCCTTTTCCCAATTCCTCCATCTTCACCGCATCTGCGCCCAGGATGAGGTGTTCCATGCCAGGACAACCGAGATGTCCGCATTCTTTAGGGAACGGGGGGTTCCCTTCTTCTATCACAGATGAGCCCCTCAAACGTGTCTCCTCTGTGTTCTGTAGCTCCACTCCAAGTCACAACAGGGACAGAGTCTCCCTAGTCCTCGCCTTTCACCTCCAGTCAACACAGACAATGCATCATCTTCCAACACTTACAATAGACAACAGATAAGAGGTGCAGGAGTAGGCCATTCGGCCCTTCGAGCCAGCACCGCCATTCACTGTGATCATGGCTGATCATCCACAATCAGCACCCCGTTCCTGCCTTCTCCCCATATCCCTTGACTCTGTTACCTTTAAGGACCCTATCTAACTCTCTCTTGAAAGCATCCAGAGAATTGGCCTCCACTGCCTTCTGAGGCAGATAATTCCACAAATTCGTAACTCTCTGGGTGAAAGTTTTTCCTCATCTCTGTTCTAAATGGCCTACCCCTTATTCATAAACTGTGGCCCCTGGTTTTGAACTCCCCAAAATCAGGAACATGTTTCCAGCTCAAACATGTCCAATCCCTTAATAATCGACTATGTTTCAATAAGATACCTTCTCATCCTTCTAAACTCCAGAGTATACAAGCCCCGTTGCTCCATTCTTTCAACATATCACAGTCCCGCCATCCCAGGAATTAACCTCGTGAAGCTACCCTGCACTCCCTCAATAGCAAGAATGTCCTTCTTCAAATTTGTAGACCAAAACTCCAGGTGTGGTCTCATCAGGGCCCTGTGCAACTGCAGAAGGACTTCTTTGCTCCTATACTCAACTCCTCTTGCTATGAAGGCCAAACTTGCCATTAGCATGTTGCCACCTCCAACGGGATCCCACCACTAGTCACATTTTCCAGAATTTGTCAAATGTGTTTTGAAAGTGTGCTCAGACAAAATGTAGAGGGTCCTACTGGGGAAAGGGCAATGCTTGATTTAATCTTCGGGAAACGGGGAAGGGCAAGCTGCTGAAGTGTTCGTGGATGAGCCTTTTGGGACCAGCGACCACTGTTCTATTTACTTTAAGATAGTTATGGATAGAGACAGGGCAGGCCTGCGAGTTAAAATTCTAAATGGGTGCTGTCTTTATGGCGTTTGTACATTCTCCCCGTGACCGCTAAAGAAGTACAGGTCTGTAGGTTAATTAGCCTCCGTAAATTGTCCCTGGGATGCAGGATAGAACTAGTGTACAGGTGATTGTGGATTCGATGGGCCGAAGGGCTGTACCTCTAGACTAGTCCTCTGGGTCACTAAATTAGAGAAAGAATTGCAGGCGCCTTGCCTGAGAGAAGAGTCATAATTAAATACCTGTGAGGTGCCGAAGGACTGGACGGTGGCAAATGTTGTGCCTCAGAAGGGCTGCAAGGAAAGGGAGAGGAACCATATGCCCGTGAGTCTACCAACTGTGACTGAAGGTTACAGGAGAGTATTCAAAGCAATAAGATATACATGCATTTACAGTGCCCTCCATCATGTTTGGGACAAAGACCCATCATTTATTTATTTGCCTCTATACTCCGCAATTTGAGATTTATACAATTAAAAAATCACATGTGGTTAGAGTGCATATTGTTAGATTTTAATAAAGGCCATTTTTATACATTTTGGTTTCACCATGTAGAAATTACAGCTGTATTTATACATAGTCCCCCCATTTCAGGCACAATAATGTTTGGGACACAGAAATGTCATGTAAATGAAAGTAGTCATGTTTAGTATCTAGCTGCATATCCTTTGCATGCAATGACTGCTTGAAGCCTGCGATTCATGGACATCATCAATTGCTGGGTGTCTTCTCTGGTGATGCTCTGCCAGGTCTGTAGTGCAGCCATCTTTAGCTTATGCTTGTTTTGGGTCTGGTCCCCTTCAGATTTCTGGGGTAGACAAAATTGCTGGAGAAACTCAGCGGGTGAGGCAGCATCTCTGGAGCGAAGAAAATAGGCAGTGTTTCGGGTCAAAACCCTTTTTCAGACTTTTCGACCCAAAATGTTGCCTATTTCATTAACTCTATAGATGCTGCCTCACCCGCTAAGTTTCTCCAGCATTTTTGTCTACCTTCGATTTTCCAGCATCTGCAGTTCCTTCTTAAACCCTTCAGATTTCTCTTCAGCATATAACAGGCATGCTCAATTGGGTTTAGATCAGGTGAATGACTTGGCCACTCAAGAATTGACAATTTTTTAGCTTTGAAAAACTCCTTTGTTGCTTTAGCAGTATGTTTGGGATCATTGTCTTGCTGTAGAATGAACCACTTGTCAATGAGTTTTGAGGCACCTGGTTGAACTTGAGCAGATAGGATGTGTCTATACACTTCAGAATCATTATGCTACTACCATCAGCAGTTGTATCATCAATGAAGATAAGTGAGCCAGTACCTTCAGCAGCTATACATGTCCAGGCCATAACACCCCTACCAATGTGTTTCACAGATGAGGTGGTATGCTGTGGATCTTGGGCAGTTCCTTCTCTCCTCCATACTTTGCTCTTGCCATCACTCTGATATAAGTTAATCTTCATCTCATCTGTCCACAAAACCTTTTTCCAGAACTGTGGTTGCTCTTTTAAGTACTTCCTGGCAAACTGTAACCTGGCCATCCTATTTTTGTGGTTAACCAGTGGTTTGCATCTTGCAGTGTACCCTCTGTATTTCTGTTCATGAAGTCTTCTGCAGACAGTGGTCATTGACAAATCCACATCTGACTCCTGAAGAGTATTTCTGACCTGTCGGACAGGTGTTTGGGGATTTTTCTTTAGTATAGAGATAATTCCTCTGTCATCAGCTGTGGAGGTCTTCCTTGACCTGCCAGTCCCTTTGTGATTCGTAAACTCAGGAGTGCTCTCTTTCTTCTTAATGATGTTCCTAACAGTTGATTTTGGTACGCCTAAGATTTGGCTGATGTCTCTAGCAGTTTTATTCTTATTTCTCACTCTCATAATGGCTTACTTGACTGTCATTGGCACAACTTTGGACCTCATGTTGATAAACAGCAATAAAAGTTTCCAAAGGTGATGGAAAGACTGGAGGAAAGACTAGGTGCTGAGGGCTCTCTTATACCTGCATGAAGGAGGCAATTAAGCACACCTGAGCAATTGCAAATATTATGGTGCCCTGATATGGGGGGGGGGGACTACGTATAATCATAGCTGTAATCTCTACATGATGAAACCAAAATGTATAAAAATGGCCTTTATTAAAATCTGACAATGTGCACTTCAACCACATGTGATTTTTTTTTCTATTACAAATCTCAAATTGTGGAGTAGAGGCAAATAAATAAATGATGGGTCTTTGTCCCAAACATTACGGAGGACACTGTAAATGGACAAGGGCTGATTAGGGATAGTCAGCATGGTATAGCAAATTTAAAAGATATTTGGACAGGTACAAGGATAGCATAGTTTTAGAGGGATTTGGGCCAAAGTTGGGCTGGTGAGACTAATGTAGATGGGGCGCTTCAGTCGTCATGGAGGGACTCTGTAACACTTCTCATTTGCTCAGATTAAACAGCATCTGCTATTTCTCCACCCCTTTCTGTAGCTGATCTATATCTTACTGTGTACATTTTCAGCAACTCCACCAAATATGGTGCCATCAGCAAATTTATGAATCAATCTGTCTACATTGATGTAATTTATTTATATATCGCAAACAAGTCTCAGCATAGATCCTTCATGATCCATCATAAAATTAGTTGCCTAACATTTAATTTAAAATTCATGCAGGGAGCATTTGATTACAAGATGAGTTCCCATTTTAGGCAGAGGTTTGGGCTCCTTTCCCATATACCTGTGTGTGATGTTTCTGTGATTTAAATTTCGAATGAAGTCTCTTCCAATCTGCTTGAAATGCTCTCACTTCAGATCCAAAGTCAGATCCCAGCTGTAATTTAACAAGATGGCACAACAAAGGAAGGAATACTGGAAAGTACATTTATGAGGAGAGAGATATGCACATTGGACATACAGAGGTCGGCATATCAACATTTTAAAGTGAATGGACAGAAAAATGCAGGGAACTCAAGCCGTTGGACAAATTATGCATTTTGATGACAGAGCTCAGCATGTGAATTCAAAGGTGTGAACATGGATACGGACAAATCTTCAGTCAGAGGTGCTACGATGATCCATTTTGCCTTCCTTCTGAGAACCCCAGCATGGCAGATAATCAATGACATGAATTTACTTCAAGTGTTGTCAAGAAACAGCTGAGTACACACGATACAGCAACATCAAGACTCACAATAACCCCCAGGTCACAGTGCTTTATGATCTAGAACTAGCTGTGTCTCTAGCCAAGCAGGAATCATATAAATCGCAGCAGTCACCTTGAAAGATAAATTATTGCCTGGGCATGTGCAGTTTGGTAAAAAGGACCAATTTAAAACACCAATTAATGTCATCAGCTTACATTCAATCATTCGCAAAGTGATTCGCTTGATCTGGAGAGACATCCATTAGTTTAGTTTAGAGATGCAGCACGGAACCAGGCCCTTCAGCCCATCAGGTCTGCGCCGACCAGCGATCCCCGCACATTAACGCTATCCTACACACACTAGGGACAATTTCGACATTTCCCAAGCCACTTAACCTACAAACCTGCACGTCTTTGGAGTGTAGGAGGAAACCGGAGAAAACCCACGTAGGTCACGGAAAGAACGTACAAACTCCGTACATACAGCACCCGTAGTCAGGATCAAACCCGGGTCTTCGGCACTGCATTCGCTGTAAGGCAGCAACTCTACCGCTGCTCCTCCATGACTGCCCTGCTTTCCTTCAAATTACTGTCCTTCAAATTCAGACACAGCCCTTAAACAGATAAAGGAGCAACGCGCCGTAGATGGCGACAAGTGTGATCTGCCCTCAATGTCAAGATCACACTCTGGTAAAATTGAAAACAATGGAATGAGCAGTAAAAAGCATTATACTGGTTGAAGGTATACCTTGCTGGCTATCATATTTGATATCTATTATTTCCAGCATCAGGGATTGCTTGAGGAGCCCCTCAGGGCATTTTCCAACACTGAACCGTCTTCATCTGCTCCTGTGTCCCGACATTCACCCTTACGGCCAGAACGTATTCAGTTCTATTGCAAATTCCCACTTGGAATGAAACCTTCCTTTCCCACACGTAGCCAGACCTGGAAACTTTCATGTGTAGGAAGGAACTACGGATGCTGGATTAAACCGAAGATAGACACAAAAAGCTGGAGTTACTCAGCGAGACAGGCAGCATCTCTGGAGAGAAGGAATGGATGACATTTCGGGTCGAGACGCTCCTTCAGACTAGTCGGGGAAACGGAAATGAGAGATATAGACAGTGGTATAGAGAGATATAGAACAACTGAGTGAAGAGCCCTCTAACTTTCTCTAACATTAAGTAACCCCTGCACACCCTCTGTCTCTATCCCTCCCCCACCCACGTCACACCAGGTTCCCTTTCTCACTTACCAAACGACCTTTCCTTTATAATCGGTACTTTTTTGCATATCTTTCATTCATTTGCTCTATATCTCTCTACATTACTGCCTTTATTTCTCGTTTTCCTTTCCCCGACTAGTCTGAAGAAGGGTCCCGACCCAAAACGTCACCCTTTCCTTCTCTCCGAAGATGCTGCCTGTCCCGCTGAGTTACTCTGGTAACGTTCTTGCTGAGGCTAACAAGAGGTCTAACGCGCACATCTGTAAATGATGGACGTCGACCATCTTCACTAACGTACCTAATCACCTCTCCTTTAAACAGCAAAGGCATTACGTGCACACTATTCCTCACCATTAATATCCTTGGATTATCGCTGACTGAAAAAGTTAAGATCAAACACAAACACAATGGCTGTGAAAGCAAGTCATGGTCTGGGTATTCTGCGGTCTTGTCTCATGTTCAAAATATTATTATTAAAAAAGTTATTTTCTCTAGAGATGTTGTCTGAGCGGCTGAGTTACTCCAGCTTTTTGTGTCTATCTTCGGTTTAAACCAGCATCTGCAGTTCCTTCCTACACATTCAAAGTATCAATGCATTTTTGTCCCCTTAGATGCAGCAAAATTCTCCATTTGTCGGGATACGTGCAGCTACAACAATATTCAAAAACTCAACTCGAAGCAGCCTGTTTCCATTAACACATCCTCCATCCCACCAGGGACATCAAACATCTGCTCCCTCACTGAAGGAGGAATGTAGCTGTAGTGTGCAGTCCACAAGGGCCAGAGCATCAAAGTGCCAAGGTTTTACTGCAGTGCTTCTGAAGCCGTTAAATTCTACCACCTGAAAGGGCAAGTGTCGGAAGTATTTTGGAACGCTGTCAGGAATTTGAGCACACAACGTTCTAGTTCGGAAATATATTGCTGTTCCTTCATCATCACTGATCAAATTCCTTGAAACCCCCCCCCCATCCCCCCCCCCGCTCACTGGCAAATGGAAGGGCAGATGTAGTTCAAGAAGGTGGCAGAACATCAACTTTTTAAGGGCATTAGGGATTTATAACAAGTCTTGACCTTACCAGTGACCCCAATGAACTGTGAATAATTAACATAGAAATGCTGCAATACAAATTCACAAAACAATTGATGAAGTGGCTCAAGGATTTCAAAGCTTGGAGCTACTTACCAGGTGGTCTGACAATAATCAGTGGGTTATCTGTAGAAATGGAAACATTATTATTAAAAAAACAAGTAACAATTTGGCCTCATTAATGAAACAAGGATAAAGCATTGCTTTAACAACCAACTCTGACATGAAAATGTAGGACTTTTTTTTAAACATAATATTCACATCCAACACTACCAACACATCTCTTGATTGCCCAATGCAGAGAAATCCTTTGATCTCAGTCTTCCACCTTAATTGAGTTCCATTGATTTATAACACAGAGGGTAAAAAGTATCTTATTTTCATTCTGAATGGTTCTCGCCCTATCCCAGGACAAGGATATCACTTTTTCACTCTGCAGTATCTCAATATCCATCTTGTCAAAGCCTCCAGAGATTATCCCTCACTTTCATCTCAGGACTCAGCCAAGTCAACCTATGCTCTACTTCAACAAAGAAGTAGGAAATTGCCCAGAAATTATGTGATCAATGTCAAGTCTCATAGCAGCTACATGAGTCTGCCAAGTCCAAAGATGGCGTGATAATTTGTAAAATTTTAAGAATATAACAGGGTGATTTCAGCAATTCTACTAATGAGTTTAGTGATTTAATTTAGTTTTGAGATACAGCGCGGAAACAGGCCCTTTGGCCCACCGTGTTTTATCAAGCGTGTTTTATCCGCGCATGTCAACACTATCCTACACACACTAGGGACAAGTTTACATTTATAGAAAGCTAATTAACCTACAAACCTGTACGTCTTTGGATTGTGGGAGGAAACCAAAGATCTCGGCGGTCACGGTGGCGCAGCGGTAGAGTTGCTGCCTTACAGCGAATGCAGCGCCGGAGACCTGGCTTCAATCCCGAATACGGGTGCTTGTCTGCTTGTCAACTAAAAAAAAATCTTGGAGAAAACCTACGCTGTCATGGGGAGAATGTACAAACTCCGTACAGACAGCACCCGGGGTCAGGATCGAACACAGGTCTCCGGCATTGAAAGCGCTGTAAGGCAGTAACTCTACCGCTGTGCCATCGTGCAGCCTGCAATGTAATAATGAAACCAAGAAAGATAGCTTCAGGATTTGGCTGCTGAGAAGGTAAATCTTAGTTTAGTTTAGGGATACAGCACGGAAACATCCCTTTGGCCCACCTAGTCCGCGATCACTATTGATCACATGTTCAAACCAGTTCTATGTTATCTCATTTTCACATCCATTCCCTACACACTTGGAGCAATTTACTGAGGCCAATTAATCTATAAACCCACACGTCATTTGGAATTGGGAGGAGACCAGCGCACTGAGTGGAAATCCACGTGGCTCAAGGAATAAAGTGCAAACTCCACACATATAGGGCCCCAGGTCAGGATCGCCCCAGTGTCTCTGCTGCCTCCAAAGAGATCTGTTCTGCGGAGGAAGCCATCGATGCTAGACTGTTGCTGCAGCAATGTATACAAGGCGCACCAAATTTAAAAGGGGGTCGTGGTTAAATCAGAACTTTCTGTATCCAGTCAGTGGTTGCGGCAATAGAGTGAGAGATAGAATTAGAGGCGGCCAAATGCTGTCAGTAATAGGAGGAGAATTTATCGTACATAATCATGTATGTAGCTCAACTTCAAATCGACAGAAAGAGCAGATGGCAGATATCCACAACAAAGACGAGGGGTGGGGGTGGCCGGGAGAAGCAATATATAGAGGCCAAGCTTAGTTTTATTGGGCCAAGTGTTCAGTAGTAAACTTCCAGGGACACGGGCGCAGAGGTAGAGTTGCTGCCATCCAGCGCCAGAGATCTGGGTTCGATCCTAACTACAGGTGCTGTCTGTATGGAGCTTGCATGTTCTCCCCGTGATCGTGTGGTTTTTCCTCAGGGTGCTCCGGTTTCCTCCCACATTCCAATGCTGTACAGATTTGTAGATTGATTGGCTTTGGTAAAATTATAATTTGTCCCTAGTGTATAGGATAGTGCAAGTGCATGGCATGGACTCAGCGGGCCGAATGACCTGTTTCGGCTCTGTAACTCTAAACTAAATTAATCTTCGCCGTCCAATCTTCCTTCGTGACCAGCTCGAGAAAATAATTCAGGCCTAGAGTAACTTTATTTTGGACCTAGATTTTGCATAGGCTACTCTGGAAAGAGTGGCAGGGTCACTTCTTTGTACCACATGTGTTATTTTTGGGGTTCTTGGTATAATCTGCAAAGTACATGGCTTGTTTCATTAATACGAATGAATAAATTTAAGATATTAAAATCGATTTCAAAATGTGCCCATTGTGATTTGAACAGTTTTTAGCTGGTGATTCTATTACAATAACTTAATGGTAAATTTCATACATTACCTGATTCTGTAACGTAAGACAAGGTTTCACTAATGGGGCCATAACCAAATGGATTTTTTGCTTGAATTTTAAAATAATATCTGAAAATAATAGCAAATATTAACAATTATTTAGCCTGTATAGCTGGACTACATTCTAAATCAGTTAGATTAAACTACAGCGCAGTGTACACAAAAAGCCCTAACTCGGATTTTAATATGGCAGCAGTAGGTAGAAGTTAAAAGAGTGTTCATTTTCCAGAATGGGTCTGGCAAAATGAAAATCAGTACACTCTCAGAAAATGCACAACATTCTCTGAGCAAACACACTGTCCTCAAATTCACTTTTGTCTGTTTCTGATGTCTTTTTCCCTTTTCTTGATCTCTCCATCACAGGGAACAGATTATCAACTGACATCCACTCCTAAAGGGTCTGTCCCACTTTCCCGATTTATTCATGAATTTTCCCGAGTTATTCACGAATTCTCTCGAGTGTTCTCTTTGATTCAAACTCGCAGAATGCTCGTAACGGGTCCGTAGGAGTCCGTGGATATATCGTAGCGGCTCGTTATGGCAGCCGTAGGTACTCGGGGCATCCTCCCAACTACTTGTTTTCTCGTGGACATTTTTTATCAGGCTGGAAAAAACGTCCCAACTTACCTGATGCCCCAAGTACATACGGCTGGCATATCGAGCCGCTACGATATATCTACGGAGTCCTACGGATCCGTTACGAACATTCTGCGAGTTTGAATCGAGGGGAAAACTCGGGAGAGTTCGTGAATAACGCAGGAAAGTGGAACAGGCCCGTTACCTACCGACTCCCACAGTTATCTGGACTACATCTCCTCCCACCCTCCCAGGCACCATCCCCAATTTCTCGTCTCCATCGTTTCTGCTCCCAAGATGAGGCTTTCCACTCTGGGACACCCGAGGTGTTCCCTTTCTTTAGTAAATGTGATTACCCCTCCGAATGTTGTTATTGGATCTCTCATCCACTTCTCCTTTGTGCCCCGCGATTCAGCTCTCGCTCCCCCTCCTCCCAGACCCACTCCCCCCGCATGGAACAAGGATTGAGTTGCATTGGTCCTTCCTTTTCACCCCACCCGCTTCCAACACATCATTCTCTGACATTGCCGCCACCTTCATCGAGACCATACCACCAACACCATCTTAACCATTCCCGTCCCTTACTGTTTTCCGCAGAGACGGCTATCTCTGCAACTCATCCCTTCCCCCAAACCCCCTCCCCTCTCTACGTACATCTCCTTGCAACCTCTGTCCCTACACCTTCTCCTCATGTCCATCCAGGTACCCCAGTAGCTCTGCCAGGTGAGATAGAGGTTCACACGCATCTCCTCTAACCTCATCTACTGTATTCGGTGATCTCAATGTGGCTTCCTTTACATCAGCGAAACCAAGTGTAGCCTAGGCGATTGTTTCACCGAACACTTGTACTCGGTCTGCCAAGGCTGGCTGAATCTCCTGCTTTCTAACAAACTGAGCTTAGTCTGGTTTAGTTTAGGGATACAGTTTGGAAACAGGCCCTTCGATTCCACGCCAACCTTCGACCCCCACACACTAACACTAGCCTACACACACTAGGAACAATTTACTATTTTACCAGATAATTAGCCTACAAACGTACATCTGTGGGAGGAAACCGGAGCTCCCGAAGAAAACCCACGCAGGTAACGGGGTGAACGTGCAAACTCTGTACAGACAGTACCCATAGTCCGGATTGAACCCAAGTATCTGGCGTTTTAAGGCTGCAACTCTGCTGCTTGTGCTGCCATGCCATCCTTCAGCATATTGTGTCTTTTTTTTGTAAATCAGCATTCGCAGTTCCTTGTGTCTACATTATACCAAAAGTTCTTGTCACAGCCCACTTTTTCTTATGGAACAGATATGCTGCTTAATATTTAGTTTTTTAAAAGCTTGTGAAAAACGATTTCTTAGATACGTGACAACCTATAGCTGAGGGAAGGGATTGACTGACAGCGAATGTCATAGGAAGGAAAATAATCATATTGGGAACTTTAATTATGAAATTATCATCCAGAAACACACACATCTAATGTTCCACATGAATATCTCAAGAGATGTAAGAGAATATATTTAATCAAACTTGTTCACAGGGCTTAAAGGATCCATCCCAGGATATTGAAAGAGGGGATGGCAGGAGCCTTGATGAAGATCTTTGGATCTTCTTGTGTCCTGCAGTTCTGTTCTCGCTCTCCCTCTGCCCAGATGGAAGAAGGATAGAGTTCCAATAGGTCTTCCCCATATGTCCCTACACCTCCTCCTTCAAATCCATTCAGGGACCCCGGCAGTCTTACCAGGTGAGACAGAGGTTCATGTGCACCCCCTCCAACCTCATCTACTGCATTCAGTGCTCTCGGTGTTGCCTCCTGTACATAGGAGGGACAAAGCGTAGATTAGACAACCGTTTCGTCAAACACTTGTCCTTGGTCTGCCAAGGACTGCTGGATTTCCCGGTTGCTCACCATTTTAACTAATTTTACCACTAACCTTTCTGTCCTGGGCCTCCTCCATTGCTAAAGCGAGGCCACATGGTAAGACTGCTCGGGTCCCTGAATGGATTCATTTCATTCTCAAATTTTAGGTAACAACCCCCCCCCCCCCCACCTCTTTTGCCTCCTCACTTCCCTGTACACCACCTGGATGTGTACTCTTTTCTCCGTGTTTCATTTCTTTGCCTTTAAATTTCTCGTTTCTTCTATTCCTATCTCCTCATCTCACACGTTTTGTATTTTCATCTTTAGCCTTGGTCCAACGGTGTTCCGATCAAAGAAAACCCTCAACTATACCCCCTATCACTTGCCAGGCTTTGTCCCACCCCCACCTCTCTTCCAGCTTTCTCCCCCCTACTATAATCATTCTGTTTCCCATGTTTAGTTTTAGTTTAGTTTAGAAATACAGCGTGGAAACAGGCCCTTCGGCCCACGCCGACCAGCGATCCCTGCACACTAACACTATCCCACACACACACTAGGGACAATTTTTACATTTACCAAGCCAATTAACCTACAAACCTGTACGTCTTTGGAGTGTGGGGGGAAACCGAAGATCTCTGAGAAACCCCACGCAGGTCACTGGGAGAACGTACAAACTCCGTATAGACAGCACCCGTAGTTGGGATCGAACCCGGATCTCCGGTATTGTATTTGCTGTAAAGCAGCAACTCTACCGCTGCGCAACCGTGACCGCCCTGTTCTCCAGAGATGCTGCCTAACCCACTGAGTTACTCAAGTGTCTTGTTTTTTTAAAGCCAGTTTCTGCCATGTCAACACATTTTTAAACCTTGCATCTGCAATGTTAAATGGTGTTTAATTATGAACATAATTATCACTTAATAACAAGTATTAGGTGTGTAGGAAGGAACTGCAGATGCTGGTTTAAACTGAAGAGAGACACAAAAGTAACTCAGTGGGTCAGACAGCATCTCTGGAGAGAAGGAATAGGAAGCTAAAAAGAATCAGACTTCTTCAGTCTTGACCTGAAACGTCACCTATTCCTTTTCTCCAGAGATGTTGTCTGACCCGCTGAGTTACTCCAGTTTTTTTGTGCCTCTCTAATAATTATGAGGTGTTGTGTTTAGCAAAGTTAAATCAGCACAGGACCTTCACAGTTGATGGTAGGTCCATGGGTGAGTCTTGTGGCGCAGAGAGATCTAGCAATAGAAGTACATCGTTTCCTATGGTGCCGCAGATATACAGGGGGCTGATCCAAGCTGTGTTTCTCCAATAATTTGAGTCTTTTGTTTGTTAGCACAAAACTGCCCATGGTCAAGCAGTAAAGTTCTTCTTAGCCCCTTATCCTGTCAACAATGGTTCCCCGAACACACTGACCTATGTAGGGAGCCTGTATACTTCCTGCTTGCCAGCAGAAAATTGATTATTTTTGGTTTTGACTTTCACTCAGCTGGTAAATACACTGACAAAAGAGTCACATGATTGCAGTCTACAAATTTACTTATTCGGAGGACTATTTTATTTTCCGGTGCGTGAAGGTGCAATTAACTTGTAAAACGTGATGCTTTATAATCAGGGTCCGTTATTATTGAGAGTTGAAAGGAGATGGAATCAGTCGTAACTAGACTCATCATCCTTGCCTTTGTCTGATTCCACAATAGTCCATAGTCAATCCTGGATCATTTCTTTAATTTTTTTCTTGGAACTTTGAATGTGTTGAGGCCTTCAACTGAATTATTCTACAAACATTCCATTCCCTCCACAGATGCTACCTGGCCCGCTGAGATACTCCACGTGGTGGTTGAAGCACGCTAGTGGCATTTCAGTGTTTGGATAGGTCGATGGATATGCTGGGAATTAACGGATATGGGATTTTGTGCTTTGCAGATTAGAGTTGGTGCAGGCAACATGTTTGACACACACATTGTGAGCTAAAGGGCCTGTTCCTGTGCTGTACTGTTCTAAGGTCTATGTTATAGAGTGATACAGTGTGGAAACAGGCCCTTCTGCCCAACTTGCTCACACCGGCCCACAATGTCCCAGCTACACTGGTCCCACCTGCCTGCATTTGGTCCATATCCCTCCAAACCTGTCCTATCCATGTACCTGTCTAACTGTTTCTTAAATGTTGGGATAGTCCCTGCCTCAACTACCTCCTCTGGCAGCTTATGCCATCTCTAGTATCTCTAAACTAAACTAAACTATGTTCGGTGTGCAAGTGTCGGTGGGCAAGTCAGCGACCACAGTTTTAGTTTGGTTTTAGTTTTAGAGATTCTGTTAGCTTTAAAGTACTAATGGATAAGCACAGGGCTGTTCCATAAGTTAAAAGTTCTGAATTGGGACAAGGCCAACTTTGATGGTATTAGACAAGAACTTGCAAACATTGATTGGAGTAGGTTAGTTTCGGGAAAAGGAAAGTCAGGTAAACGGAGGTGGTCAAGAGTGCTGGAGAAACTCAGCAGGTGCAATTAGCATCTACGGAGCGATGGAAATAGGCAACGTTTCGGGCCGAAACCCTTCTTCAGACTGATGTGAGGTTTGGGGGGGGGGGGGGGGGGGGGGGGGGGGCGGGAAGAAGAAAAGAAGAGGAGCCAGAGGGCTGAGGGAGAGCTGAGAAGGGGAGGAGACAGTAGGGACTACCTGAAATTAGAGAAGTCAAGAAGGCAGATAAGATTAAAGAGAATCCAATGATATTTTATGTACATTAAGGGGAAAAAGGGTAACTAGAGTGGGAATGGGCCCCTTCAGAAAAACAAAGCTGTCATCTACAGTATGTGAGGAGACACACACAGGAGATGACCAAGAACCTTTCCACTGTTTTTGTTGTGGAGAAAGACATGAAGGCTTTGCAACTTGGGACAGTTATTAGAGATGTCTTGAGGACAGCCCGTATTATGGTCAAAGGGGTGCAGAACATCCTGGGACATATGAAGATAGTTAAATCTCCCTAGCCTGATCAGAAATATCTGAGGACACTGTGTGAAGCTGGAGAAGAAATTGCTGGAGTCGTGATGGAGGTATATGAATCAGCGTTAGATCGAGGTGGGGTGCGGTGAATGGAGGGTGGCTAATGTTGTGCCTCTATTTCAGAAGGGCTTCCTAGGAGAGTCTGGTAACTACGGAGCAGATGCTGATGTACAGGAGGCCACATCGGGAGCGCCGGATACAGTCGATGAGGTTTGACGAGGTGCATGTGAACCTCTGCCTCATCTAGAAGGACTGCTGGATGATCATGAGAGAGGTGGTTTAGGGACAGGTGTTTCATCTCCTGGCCCACTCCCATACTGATCTTTTTGACAGTCTTCTTCACAGTCTGCGATCACTGCAATCTTGATATCATCTGCAAAATGACCCATCTTCAGCCATGTCCAAGTCATTTATATATATCGCAAACAAGAGGTCCCTGCCGACCTCCACTGGTCACCAACCTACAGTCCTTCCACCAAAACCCTCCGTTTTCTGTCAGTAAGCCAGTTCTGAATCCGTATGATCACGCCATTGTTGATCCCGTGCATTTTAAAGGCCTGTCCCACTTGGCGATTTTTTTGGCAGCTGCCGGCATCCTTGACTGACCTATCAGGTCACCGAAAGTATTGACGCGCGGTGTTTTCTCAAGTGTCGCAAGTCTCCCAACTTCCCTTCTTAAACAAAGGAACATCATGAACATCTGACGGGCCTCGACCCGAAACTTCGCCCATTTCTTCTCTCCTGAGATGCTGCCTGTCCCGCTGAGTCACTCCAGCATTTTGTGTCAAGCTTCGATTTTAACCAGCGTCTGCAGTTCTTTCGTACACACTTTGAACATCATGCGATGCTCTCCAGTCCTCCTGGACCTCGCCTGGTGCTGGAGAAGATGCAAAGATCTTCGCCCCCAACACCCTCTATGAGCTCAAGATTGAGAGAAGTCCTCAATTAACCCATTATATTACCTTGCAGTAAAATAATAGAACAATGGCACGTAACAAATCATTTAATATTTTAGTTTAGTTTAGAGATACAGCAATGAAACAGGCCCTTCGTCCCATCGAATCCGCACCAACCAGCGATCCCCATACATTTACACTATCCTACACACACTAGGGGCAATTTACATTTATACCAAGCCAATTAACCTACAAACCTGTATGTCATTGGAATTTCGGAGGAAACTGAAGAGCTCGGAGAAAACCCAGGCGGTCACGGGGAGAACGTAGAAACTCCGTACAGACAGCGCCTGCACAGCTCATACCCAGCGAGGCTGCAAGCACTGTAAGGCAGCAACTCCACCACTCTGCTGCGCCACCATGCCGCCCTAACAGTCTTACAGTAAAGTATCTCTTGTTTTGCAGTAGTGCATCTCTGAAAATGTAATACACTGGGTGCAACAGAATGAGGAACAGTTGAGAGTTCCCAATGTCAGACAGCATAATCAATCAGGGTACTCAAACTCAAAGGCAAAAAAATCGATCCTCAAACACTGTATGTTAATTAGGTATCTTTATGTCAGACTTGGGGTATTTGGGGATCATGGGAATAAACTGCCTTTGGAAAGATAAACACATTCTAATCTTGGCTGGAAATAAGTTCATGCTGCAATGTGCTTTTAAAAGGCAGAACAAGTTACTGACCTGCAAAAACATCACCGTTGAACACTATAAAATGGGAACCAAATTACAAAGTACCATATTGAATGAACATATTATTTTAAAATCTGGATTTTGCTGCTGTGATCTTGATAAACCATGATAAAAAAGGAACTTACACCTTCAGAATGAAGGCAAATCAAGATAGTACTACACTATGGATAGGAAACAAAAATCTTTACTAATGGCCTGTCCCACTTACGTAACATTTTCGGCGACTGCCGGCACCCGTCATAGGTCGTTGCAGGTCGACAAAAGTTTTCAACGTTGAAAATTCAGCGGTGACCAGAACAAGGTACGACTCTTTGGGCGACTACTCACGATCATACCGGCTTCACCCCACGACATGTCGCCAGGGTATCGCCTGTATGGTCGTGAGTAGTCTCCTCAGTCACCCCAAGGGTCGTAGCATCTTTTTGGTCACTGCTGGACCTGCAACGACCTATGACGGGTGCTGGCAGTCGCTGGAAAAGTCACGTAAGTGGGACAGGCCCATTACACTGCTACATTCTAAGAATAAAACATTTTTCAAAATCCCGCCCTTTATACACATTTTATCTTTGAAAATGGTGGGCAGTGTGAAATTATTAGGAGGCTCAGCTGGTGCTGGAGCAATTGAACAAAATAATCTGCAAAATGACCCATAAAACACATGGTCAAAGGGGACCAAATGACAAAGAAAAAATATACAGTGATAAATAAGTCAGTATTTGTCACGTCCTCTCTTCAATCTTACCTTGTGCTTGGCTTCAGATTTTCTATCGCTAAATGTGTGTTGCCAACTGTAGGCTTTGTTGACCAATTATCCTGCAAGATGTCATCATACGAGGCGCTGTAGATGAGATAACCTGCAATTGAAATTCACGGCAAAGGTCAGTGCAACAGAATTTTGTTCCTTGCAGCCAAATCATTGCATTCAAAGGAAGATATTTGTCAGATGAATCTGAATTCCAGGTCCAAATTAAATGTATTGGATTAGATTAGTAATGGGTGTGCGAATATTTGCTACTTTAGAACTTAGAATTATTTGCCTACTAAAATGAATGCACAATAAGATATACATTGGGTAGGCGAGCAAAGAATTTCCACGTGCCTAGTCACATGTGACAATAATGTATTCCATTGCATTCCAAGCTATCTTGTGTAGGTGAGAAGTACTGATGATGGTTTACACCAAAGATACACCACAAAATGCTGGGGCAACTCAGCGGGACAGGCAGTATCTCTGGAGAGAAGGAATGGGTGTTGTTACGGCTCGGGACCCTTCTTCAGAGGAGAGGGAGACACAGAGATATGGAAAGGGAAGGTGTGAATACAACTCTGTCTATTATGACCAAGTGTAAAGTTTTTATTCAGCATTCATTCAACATATTTGAAACATAGAAACATAGAAATTAGGTGCAGGAGTAGGCCATTCGGCCCTTCGAGCCTGCACCGCCATTCAATATGATCATGGCTGATCGTCCAACTCAGTATCCCGTACCTGCCTTCTCCATACCCTCTGATCCCCTTAGCCACAAGGGCCACATCTAACTCCCTCTTAAATATAGCCAATGAACTGGCCTCAACTACCCTCTGTGGCAGAGAGTTCCAGAGACCCACCACTCTCTGTGTGAAACAATTCCTTCTCATCTCGGTCCTAAAGGATTTCCCCCTTATCCTTAAGCTGTGACCCCTTCTCCTGGACCTCCCCAACATCGAGAACAATCTTCCTGCATCTAGCCTGTCCAACCCCTTAAGAATTTTGGAAATTGCTATAAGATCCCCTCTCAATCTCCTAAATTCTAGAGAGTATAAACCGAGTCTATGCAGTATTTGTTCATAAGACAGTCCTGACATCCCAGGAATCAGTCTGGTGAACCTTCTCTGCACTCCCTCTATGGCAATAATGTCCTTCCTCAGATTTGGAGACCAGAACTGTACGCAATACTCCAGGTGTGGCCTCACCAAGACCCTATACAACTGAAGTAGAACCTCCCTGCTCCTATACTCAAATCCTTTTGCTATGAACGCTAACATACCATTCGCTTTCTTCACTGCCTGCTGTACCTGCATGCCTACTTTCAATGACTGGTGTACCATGACACCCAGGTCGTGCTGCATCTCCCCTTTTCCTAATCGGCCTCCATTTAGATAATAGTCTGTTTTCCTAATTTTGCCACCAAAGTGGATAACCTCACATTTATCCACATTATACTGCATCTGCCAAACATTTGCCCACTCACCCAGCCTATCCAAGTCACCTTGCAGTCTCCCAGCATCCTCCTCACAGCTAACACTGCCCCCCAGCTTAGTGTCATCTGCAAACTTGGAGATATTGCCTTCAATTCCCTCATCCAGATCATTTATGTATATTGTAAATAGCTGGGGTCCCAGCACTGAGCCTTGCGGTACCCCACTAGTCACTGCCTGCCATTGTGAAAACGACCCGTTTATTCCTACACTTTGCTTCCTGTTTGCCAGCCAGTTCTCTATCCACATCAATACTGAACCCCCAATGCCATATGCTTTAAGTTTATATACTAATCTCTTATGTGGGACCTTGTCGAAAGCCTTCTGGAAGTCCAGATACACCACATCCACTGGTTCTCCCCTATCCACGCTACTAGTTACATCCTCGAAAAATTCCACAAGATTTGTCAGAATCAGAAAGAAAGTTAACTTGAATGAATGCATACAATACATTTTGTTTTTCAAATCTAAACCCAATTCACATGAGGTTCTAATGTGTCCATAGTGGAATATGTACAACATATTTACTTTAATGAAAGCAGAGGTAATCTGTCTCTGTCAGTATACCTTGGAGAGGAGGTGCCAACTCAATTTGTACAGTTTTCGTGCCAATAAGGAAAATCCTCATTTCAAAACTGGAAGACTGGCCAACAACGGCAACACAATGAATGGACATGTGATAAAATATATTTATTTGTTCGTTATTTATCAATCCTGAAAACATTTCTGACAGAATGCTAAATGAATTCATTGTGAAATGCAGTTTCTTATTAATTCAAACAGAATAATTAATGCCATCTAATAATTCCAAGTAACAGTAAAGCTGATTGTTACTAAACTCAGGTCAAATATCACCTAAAAAGCATTCTCACGTAATCTTTGGAAGCTTTCATCCATGTTAGTAATGTGTAGGCAGATACAAAATGCTGGAGTAACTCAGCGGGTGAGGCAGCATCTCTGGAGAGAAGGAATGGGTGACGTTTCGGGTCGAGACCCTTCTTCAAACTGAACATTTTGGGTCGAGACCCTTCTTCAGACTGATGTCTAATAATGCCTAGAGCTGATTGGATTTAACAACTGATGAAGTTGTTGATTTGTCTATTTGATGGTAATTGGGCTCTCTGCATTGTGTGGATACGTCATCCCGAAGGGCTGTCAGCGATGGGGATGGGTCAGGAATGGGGCTAATGTTAAGGCACAATCTTCCATCGCAAAACCCACTCCTGGATAAGAATCTCTATGTTCTATGAATCTATATTCTATGTTCTATATCTATGTTCTATTATTTAGGAAGAGCAGCAAAGACAAGCCAAGGAAATGCTGGACAATGAGCCTTGTCCCGGTGGTGGGAAGGTTGTTGGAGGGATAAGATCCACCAATATTTGGATTGGCACAGACTGATCAGGGATGCGTGAGACATCAGAAATCTGACAGAGTTTGTTGATGAGGTCACCAAGAGGACTGCTGAGGGCAAGGCATTGGACATTTATATATGGACGTTAGCATGTCCTTTGATAACCTTCCACATATAGGCTTGTCTAGAAGGTTAGATCACACACAAGCAATGGAGGGCTAACCAATTGGGTTCAACATTGACTTGGAAGAAGGAATCAAGGGGTAGTTGTGGAGGGTTAATACTAATAGAGATAGCAAGAAATTGCCACTGGAAGTTAATCATGTTGCAAAATGGGAAAAATAATAGACAAATAATTGACATATCAAGTTTAAAGTGTTTAAATGTGAGCTGATTTGGGTTGATTGGGCTGATCTTTGGCATTAAAACTGCTCAGCGTATTCTTCGATTTTTTAAAAAGCTTTTTCCAGAAAAATCAATATTATTGATTCTAAACTAAAACATGTTCAATGGGCTTTTATACATCAACCAGGAGTTTATTTAAATTTTCCAAAGCACTGTAGGTTTCCTAATTTACATGAAAACACCCATTATCCTGCTCTTGTGAGGTGAAGTATGCATGAAGTAATAGACCCAAACTGCAAATCATTTTAAATGGCTGGAAAAATTGTGGGGGTCGATCATGTGCCTGTAATAACCCGTGCCTTGTTTTCCTCCATGCTCCAAATCCTACGACAAAAAAAGTCCTGACGTAGCTTTCGCTGAAAGCAGCCAGTCTGTTTCCAATCACTGGCATGAATCTCCCATTGCTGCATCTTTCTTATATTAAGTTTTGCTGCGAAAGGAAGCCTGCCTTTGTTTATTGAAGGTTCAATTCTATTTTTCGAATGACGATGTGAACTTTGTGCGCTATTTTGGAACTTAAAGATATTGGCATATGTAATTTTTGCAGTTTGGAATGGGCGGTGTTGTTCAGTGCAGAATTGGAGTAAAATAAGTGGAGTAAAATAAGGGCAACATTGGGTGATACCACCAAACATTAAATGGGAGTAATATTTATTACCGTGTCAAGGCCACTTAGTGTAAGATTCATGCTTGCTAAACCCCTTCCCTTTTTGCTATGAGGCAAGAATGCAAGACGCATTTCATGAATAATCCCTGGTTCACGGTAGTTTGTGGAGGGAAAAGAATTACAACGCATGGCTTATATAAAGAAGCAGGTAATTCACAGGACAAAACTACTGCCAGCTTTAATTACTTCCCCCACGATCGGGTCCAAAAGTGAATGATTACTGAAGCTGTAATGACAGAGGAAATATTAACCATCTGGAAGAGCTTCAAAGAATTTACCAACTCTGTTATTGAAAACCTTACAGAAAATTAATGGTTTTTATTAACTTCAAAAGTAAATATATTTCACACAAATTTGTGAACTTTTTCAACTTGCCAGCATCAACAAACTTCTTTGGGGTGTTGGCTGAACTTTTAGCATCTAATAAAAGCAATATCCATTACTGACAGCCCTACGATCCAATTTTATGATTTAGTTTTGTTTAAATTTTCTCTTCTCTGTTGGACTTCATTTCCTTCTGTGGCCTCCATTTTTATAGAAGCATGTGGCAATGTTTCCATGGACTTTTGGAAAAAAATAGGAATTTGCCAGTGTGGGGAAAAACTTAAAAGAAAAACAAAAAATGCTGGAGACTCGCAGCAGGTTGGTCAGCAACTGCAGATGGGGGCTGACACTGCGGTGCAGTGGTAATGCTGCTGCTAGGTATACAAAGTTAATTCCCGGGATGGCGGGACTGTCATATGCTGAGAGAATGGAGTGACTGGGCTTGTATACGCTGGAGTTTAGAAGGATGGGAGGGGATCTTATTGAAACATACAAGATTATTTAGGGTTTAGACACGCTAGAGGCAGGAAACATGTTCCTGATGTTGGGGGGGGCCACAGTTTAAGAATAAGAGGTAAGCCATTTGGAATGGAGACGAGGAAACACTTTTTCTCACAGAGAGTTGTGAGTCTGTGGAATTCTCTGCCTCAGAGGGCGGTGGAGGCCAGTTCCCTGGATACTTTCAAGAGAGAGTTAGATAGAGCTCTTAAAGATATCGGAGTCAGGGGATATGGGGCAAAGGCAGGAACGGGGTACTGACTGGGAATGATCAGCCATGATCACATTGAATGGCGGTGCTGACTCGAAGAGCCGAATGGCCTGCTCTTGCACCTATTGTCTATTGCTTCACTGCGCCAGAGACTTGAGTACGATCCTGACCACAGCATTGGTTTGTAAAGAAATAGGTAATGTTTCAGGTTGAGACCCATTTCGGGTCTGAAGAAGGGTCTCGACCCGAAGTGTCACCTATTCCTTTACTCCAGAGACCCTGCCTGACCCGCTGAGTTACTCCAGCTTTTTGTGTCTATCTTCAGTTTAAACCAGCATCTGCCGTTCCTTCCTCCACAGCATTGGTTTGTTTTACTCTCTCCTTTGCACTCATTTGTCTTTGTCTATTTGCACTTTCTCCAAACACAATGAACAAACCTTTAGCACAAAACTGCAGATGCAACTCAGACAGCATCTGTGGAGGCATATGGACAGATGATGTTCCCATCAGGATCCTTCTTAAAGATCCTTGAAGAATGTTTGCAACCTGTTGCTGGTTCTGAGGTCAGCTTCTGATTCTCGGGTAACTTGGAGCTCAATAATATGACCTGACTCTGTCAGGTTTATTTGCTGCCGAAACACTCATCCTTGCCTTGTTCCCACCAGATGTGCTTGTTCCAAAATGTGCCTGGTCAACCTGCCATCTTCCACTCTTCATAAACTTGACAGCAAACTGAAATATTTTACTCACATACTAACTAATACCAAGTGCTAGTCAATCATTTCACTATATTCATTAACATTAACATTAACCCCTGTAACCATGGATTTAAAATTCTCTCATTCATTCATTTATAATCCATAGTTATATCTTATCTCTGTACAGAATCTCCAAACACTTCTAATTCTGCCCTTTGGTGCATCCTCAGTTCAAACTGTTTTATCATTTGCAGACGTACCTTTAGTTGCCAAGACATGAAGTCTTGGTATTTCCTCTCTAAAAATATCTGTCTTTCTCATCCTCTTTGAATGATTATCGAAACCTCTGTTTCTACGCATGATCTTTTCTTAACATAACATGTGGCTCGATCAAACCTTTGCTTGGTAATGCAACCCAAGAGATTCTGCAGAGCCCGTTGTCACTTTCATGAATAAGCATGCAAGTTGTTTCTGTAATACTCCCACTCTAAAACCAACTTGTGTATGAAGGAACTGCAGGTGCTGGTTTAAACTGAAGATAGATACAAAATGCTGGAGTAACTCAACAGGACAGGCAGCATCTCTGGAGAGAAGGAATGGGCGGCGTTTTGGGTTGAGACCCTTGATTCGTCTATCTGGTTTAATATCTCCAGCCCCACACTGCGTCTCAGTCTATTATGCCAACCAGGATGTTTATAGGGAACACTAGACTAAATGGGATCTGTTGGGTCTCAGCATCACACGGGAGGGCATGTCCCCCAACGCAATATTCAACACAATAAGATGGCCAAAAATCACAGCCGTACGTAGTAGCGTTTTTTCTAAAATCAATATAAAGTGCAAACAGGAAGTGGTCAAGATTAGACTTTTAATTATATGGAAGGCAAGGCAACTTTAATTAGGCAAGGCAACTTTAATTAGGCAAGGCAGCTTTAATTAGGCAAGGCAACTCTAATTAAGCAAGGCAACTTTAATTAGGCAACACAGCTTTAGCATTTCCAAACCAAAGGCAACACATCTTTTGCATTTCCAAACTGAAGGCAACACAGCTTTAGCATTTCCAAACCAAAGGCAACACAGCTTTAGCATTTCCAAACCAAAGGCAACACAGCTTTAGCATGTCCAAACTATGTTTTCAAACCACATTAAGGGCACTGACAGGTCAGTAAAACCACTCACAGTTTAGTAGACATGTGTTCAGTGTAATTCACAGCTCAGACTGAGAGACATGACCCTCTCGCTCCCCCATCTTGCAGAGACTGACTGAGGAACTCAACACTTCCGGGTTTTATCATCCCTCCAGAATGGGTGTGGCCTTCAGGAGAGAGAATCTCAACATTTTTTAAACACTAATAACTCTTTTATTTTTCATCAGTGGGAAAAATCCTCTAGTCCTGCGCAGCGGAGGTGTACTCTTAGTAAGATGGCCAAAAATCACAGCTGTAAGTGGCAGCGTTTTTTTCTAAAATCAATATACAGAACACCAGAAAGTGGTCAAGATCAGACTTTTAGTAATATAGATAATACCTTATGCATTCCCAAACTATGGAATGAATTGAGGAGTGGTCAATGTATACCTGTTATGTATTCACCCGTTTGAGGTTTTGCCCAGTCCAAGATGATGAAGGAATGGCAACTTTCTACAGCCACAATGGTGATGTTGTGCGGGGGATGCTCGGGTGCCAAGTTATTTTCCATCAGGTCTTTTGGAATAATATCCATTAAGGAATCAACCTGAAAGTGGTCCAGCGCATCCGTCAATGAACAAGGGGCATTAGGATCTTTGTTGATATAATTCACATGAGCAGCTGCAAAGAAACGACAAAGAAATAAACATGATTAAAAAAAACTTTAGTTCCAATAATATCATAAGATTTACTATGATTTACAATTTCACATACTATTTACAGTCGAACTTGCACTAACTTCAAAATGGGACACAAAGTGCTGGAGTAACTCAGCCCAGTGTCTCAGGAGAACTATTATAGGTGCCATTTTGGGTCGGGCCCTTCTTCAGACTGATTATAGTAGGGGGTGAGGGGAGAGAAAACTGGAAGAGAGGTGAGGGTGGGAAAAAGCTGGGCAGGTAAAGGTGGATGTAGGTGGAGAGGGGGGTGTTTGACTGACAGATGGTTGGACAAAGACCAGAATTGGATGGATAAAAGGCTGTGAGCTAAGGTGATGAGAAGAGAAGCCGTGAAATGTGAAGCCAGGGGGAGGGATATTGATGGAAGGGGACAAGGAGTTGAAAGTATGGGTGGGATCATAGGAGAAACGGGTACGTGGCTAGGTTGGGCACAGGGAGGGGAGGGGCAGAAGGCTTCCCGCCGAGCCGTGGACGCGGACCGGGAACCCATCTTGAGTCCTTTATCGAGGTGCCACAATCTCGATGCCACCCGGATGGTCCTGCCTTGAGCTCGCTCGGCTCTGTGGAAGGCTGGACGGCCAAACGCACAGGGGAGGCGGCGGAGCCCCGCAGCTGGGACCTGCCTTGAACGGAGCCGTAGGACGCGCCACCGGGAACAAAGGAGGACCCGGCATGGGGGAACTTTGTGGCTTTGTCCGCGCCCTTTATGTGGTGACTATTTGCACATCTTGGGTATACAAGCAAAGAATTTCACTGTGACTTGTCACATGTGACAATAAAGTATTCAATCAATTCAATTCAACTAAAAGGGAAAGAGGTTGTTAGTTTGTTAATGTAGGTATGTTGCAAAACTTACCTTGAGCAACGCTGCAGTTCTGCCGCTCCCCGTGTGCGCGACTTTGGCGCCTTTCAGAGGGGGGCGGGCTTAAAGTGCCGTTTTTCAACAGGCAGCACAAATCGATGAATGTCGGACGATTTGGTTGCGGAAGAAAAATCGCTCCGACATTTCATGAATGAAGGTATTTTTAAATTACTCTAAATTATTTATTAACTAGAGTAATTTAAAAATCACCTTCAAAGCCGTGAGCACCGACAACCGGAAGGAGTTTGCGTAGGGGAGAAGAAAAAGTAAATAGTTTATTTTTATATTAAAAGTTGGTTTTTCGGGAGGCTTTAATAATATTTTTATGTTGCGAAATGGGGTCCCAAAAAATCTATGAACAAACAGTATTTTTCCTCCCGACTTCACCGCTAACCGCAACGTTCCAATCCACCGCACTCCACGAAAAGCTAGTTGATTTAAATGGCCTTTAATTTACAGGAATCAAACACTAAATTTCTTCCATTTGGCCCAGAAATTTATGAAAATGAGATTTAAAAATTATGTTATATTGTGGATTATTGTGTGAATGTTATTTGGACACTTAGGCAATTAAAAAAAAGTTTACCTTTTCTTAAGAAATGGATAGATGTTTAGATCTACTCATTGAATTTTGTAATTAGCTACAATTAGATAACTAACTAATTATATGCCTTAATTTCAGGTCATCCAAGTAAGATTGTTTCATATTTGTTTCAGAATGCTTCAATCTATAATAACTGAAAATTTCATTGAGTTCTCTTAATTTTTAAGAAAGTTATGGGCTTTTAACTTTTCCAGATCACAGCTTTTGAGTTAAGTCAATTGAAAGGCAATGGGGAGCAAGATGCTAATTTCCGAGTATGGAAATGGCCATAACTTTCTTAATACTGAAGATATGAAAGTAAATTAGGTGTCAAATTAAACTTCTTTTTATGCTTTATCTGATGGGATAAATTGCAGACTTGATTTTTTAAATCTCAAAATTTTGTAACATTGCTAGTTAATGACCTAAAATTGGAGAATTCAGTGTTCATATCACTGGATTGTAAAGCACCCCAATGGAATATGAGGTCTGTTCCCCCATTTTGTGTGTGGCCTCACTCTGGCAATGATAGAGGTTCAGGATGAAAATGTAAAATTAGGGAATGGGAATGGGAGATCCTCGGGAGCCCTGGATGCAGTAGTTGAGATTAGAGGTGCATGCGAACCTCTGTCTCACCTGGAAGGGCCGCACCTGGACTGATGCGAGGGTGAAGGTATATTGACAAGTGTTACATGCCCACTTCTCTTCCAGCTTCGCCCCCTCCCCCCCATCCCTGACGACAATCAGTCGGAAGAAAGTACAGAGAGTTATAGATGAAGTACAGTCCATCGCACAAACTAGACTCCCCATCATTGACTCCATCTACACTTCACACTACCTCGGAAAAGCAGTCAACATAACCAAAGACATGTCCCACCTCTCGGTATTCCCTACTTCCCACTGTGCAATAAGGCAAAAGGTATAGAAAATTGAAAGTGTGCACTGTCAGATTCAGCAACAGCCTCTTCCCCTTTGTCATCAGCCTTCAGAACGATCCTTCCATAAGCTAGGGTACTGTCTGATTCTCCTCTACCCCATCGCGGACATTGGACTTTTGTCAATGGAACTGCTGCACTACAACGCTGAGAACTATAATCTGGACTCTGTCTCTTCCCCTTTGCTCTACCCATTGCACTTGAGTTTGAAGTGATTGTATTTACGTCCAGTAATATCCGATCTGAAACCTAAACAACCAAGCCTCACTGAGACAACTTTGAGAACCAGCAAGCAAACCATAGTAAATCTCTAAAGTCAAAGCTGTCAAAGCTGACATTTGTTTTTAATTCCCTTTGATTTCCCTTACATTTAGAAGTATGCAACTGGAAAAATGAAAAAACGCAACATTTAAAAACAAGTAATCAAACACATTAGGCCAGCATAATTAACAGATAAAATAAAACTTACTTTATACATGCCTTTCTTCCTCCAGCCAGGGTGCATCAGTCCAAAGAAGGGACTGTGCTGTGCTAGATCTAACCTGGTTTGGTGTTACAAGTCGGGGTCAAATCCCCATGCCCAAGAAGTGGGGAATTCAGCTGGTCTGTATTTAGAGGACTTTATGCTAAATCCTTTGCTGGAAGCCAGGGCTTGTTGCTGGAGCCAATCAACAAGTTTAGGATTTCCATGCTTGGGCAGGAGGCTGTTGATAGTTGCAAGATATACGCCAACAATTCTGCAGCGAAAACTGACCCAATACATCTGGATGTAGACCAACTACATTGTGTGAATGTCTGAGGAATGCAGTAACCCTGTGAATTGCATCTGTGTTCACTCTCCTACCGCTCACTGGTGGACTCCATCGTCTCGGAATTTTCCAGATGACAGTGCTAGGCTCAAATCCACAAGAAAAGAATCGATGACAAAAAGGGCTCTGGCTTTCCAACATAATGCTTTAAAAATATATTAAAGCCAAAAACCTACTTGACAATCTCTCTCATGATAATAAAAAACATGCTGGTCGTCATTCTCTTAGATCGCCCGGCACGGGGAGCTGAGATCCCCCCAATGCGGGAACTTGAGCGCCCCAATGCAGAGGGCCCAACCGCCAGCTACGGGAGCCAAGATCTCCCTGTCAACGGAAGGCTCGAGGCCCCCGACCATGGGAGAACAAAGAAGGGAAGAGATTGAACTTTTTTTTCGCCTTCCATCACAGTGAGGAATGTGGAGGAGTCACTGTGGTGGATGTTTATGTTAAAATGTATTTTGTGTGTTTTGTTGCTTTTTATTAGTATGACTGTATGTCAAATCAAATTCCCCATATGTTGCGAAACATACTTGACTAATAAAGTATGATTGTGAAATTCCACATTTGCTTTAAATAATTAATAGACAATAGACAATAGGTGCAGGAGGAGGCCATTCAGCCCTTTGAGCTAGCACCGCCATTCAATATGATCATGGCCAAAGACATCCACATGCAAAGGGTAGAAGACCACTTCAACACCGCGGACAACAGAAGCATGTGGCAGGGTGTCAGGGACATCACTGACTACAAGAGCAGCCCCGCCTGCCCCCACAGTGATATCATACTGGCCAATGAGTTAAACACCTTCTTCACACGCTTCGAAACTGGCAACACCACCAGGAGAGGAACGACCCCAGCCATGGCGGAGGGGCAGGCCTTACCACTGAGCACCCAGGAGGTACAGTGCGCTTTGTGTAGGATCAATCCACGCAAGGCTGCAGGCCCAGATGGAGTCCAGGGTAGGGTACTAAAGGACTGTGGTGTACAACTGGCCAAGAACGGAACTCGCTATCAAAACATGGAGGGGACGGGGGACACAATTTTTTGGCGGCCGCCAGCGCATGCGCACACTCACACACACATGCGCAAGGCTTCAGAGGCTCAATCCAGCGCTAAACAAAGATACAGAGCTGGCTGTGGGCCTGGGGGTACAGCTCGCGTCTGACTCCCGACCTCTCTGGCCACCCGTGGAGGGGAGGCACTCGGGTGGGGACGGGACAGCGCCGGAAACCCGGCCGGGATCGATCCTGGCTGCGGATGAGGCGCAGGTCTTGGGGAGAATGTCCCCCACCTCTCAAAACATGGGGGGGATGTGTCCCCTCTGCCGCCCCCCCCCCCCCACCGTATTTTCCGCCTCTCCAACAGCTGCTGACAACCTTCTACCGCTGCACGACAGAGAGCAGACTAACATATGGCATCTCTGTGTGGTATCTCAGCTGCACGGAGGCGGGGGAGGAGAGCTCTTCAGCACGTCGTCCACAGAGCGCAAATTATTATTGGGACACCGCTACCAGCCTTGGAGGGCATCTACCACATACGGTGCCTCAGGAAGGCCGTCAGCATCCATAAAGACTCCTCTCACCCTTGTAATGGACTGTTCGAACTACTCCCTTTTGGCAGATGCTACAAGGCCTTCTACGCCCGCACCTCCAGACTCAGGAACAGCTTCATTTCCAGAGCTATAGCAGCTCTGAACCAGCCCTGCTGAGTGCCCCCCACCCCCATGGACTGTCTCCCTCGGATGGTCACGTCGCACAGACACATCTGCACTTTAGTCTGTTTTGACTTTTACTGTTCTAATGTTCATTTTACAAACCTTGTTCTCAGGGGATCTAAACCTAAATTTTATTAGTCGTTTAAGTTATAACATTGGATGGAAGTTGCAAACCAAATCTCGTTGCACTTAGGTGTACTGACAATAAAAGATATTATTATTATTATTATTATCCACAATCAGTACCCCGTTCCTGCCTTCTCCCCATATCCCCTGACTCCGCTATCTTTAAGAGTTCTATCTAGCTCTCTCTTGAGAGTATACAGAGAACCGGCCTCCACTGCCCTATGAGGCAGAGAATTCCACAGACTCACAACTCTCTGTGTGAAAAAGTGTTTCCTCATCTCCATTCTAAATGGCTTACCCCTTATTCTTAAATTGTGGCCCCTGGCTCTAGACTCCCCCAACATCGGGAACATGTTTCCTGCCTGTACCGTGTCCAAACCCTTAATAATCTTATATGTTTCAATAAGATCCCCTCTCATCCTTCTAAACTCCAGAGTGTACAAGCCCAGCCGCTCCATTCTCTCAGCAGAAATAAAATAATACAATAAAATAATATAAAAATATGATAAATACTCATTGAGCAGGACCAAACCTTACTTAGATGCAATACCTGTCCCTTTACCTCCCCCCTCGACGCCATCCAAGGACCTCGACGGTCCTTTCAGGTGAGGCAGAGGTTCACTTGCACCTTCTCCAACCCCATCTACTGTCTCCACTGTTCCAGGTGTGGACTCCTGTACATCGGTGAGACCAAGCGCAGGCTCGGCGATTGTTTGGCTGAACACCTCCGCTCAGTCCACCGAGGCCTACGTGATCACCTGGTTGCTCAGCACTTTAACTCCCCTCCCATTCCGACATTGACCTTTCTGTCCAGGCCCTCCTCCATTGTCAGAGTGAGGCCCAGCGCAAATTGTGGGAACAGCACCTCATATTTTGCTTGGGTAGCTTACACCCCAGCGGTATGAATATTAACTTCTCTAACCCTTGCTCTCCCTCTCTCTCCATCCCTCCCTCTAGTTCTCCAACTAGTTTCACTGTTCTCCTGATTAAATTTTACATTGAATGCCTCGTTGTCAACTTCCCCTCAGCTTCATTTTCCCTGAGTTTCATCCCCTTTAATCTCTCATTTTCACACCTCACCCTTCCATATCTCTATGTCTCCCTGTCCCCTGACTCTCAGTCTGAAGAAGGGTCCCGACACAAAACGGCACCCGTTCCTTCTTTCCAGAGATGCTGCCTGTCCCGTTGAGTTACTCCAGCATTTTGTGTCTCGCTGGATAGTATCACTGCTGCTGGACTCCAATCCCTGAAAGATGATGACTGAATGCATTCTATATTGAGAACAGGTAAAATCAATGCCTAAGGTCACTAGATCTTTGAGAGTGATTTGCTTAAAGAACAGGGGGTATGAACTGTCATATTGTAGCTGATCATAAAATCTGGTCCTTTCACATCATGCTTTTATCCACACAGATCCTTCTCATATTTTAACTTTGGAAAAACCTGTTTCTTTCGACAGATCAATTTTTGGGCGTTCTTACTCTTTTATATTTTCCTTTCATTTTGCTGGTTAATCTGTTGAACATGGTTATCATACTAAGAAATTTTTTAGTTGTCAGAGGAAAGTTTCCTGAACACATTTAACAAATTCCACCCCGTCTAAACCCCGTTTGCACTCTGGCATTCCCAGTCAATATTGGGAAAATCCCTTACTACGACAACCTTATTAGACCTGCAGCTGCCTGCAATCTCCTGGCACATTTGTTCTTCCTATTCCTGTTGGCTATTTGAGGGCCTGTAGTACACTCCCGGGCTCAAGGAAAGAGCGTTCACGTCGCAGCCCTGTTTCCACCAATCTTTCCACCACCACGCACAAGAAGCACAAGAAGCGCAAGACAGACACTATGATATGCAGATGCCGAGAAATGTGGTCAGCTCTGGCTGAACAACTTCTAATCTTGTGATGCGGACTCGATAAGTACACTCCCGAAAAAGTGATCATCCCTTTCTTGTTCCTCAGCTCCACCCATGTAGCCTCACTCGATGAACCGTATGTAATGTCACCTTTGATCACCGCCGTGACATCTCAACCAATAACGCAACAGCCCCTCCTCTTTTACCCTCACCCCTGTCGCTCCTGAAGCACCTGTACCCTGGAACATTGAGCTGCCAGTCCTGTCCCTCTCTTGACCTGGTTTCAGTCACGCTACAACGTCCCAGTCGCCCGTACCTACCCATGCCCTCAGCTCATCTGCCTTAGCCGTCAGGCCCTGTGCATTAAAGTGTGCAACTGAACCACACATTCATTCCTTGCTCTCTACCTTTCTCCTGCCTATTCTGCCCTCCACACTCTCATCACCATCCATACCAACTTATAACCTCTCAGCTGCTTCTGTCCAGTATAAGATCCCACCCCCCTGCCAATCTAGTTTAAACCCACTCATGTAGCACTAGCGAACATGCCTGCCAGGATATTGGACCCCCTCCATTTAAGGTACAACCCTTCCCTCTGTTATAGGTCACCTCTGCCGTAAAAGAGATCGCAATGGTCTAGAAATCTGAATCCCTGCCTCCCGCACCAACTTCTCAGCCACACATTTATCTCCCCTCTATTCCCGCTCTTACCATCACTGGCATGGAGCACTGGAAGCAGTGCAGAAATAACCACCCTGGAAATCCTGCTTTTTAGCCGTTTTACCTAATTCCCAACACTCGTGTTGCAGAACATCCTTCTTCTTCCTACCTTTACCGTGTGTGCCAACACGTACAACAACATCTGGCTGCTCCCCCTCCCTCCTAACATTATCCGCGTTTGTCATGAAATGTACCCTGGTACATTGTCAGTTTTAGTTTAGAGATACAGCTCGGAAACAGGCCCTTCGGCCCACCGGGTCCGTGCTGACCAGCAATCCCCGCACATTAACACTATCCTGCACCCACTAGGGACAATTTTTACATTTACCTAGCCAATTAACCTACAAACCTGTACATATTTGGAGTGTGGGAAGGAACTGAAGATCTCGGTGAAAACCTACGCAGATCATGGGGAAAATGTACAAACTCCGTACAGACAGCACCCGTAGTTGGGCTCGAACCCGGGTCTCCGGCGTTGCATTCACTGTAAGGCAGCAACTATAAGGCTGCGCCACTGTGACCGCTTCTCTGTGGGGTTCCAGTATCAGACAAAGCTGGGGATATTTTGTCATTTTAAGGCCAGGGTCAGGAGAGAGTTGCCAAAACAAACTAGAGAAAACGATCAGGATCACGCTGAAAATGTAAAACCAAATAAAACAACATAAGACATGGGCGACACCATGCCTCATAGCTCCAGGGATCCAGGTCCATTTCTGGGTGGGTTCCAGCACTGTCTATGTGGACATCCTGGGTACTCTGTGTTCCTCCCACACACCAAAGATAGGCTCATTGGCTACAGTAAACTGCCTTGTGTGTAGATGAGTTGTGGAATCTGGAGTGAGTTCGAGAACGTGGAGGGAATAGGAAACAGGATTAGTGTGGGTGGATGCTTGTCAAAGGGCCTGCTGAATGATGTTACGATATCAAAGTAGATGCAGGCCATTGGGCTCCTTGAACCCTCTGCAGCATTCAACAAACAAAGCTGATCTTCAATCATATATCCGCTTTTCCAGCTGGTCCACACACTGTCTAACTCCCTTGTTGTCCAAAAACTGTTTTAATGTTAATCCCTGAACACACACTCCCCACCGAGCAAGAGAAGTGCAAAAATTCTCAGCCACCTAAACAAATATTTTTTTAATCTCAGAGAAAGAGCTGAAATTTGCATTGTGTTGCTGGTCAGTAACAAAATGTAAACACAAGGAAGTGTAGATGCTGGTTTACAATAAAAGACAAAGTGCTGGAGTAACTCAGCAGGTCAGGCAGCATCTCTGGAGTCAGAGTCATACAGATCGAAACAGGCCCTTCGGCCCAACTTGCCCATGTTAACCAAGATGCCCCATCTACATTAGGCCTACCTACCCTCATTTGGCCCTTAGCCCTCTAAACATTTCCTATCCATGTACCTGTCCAAATCTATATACTTTTAAAACGCTGTGTGTGTGTGTGTGTGTGTGTGTGTGTGTGTGTGTGTGTGTGTGTGTGTGTGTGTGTGTGTGTGTGTGTGTGTGTGTGTGTGTGTGTGTGGGTGTGTGGGTGTACGGCATTTTGCATTTGATTTATTACTCCGCGCAAACCAGACGCAGAAAACGCCAAGATTTTTACCATTTCGCTAGTGATTTTACTTTTACATTCGCACATCCACTCCTTGGTCAATTATTTCCCCATATTTTGAGTAAAATTGATCACAAAACCCAAACAACACTCAATTTTTAAGATCTAAATGGCTTTTACCAGCTGCTGACGTCACAATGCCCACATGCCGACCAATCCAAGCCGCTTCCCTCTCTCTCTTCATTTGGCAGCCCAGCTCCCCTCCACCCCACCCCACGCTCCAAGTATGCTTGCGCCACGCCTCCCACATCTGGATTCCTACAACCACCCGCACGCTCCAACCCCCCGCTCGCTCAGAGCCGCCCATGTGCTCAGCTGCCGCCCGGCTCTCCTCCACTACCTCAACCACCCCCCTCCCCCCCACCGGCCCTCACATTTAACCAGGGCTCTGGGAACTCGGCATTCCAGAGGGAAGGCAGGAGCAACTTAGAATCCAGCAGCAGAGTGGCTCCGTTAATGGATTCATTCCACAGTGAATTCAGTTTGGTAAAATTGAGTTCTTCATTAGGATGGAGAGTGACGTTGTTAATTCAGAAACAATGGTTCTGAACTTAAGGAAAGGTAACTTTGAGGGTATGAGACGTGAATTGGCCAAGATTGACTGACAATCAATTCTAAAAGGGTTGACGGTGGATACGCAATGGAAGACATTTAAAGACTGCATGGGTGAACTACAAAAATTGTTCATCCCAGTTTGGCAAAAGAGTAGATCAGGGAAGGTAGTGAATCCGTGGATAACAAGGGAAATCAGGGATAGTATCAAAGCAAAGGATGATGCGTACAAAGTAGCCAGAAAAAGCAGCATACCAGAGGACTGGGAGAAATTCAGAGACCAGCAGAGGAGGACAAAGGGCTTGATTAGGAAAGGGAAAATAGATTATGAAAGAAAACTGTCAGGGAACATAAAAACTGACTGCAAAAGTTTTTATAGATACGTGAAGAGAAAGAGATTAGTTAAAACAAATGTAGGTCCCTTGCAGTCAGAAACAGGTGAGTTGATCATGGGGAACAAGGACATGGTGGATCAATTGAATAACTACTTTGGTTCCGTCTTCACTAAGGAAGATATAAATAATCTATCTCCCCTTCCTAACCCCATTCTCCTGGCTTCTCCCCATAATCTCTGATGCCTGTACTAACCAAGAATCTATCTATCTCTGCCTTCAAAATATCCACTGATGGCTTCCATATTATTTTGTGGCAAAGAATTCCACAGATTCACTACCGTCTGGCTAAAGAAATGTCTCATCTCCTTCCTAAAATAACATCCTTAATGCAAGATGGGGAGTTCTGGGCACCTAGCTATAAGTAGCAATGTTACAAAATTTTGAGATTTAAAAAATCAAGTCTGCAATTTATCCCATCAGATAAAGCATAAAAGGAAGTTTAATTTGACACCTAATTCACTTTCACATCTTCAGTATTAAGAAAGTTATGATCATTTTCATACTCGGAAATTAGCATCTTGTTCCCCATTGCCTTTCAATTGACTTAACTCAAAAGCTGTGATCTGGTACAGTTAAAAGCCAATAACTTTCTTAAAAATTAAGAGAACTCAATGAAATTTTCAGTTATTATAGATTGAAGCATTCTGAAACAAATATGAAACAATCTTACGTGGATGACCTGAAATTAAAGCATATAATTAGTTGGTTATCTAATTGTAGCTAATTACAAAATTCAATGAGTAGATCTAAACATCTATCCATTTCTTAAGAAAATATAAACTTTTTTTAAATTGCCTAAGTGCCCAAATAACATTCACACAATAATCCACAATATAACATAATTTTAAAATCTAATTTTCATGAATTTCTGGGCCAATTTAGTGTTTAATGCCTGTAAATTAATGGCCATTTAAATCAACTAGCGAGTGGCTTTTATTGGAATGTGGTGGATTAGAATGTTGCGGTTAGCGGTGAAGTCGGGAGGAAAAATACTGTTTGTTCATACACTTTTTTGGACCCCATTTCGCAACATGAAAATATTATTAAAGCCTCCCGAAAAACCAACTTTTAATATAAAAATAAACTACCTTTTTTCCTCCCCTACGCAAAATCCTTCCGGTTGTCGGTGCTCACGGCTTTTGAAGGTGATTTTTAAATTACTCTAGTTAATAAATAATTTAGAGTAATTTAAAAATACCTTCATTCATGAAATGTCGGAGCGATTTTTCTTCCGCAACGAAATCGCCCGACATGGATCGATTTTCCCTGCCTGTGGAAAAACGGCACTTTAAGCCCGCCCCCCTCTGAAAGGCGCCAAAGTCGCACACACGGGGAGAGGCAGAACTGCAGCGCTGCTCATGGTAAGTTTTGTAACATACCTACTATAAGATAAGAGGGGGAAAATGTACGCGGTGAGTTATTTCTTTTACAGAGAGTGGTGGGGGCCAGGGACACATTGCCAGGGATAGTGGTGGAGGCAGATACAATAGTGGCTTTTAAGAGGCCTTTAGATAGACATATGGAGGTGCAGGGAATGTGGATCACGTGCAGGCAGATGAGATCAATTTAATTTGGCATCATGTTCAGCACAAATATTATGGGCCGAAGGGCCTCTCCTGTGCTGTACTCTTCTATGTATTATATTCCCAAAATAAACGGTCCGACTGGATCACCAAACACAAACTGCGGTGTAGGGATACTGCGGTATTGCCAATTAGTTCAGAACTTAAGTATCCAAACAGAACTGCTGGCAAATCATGAGAGAACTGGACCATTGTTGATCAGAGTATATTAATTAATTAAACACCCTTGGATAATCAGTTGCTCCCCACCCTGCACAGAAGATTCTGGAAGACCCGAGTTAATGAAGGCAATGTGTTTTGAACAGAATGAAAATAGTTGTGGGCAAGTTAAGATTGATGACACATGTTTATGGCTGGAAGAATCATCAGTCTTCATCATGTCAACCCTCAGTGACACCCAAGTGAATTCTACTGTACACAAATTTTACGATCTTGTATTTTTGTGAGCAGTCATGTGTATACTGATGAACTTAATCACATTTACTACGAGATGGCAGTGGTGAAAAGGGACAGCTGGTGGACTGAAGGCAGGGAGAATGGGAGAGAAGGGAGAAGGGAGAAAAAGAAACAGGGCAATGTGGAGAGCAGAAAAGCGCAATGGGAAGAGTGGGAGAGAGCAGGATTGAGAGGGTGGAAGAAGAGGGTGAGAGGGATTACTAAATGTATGCCTTTTTACAATTGTCGTTAAACATTTTGGCTTTTGTTTTGGATTGTTTAATGGATTGTGATGATTAGTAATGGGCCTGTCCCACTTAGGCGTTCTTTTTTGGCGAATGCCGGCGACTGGGCCCCCCTACGACAATGTCTACAACAACCTACCTCCTAGTCGTCGTCAAGCTACGGCAAGTTACCGACAACCGGCGACCCATTAGGACGTCCACTTACGAGCACACCTACGACAACCTACGTCCACCCGTGACAAGCTACGACAAGGTACGACCCCGTTGGCGACAACTGAAGACAACTCAAAAAAATTCAGTCGCCGGTACCTGTCGCCGGTTGACGTAGGTTGGCGTAGGTAGTTGTCAATGGAATTCATCGAAGTCAGCACCGGCGACAACCTACGTCAGCCTACGATCGTTGGCGTCAAGACCAGGGGCGCCGACTGTCACCAAAAAACTTTGAACATTTCAAAATCCAGCGTCGACCAGTTAAAGATTGTGCGGCCGCATCTATTTATATGACCTACAAAGGGAAAATGCGCACCGTCCAGTGCCAGAGCAGTTATACTTATGATTTGTTTGAAACACACATCATGTAGTTAGAAGACCAGCGGGCGGAGGTTTGTTATATTTTAATTGAATTTACTGCCGGGTCCACACACTGCGGGGAGACGGGAGATGAAATCTTTGAATGTGGACGGATGTCTCTGCGCCTGCTCGTTCTAAGCGTAATATATTTTTAGTTGCCTTTCAAGCCGGGCTTTGGTTTTATTCCTTGTTTTTGTTTATTCGCACTCACTTTTCGTGTGTGAGGGTGTGAGAAGTCCATGCCGGGTGCCGGCCAGCCGGCCGCAACCGCTGTTCTTTCACATCAGTTGCACATCAGATTGTTGGGAGACGGAGCTCAGGGTTCGCCTCCTGAGCTGCTTTGGTGCCCAGGCGTGAGTTGAGGTGGAGGGAGGTTGGGGGGTGGGGGTGCGCGGGCGTCATTAATCTGTTTGGGATGACAAGGCTCTTGGGTTAGGTTGGGATCATTCTCTGCGGGATGATCTTAGTGCGGGAGACAAGTGTAGGAGAGGTGTACTGACTGTGTGGGCAGACACTTTGGTAGTGATTGCTCACCAGTCTCAAAAGCCGCTGTGTCTCCCTGTCCCTGGGATAGCAAGGGGCGATCAAACAGCACAACACCCCCGTCCCCCTCCACGCCAACACGAAGGGCAACGATCCCAAGGCTATAGCGTCAGAAACAGCGGGCAGGCGACAATCACCTGCCATAACGCTTCTTGTCTGCAGTGTCAAATAGTCACCAAAAGACACTGCATCTTTAGAAAGGAAAAATACAAAATATGTCAATCCCACTGGATAGGCCTTAGTCATGGTGCTGTACAACACGGAAACAGGTCCTTCGCCCCAGTTTGGCCGTGCCCTCCAATTTGGTGTCTTGGGGTAGTCCTATTTGCCTGCATGTGGCCCATAGCCCTCTAAACCCTTACCATCCACTTATCTGTCGTTAATAACCTCAAGAAAATCCCTGCTTCAGTTTCCTGGGTCCAACTCAGAGAGAAGTCTCCCCCCTTTCCAGGGTTAATCGCTCCACGTTTTATAATACTCTCTGCATTATGAAGTGCTCGACAGTGAACCCCATGGGCAATCACTACCAAACTGTCTGCTCACACAATCAGTACACTTATCCCCTGTACAAATATACCCTCCCACCTCCCCCCCCCCCCACCTTTTCCTCCCAATTCCAGTCCCGTCCCGACCCCCGGGAAACTGAAGGGAGCGACAACCAACTGCCACGGATACAAATAATGTCATACACAAGAAAGGGCAGATGCTGGTTGACAAAAAGTGAACACATGGTGCTGGAGAAATTTGGAAACGTCATCCCGTCACCCATTCCTTCTCTCCAGAGATGCTGCCTGCCCGCTGAGTTAAAGAGTTCCCATGGTAGACTCACGAGTCACTAAGGTTTCAATTTTTAACTTGAACAGTAAATATGACACGTGGAAAACCTCAAACATGTTTGAATTTTTTCAAGAGTTAACAAGTTTCACGGGTACCTGCCATTTAGCGCTATGAGTCGCTAAGATGTGCACGCGAGTTCCAATGTTCCCGCTAAGTTAATTAAGTAACGTGATTACCGTGAGTGAAAACTCGGGGTCACTCGTCGGTCGACTCGCACCGTGAGACAGGGGTTTGAGGAGACTACTCATGACCATACAGGCGATGCCTCGGCGACCATGTGGCGACAGCCTAGTCGCCTGTAGTCGCCTTAAAAATCACCTAAGTGGGACAGGCCCGTAACGGTGTCTGGGATTATAGAAAATAGACAATAGACAATAGGCCCGGGAGTAGGCCATTCGGCCCTTTGAGCCAGCACCGCCATTCAATGTGATCATGGGTGATCATCCACAATCAGTATACCGTTCCTGCCTTCTCCCCATATCCCCTGACTCCGTTATCTTTAAGAGTCCTATCTAGCTCTCTCTTGAAAGCATCCAGAGAACTGGCCTCCGCCGCCCTCTGTGGCTGAGAGTTCCACAGACTCACAACTCTCTGCGAGAAAAAGTGTTTCATCGTCTCCATTCTAAATGGCTTACCCCTTATTCTTAAACTGTGGCCCCTGGTTCAGGACTCCCCAACATCGGGAACATATTTCTTGCCTCTAGCGTGTCCAAACCCAGAATAACCTTATATGTTTCAGTAAAATCCCCTCTCATCCTTCTAAATTCCAAAGTATACAAGCCTAGCCGCTCCATTCTATCAACATATGATTGTCCCACCAACCAGGGAATTAACCTAATGAACCTACGTTGCACTCCCTCAATAGCAAGAATGTCCTTCCTCAAATTTGGAGACCAAAACTGCACACAATACTCCAGGTGTGGTCTCACTAGGGCCCTGTACAACTGCAGGACCGCTTTGCTCCCATAATCAACTCGTCTTGTTATAAAGACCAACACGCCATTCGCTTTCTTCACTGCCTGCTGTACCTACATGCTTATTTTCTGATGAACAAGGACATCCAGATCCCATTGTACTTCCCCTTTTCCCAACTTGACACCATTTAGAAAATAATCTGCCTTCCTGCTTTTTGCCACCAAAGTGGATAACCTCACATGTATCCACATTAAACTGCATCTGCCATGCATCTGCCCACTCACCCAACCTGTCCAAGTCACCCTGCATCCTCACAGCATCCTCCTCACAGTTCACACTGCCACCCAGCTTTGTGTCATCTGCAAATTTGTTAATATTACTTTGAATCTCTTCATCTAGATCACTAATGTATATTGTAGATAGCTACGGTCCCAGCACCGAGCCTTGCGGTACCCCACTAGTCACTGCCTGCCATTCTGAAAGGGACCCGTTATTCCCTACTCTTTATTTTCAGTCTGCCAACCAATTTTCTATCCATGTCAGCACTCTACCCCCAATACCATGTGCTCTAATTTTGCCCACTTATCTCATATGTGTGATCTTATCAAATGCTTTCTGAAAGTCCAGGTACACTACATCCACTGGCGCTCCCTTGTCCATTTTTCTAGTTACATCCTCAAAAAAATTCCAAACGATTAGTCAATGATTTCCCCTTCGTAAATCCATGCTGACTTGGACCGATCCTGTTACGGCTATCCAAATGTGCCTCTATTTCATCTTTTATGAATGACTTCAGCATCGTTGGAATGAACTGATTCTGCATCTTCTGTATTATTCCTAGAAATACCTGCCATTGTTGTTCCACTGTCATCCCTACTAGGGTATCTTTCTAGTCAATTTTGGCCAGCTCCTCCCCCATGACTCCATAGTCCCCTTTATTCAACTGTAATTCTGACACCTCCGATCTACCCTTCTCCCTCTCAAATTGTAGATTAAAACATTATGGTCATTACCTCCTAATGGTCCCCTTATCAAATCCGGTTCATTACATAACACTAAATTCAGAATTGCATTCTCCCTGGTAGGACCCAATACATGCTGCTCTATGAATCCATCATAGAGGTACTCCACAAACTCCCTTTCTAGGGGTCCAGTACCAACCTGATTTTCCCAGTCTACCTGCATGTTGACATCTCCCATAACAACCGTAGCACCACCTTTATGACATGCCAATTTTAACTCTTGATTCAACTTGCATCCAATATCCAGGCTACTGTTTGGGGGCCTGTAGACAACTCGCATTAGGGTCTTTTTACCCTTACAATTCCTCAGTTTTATCCACAATGACTCTACATCTCCTGTTTTAATGTCACCCCTTGCAAGAGACTGAATTTAATTCCTCACCAACAGAGTTACCCCACCCCCTCTGCCCACCTGTCCGGCTTTTCAATAGGACGTATACCCTCGAATATTCAGTTCCCAGCTCTGATCCTCTAGCAGGCATGTCTCTGTAATTCCCACAACATCATACTTGCCAATTTATAACTGAGCCTCAAGCTCATCCACTTTATTTTGTATATGTTTGAAAAAAAATCTCAGAAATAGTCAGAGTATTATGTAACTAAAAAAAAAACTAACAAAGTGCTGGTGTAACTCAGCGGGTTAGGCCGCATCACTAGCAAACATGGATAGGTGATGTTATGGGTCAGGACCCATCATCAGAATGATTGTGGTAGCGGGGGGAAGAAAGCAGGACGAGAGAAGGGGCAGGACAAAGCTTAGCACATGATAGAAAGATGCGGGTGAGGGGGCAGGGTATGATAGGCAGATTGTCGGACAAAAGCTCGAGAAGCATAGAGAGATGGTGTGAGACAAAATGATTGAAGAGTTGCAAATTGAGGAAGGAATGTAGGTGGAAGGAAGACGGAATAGGGTGGGGATGGGTGTTATACGAGAATTTTGCCCGAACAGTCGTGACCCATAGCGCTGTGGCCATAGCGCTATGTTTAAAGCCCATGACACTGTGGCCAATAGCGTTATATTTAGAACCCATAGCGCTGCAGCCGGCAGCTCTTTGTTTAAATTCCCAAGCATTAAGCCAACAGCGCTCTGTTTAAACCTTAGCGCACCAAACCGGCAGCGCTGTGTTACTTTTAAGCACCAAGTCCGTAGCGCTGTGTTGCTTCACTCGCCAGTCTGCAGGGGGGGGGGGGGGGGAGGGGGCCTCGCTCGGATGTAGTGTCCTGCCATTGGTTATAGTTTGAATTTGGGAGCAGCGCTATTGGCCAGGACCTACTGGCGGTTATTTCTACAGCTGATTTCTTACCTGTATGAAGGCAGGCACCAGTAAGCCAGACGTTAGTTCATGTATGAGAGGGGTTCACCGAAAGGCAGAGTCGCGATGAGAGAGGGAGAGGGGGAGAGGGGTAGAGTGGGGGAGGGGGATAGGGGGAGAGAGGGAGAGGGGAGAGGGGGGCAGAGAGGGGGGAGAGAGGGGGGAGAGAGTGGGAGAGAGGGGGAGAGAGAGGGGAGAGAGAGGGGAGAGAGAGAGGGGAGAGAGAGGGGAGGGAGAGGGGAGGGAGAGAGGGGAGAGAGAGAGGGGAGAGAGAGAGGGGAGAGAGAGAGGGGAGAGAGAGAGGGGAGAGAGAGGGGGGAGAGGGGGGAGAGGGGGGGAGAGGGGGGGAGAGGGGGGGAGAGGGGGGGAGAGGGGGGGAGAGGGGGGGAGAGGGGGGGAGAGGGGGGAGAGGGCGGGGAGAGGGCGGGGAGGGGGGGAGAGGGAGAGGGGTAAAGATAGAGAGAGATAGAGAGAGGCATACTGCTGTAAAACGGACCCCACTCATACCAAGACAAGCATTATTTTTGTTCTCTCATGCCAATATAATTGATTTATAACTAAACAGATGAGAGAGCCTGTTTCTATTCTACTAGTCAGATCCTTGAACCCGTTTCCTTGTAACAATGGGAAAATGTGACTGATTGTGGGATCACTTTTGGAGGTGGCAGCAATGTGGGAGAATGATGCTGTGTTGGATGCAGAGGTCGGCGAGTGAAATACAAGGACCAGGGGAACTCTATACTTCTTCCTTTTGGGGGGGGGGTTGAGAGCAGAACTGGGGGACACAGAGCAGATGCAGGTGAGGGATCCATCTATGACAGCAGGGGGGAAACCTCATTTGCTATAGATAGAGGATGTTGCGGATGTTGCCGAATGGAAAGCCTCATCTTGGGAGCAGATGTGGTGGAGACGGAGAAAACATGATATGACAAGCTGTTAAGGATTTATTTCCTACTTCGTGTCGACTTGCTCTGAGAACCGGCTAGTGCAAAAAAAATAAACCTATGCTCGGGGAGAAAGATTCTGTTGCCATCCAAAAGTTTCTGTGGCCAAGGACCCGAGGGCCTGAGCAACAGGGAGAGATTGGGCAGGCTCGGACTTTGTTCCATGGAGTACAGGAAAATGAAGGGTGATCTTATAAAGGTACATGAGAGGAATAGATAAAATAGATGCACAGATTTTTTTTACCCAGAGTTGGGGAACCGAGAGCCAGAGGACGTAGTTTTAAGATGAGAAGGGAAAGATTTAATAGGAATCTGAGGGGCAACTTTTTCACAGAGGGTGGTGTGTGTATGGAATTAACTGACTGAACAGGTCGTTGAAGCAGATACCACAACAACATTTAAGAGACATTTGGACAGTATATGACAGGAAACATTTAAAGGGATAGGGCCGTATGTGGGCAGGCGGGACTAGTGTAGTTGGGGCAGCTTGGTCGGCATGGATGAGTTATGACGGAATTTATTACCATATATTTATTACCGTAAGTTATTACCATGGAAGGGCCTGATTCCGAATTGCACGAGTCTATGACCTCATCATCAGAAAACATCCAAGCGGTTTGAAGAAATTCCCACTGGGAAGATCGCAGGTCGGCACCAAACTCAAATGATTCAAGGTGAACACAATTTAAAACAGGTCAGGAAATTAAAAAGCAATCAGGCACATTAGTAGAAGCTTTTGAAGTTGCATACACACCTACAAACCGTCTGTTTCCTGCCGCATCAAACTCCGACTGTGGAATTGCGTTAAACGACCGCACAGGCTCTACCTTTGTTGTTGTTGGTGTGGTTGTAATTATCTGAAACCCTTGGAAGATACAACAAGATTACAATAAAATACTCTGAACAGGCAATAATCTAATACCTGGACAAATTTACTGAGACGCTTACATCGTGTCCTGAGAGGTGTGATCAGTACTTTTCGTTAATGCAAAGGTCGGTAGAATTGTGGATAGTGCTAAAGCAACATTGAAAGTTGGGTGAAGAATTAGCAAGTAATAATTAATCAGAACTAGGATGCAGTTATGCATTTTGGGAAGTCAAATTGCAGTAGAACACAGTTGGTGGCACAGTGGCACAACTGCTGCCTCACAGTTCCAAAGACCCAAATTCGATCCTAACCTAGGGTGCTGTCTGTACAGGGTTTGCTTGTTCTCCCTGCGACTGTGTGGGTTTCCTCTGGGTGCTCTGGTTTCCTCCCACATCCCAAAGACGTGAGGGTTTTGTAGGTTAATTGGTCACTGTAAAATACCCCTAGTGTGTAGGGAGTGGAGGTAAATTTGGGGTAATATAGAACTATTCTGATGTCGGTGTGGACTCTGTGGACCAAAAGGCCTGTTTACATGTTGTACCTCTACACTAAACAAAACTAGGGCATGTTCAGTTAAACGGTGGGGCGCCAAGGATGGACAAAGATTTTGGAGTTATGTCCGTATTTTCCTGAAAATGGCAACACAGTTAGACAGGGTGGTGAAGAAGACAGTATGGCATGCATAACCTCACTGGCTGGGGCACAGAATTTACCAGTTGTGTTGTTATGTTGTAACTTTATCATTTTTACAAATTTCACTGGTGTCACAATTATTTAACTTATGAAAGAAAAAGTCTTCAAAGGACACCTGTAAACAAGGTTTTAACATGTCTCATACTAAACATAATAGATAATATATATAATAATAATAATAATAATAATAATAAACATAATAGAGAACTAAGAGTAATGCTGGGATGTAAGGATGTAATGTTGAGGTTCTATAAGGCACAGGTCAGAGCACATTTGGAGTATTGTGATCAGTTTTGGGCCCCATATCTGGGGACGGATGTGCTGGCATTGGAGAGGGTCCAGAAGAGGTTTATGAGAATGGTCCTAGGAATGCTTGGGTTAACACTTGATAAGCCTTTGATGGCACTGGGCCTAAGAAGGATGAAGGGACACCTTATCAAATAGTGAGAGGCCTGGAGAGTGTGGATGTAGAGAGGATGTTTCCACTCGTGCAAGAGTCTAGGACCAGAGGACAGAGTCCCAGAATAAGAGGACGTTCCTTTAGAAAGCAGATGAGAAGGAATTTCTTTAGTCAGAGTGGTGAATGGATATTTTTTTAAGTGGAGATTGACAGATTTTTGATTAGGATGGGTGTCACGGGTTATGGGGCGAAGGTAGAGAATGGGGTTGAGAGGGAAAGATAGCTCAGTCTATTGAATGGCGGAGTAGACTTGATGGGCCGAACGGTCTTATTCCATTCCTAGAACATGAACTTATGAGCTGCTGGTGGAACTTAGTGGGTTTGGCAGCATTTGTGTAGGGAAACAGACATCAAGCATTTTGGATCTAGACCCTTCAACTTGACAGAGAGTGGAGGGATAGTAGCTGATAAGAGGGGCGAGAGGAGTGGGGAAGAGCGAGCAAGTAATGGGGTTGTGTTACAGGCAAGCAAGATAGGTGAGTAAGGGTTCATTGACAGATAACACGCAGATGGTTTGTCTCATATCCGATAAACAAATATCACCTAACCCATATTTTATATTTTATTCCAATCTATTATAAATGCATCTTATTGCCCGGTGCACTGTTAAGGGGCTGTCCCACTGCGGCAACCTAATTGGCGAGTTTAGGAGAGTTTCAAGTGTCATATTGAAGACCTCTGGACGACATCAACTTCTGTAGGGATGTTGCTGTGCCAGTAAGATCTGTTTGTTACTTTCCCAACAACAAACCTTGGATTACAAGCAACATCACGAGCCTCCTAAATGAGAAAAAGGAGGCTTTCAAGGTTGGTGACTGGGAAAAGGTCAAGAGCATCACCTGAAAAGGAGCATGAAGCAGGCAAAAGGGGACTATATAAGGAAGCTGGTGAGGAAACTGCAACACAACAGCATCAAAGAGGTGTGGAGAGGAATGAAGCCCATCACTGGCTTCAAGGAGAAGAGAAGCCAGCCGTCAGGAGACATGGACAAGGCTAATGAGTTTAACCTGTTCTGTAACAGGTTTGATCTGGTATCCTCTTCCACCTCTACAGGTGCAGCCTCTCCCCCACCATCACGTCCATGAGGCAGCCCCCCCAACACCACAGCTGCAGCACCTCCTGTGCCGGCATCCTCAACTGTTCTTCACGGCGGACGAGGTGAGAACTGAGCTGAGGAGGCTGTGCCCTGGTAAAGCAGCTGGCCCTGATGGTGTATGTCCCAGGCTCCTGAAAGACTGTGCGGCTCAGCTGGCGGAGCCTCTCCAGACCATTTTCAACCTGAGTCTCCAGTCAGGGAGGGTACCAGGTCTGTGGAAGACATCATGTCTCGTGCCGGTTCCCAAAGCAGGGCGGCCGCCCTTACATCTCATATCATGAAGACAATGGAGCGGCTACTCATTCGTCTCCTGAGACCACAAGTCCAGCACGCACTCGACCCACTAGTTTGCCAGGAGAACATTGGGGTGGATGACGCAGTCCTCTACATGTTGCCACGGATCTACTCCTTTATAGACGAACCAGGTGGCTACGTGAGGATTATGTTCTTCGACTTTTCAAGTGCGTTCAACACCATCCAACCCCTGATTCTGAAAGATAAACTTAAGAAGATGGGGGTGGACTCCACCTTTATCTCCTGGATACACAACTACCTGACGGGTCGACCACAGTTTGTTAAGCTGGGGACTGTGTCTCTGGCACAGTGGTGTGCAATGTTGGAGCCCCACAGGGAACGGTTCTGGCCCCGTTCCTCTTCACCCTGTATACTGCAGACTTTAATTATAAGTCTGACACATGCCACATACAGAAATATTCAGATGACACAGCGATTGTGGCATGTGTAAAGAACGGGCAGAGGAGGAATACAGGGACTTGACCAGTGCCTTCTGTCTCTGGAGTAATGAGAACTGTCTCATCCTGAACACAACTAAGACTAAAGAAATGGTGGTCCAAGCTCCGCCTTCAGCCGGTCAACGCTGCAGGGGCTGACATTGAGGTGGTGCAGACATATAAATATCTGGGAGTGCACCTTGATAACAAACTGGACTGGTCTGTCAACTTTGACGCTCTCAACAAAAAATGCCAGAGCAGACTCTTTTTCCTCAGAAGGCTCAAATCCTTCAATGTACGTAATGACATTCTGTACATGTTTTACAATACTGTGGTTGCAAGTGTCATTTTTTACGCTGTTGTCTGCTGGGGCAACAACATCAGTGTGAAAAACAACAAGAAGCTGGACAAACTGGTTAAATGGGCTAGCTCGGTGCTGGAGGGGAGAGTGGACTCTGGGATGGATGTGCTTGAGAGGCGTATGAGGGGCAAGGTGCAGGTCATCCTGAAAAACCCCGGGCATCCCCTCCATGTAATTCTGGAAAGTCAAAAGAGCACTCGGAACAACAACCGGCTCCTCTCCCTGCGCTGTAGAACGGAGCGGTTCCGGAGACCCTTCACCCCTACAGCCATTAGATTTTATAATACGGACCGCTAGGAATGCGTTTTTGTATTTTTTAATTGTTAATTATTGGTCTTTTTAAGTATTTATTGCTCTCAGGTATTGTCCACATTGTATTTTATGTATTTTCTGTCTGCTTTTGTTTTGAATGTGTGGGTTTGTTGGTTGGGGGCTTCTGGACATCTGAATTTCCCTGAGGTGATCAATAATGTATTTAATATTATTATTATTACCTACGACTACCCTTGATTACCTACGACTAACATGCCAACCTACTACGACCTACTTTGACTAAATCTACGAGTAAAAAAAAACGATTTTTTCCATGGCGACCTTTTTTTACTCACGGGCATTTTTCAGCATGTTGAAAAATACGCCACGACCTAGCTGAGGTCTCGAGTACACAGGGGCTACTCTCGAGATTGAAAGAGAGTTACAAAGACCTCCTAGGACCTCGGGTTGACCATGCTGCGAGTATGAGTCGAGGGCAAACTCTTCTGAACTCGACAATTAGGTTGCCGCAGTGGGACAGGCCCTTAAGTCATAATTATTTTAGCCATCTGCACCGTCAGAAAAATATTCATCTCTTTGGGTCTGCATACACTTGCCACCCCACAAGTGTAATAATTCCAGAAGCAGACAATAGACAATAGATGATATACAATAGGTGCAGGAGTAGGCCATTTGGCCCTTCGAGCCAGCTCCGCCATTCACTGTGATCATGGCTGATCATCCACAATCAGTACCCCGTTCCTGCCTTCTCCCCATATCCCTTGACTCCACAATGTTTAAGAGCTCTATCTAACTCTCTGTCTCTCTATCTAACTCTCTCTTGAATTGGCCTCCACTGCCCTCTGAGGCAGAGAATTCCACAGATTCACAACCGTCTGTGTGAAAAAGTTTTTCCTTATCTCCGTTCTAAATGGCCTACCCCTTATTCTTAAACTGTGCCCCCTGGTTCTGGACTGCCCCAACATTGGGAACATGTTTCCTGCCTCTAGCGTCCCCAATCCCTTAATAATCTAATATGTTTCAATAATATATCCTCTCATCCTTCTAAATTCCTGTGTATACAAGCCCAGTCGCTTCATTCTGTAAGAGAAACAAATCTAACAAAATTTTAGCCGAAGGATTGAGTAGTTATTAATTCTAGGTTTGAACTAAGTTCATTGTTCATTTTAAAGCCAACAGAATTTGGGATTTGGTCCTAACAGGCCTTTTTAATAGGCACATATCTGCAAGACTTTTTCCAAGAACAAACCCATCTTGATTAATAAGATGAAGTACTGAAACTAGGAAAGAGGCACTTTTAGTTTAGTTTAGAAATACAGCGCAGAAACAGGCCCTTCGGCGACTCTGGGCCGACCAGCAATCCCCGCTCACTAACACTATCCTACACACTGGTGACAATTTGCAATCTTTACTGAAGCCAATTAACCTACAAACCTGTCGTGTGGGAGAAAACCGGAGCTCCCGGGGAAAACGTACAAACTCCATAGTCAAACCTGGGTTTCTGCCACTGTAAGGTAGAAACTCTACCGCTGCGCCACCGTGCCACCCCAATTCATAAAAAATAAATAAATGCTTTAAAGTGCAACAGAAAAAGAGAAATACCCGTGCCCAGGCAGTACCTTCTTTAATGTCTAAAGAATCCAAAGAGTCGCCTTCCATGTAAACAGTTGGCATCAAATCTGGTTCCATCCCTGAAGACTCTTCTATTGAAGATGGGAAAACGTAAGAAAATATATTGTTAAGTGTCAATTTGTATTGTTGTAGACCAGAACAAGCAATCAAGCTACCTTGAAATTTTCTGTAGAATGGTACACAGAGTGTTGGAGTAACTCAGCAGGTTAGGCAGCATCAGATGTGTGGTATTAACACAGTTCTATGTTCCAATGAAATTCTTCTCCATGTTATTTTAACAGAAGTGTAATCACTTCGAACAAGCCAGTCATGAGTTCATTACAGACCAGGAACCACAAAATATATTTATTATTTTAGCAGCTCATTTGCAGAGTCAGCAGACAGAAAACTTTGTTGCAATACCAGATCAGCTAAAGAGAACTATTTTATTCAGCACGAGTCTTGCAAAATACTTATGATAATTTTCAGAAACAGGATATGATATTATTCAGCTGACTTCTATGTGCTAGAAATATGCACCAGGCTTCTCAGTGCCTGTAATAACAGCTGCAATACCCTTTCTGGACGAATACTTCAACGGTATAAATGATAACCTTTACTTCTTCAAACTGCTGGTGGACCTGCTGCAAGAAATCCAGAATTTTGTCTCTTGATTCTAGTTTACAGTTTTCTTTCTATTAATTAGAATAATTTAATTCTGTAGAAAATTAATTTATTAATTCTCCACTGGCTCCCTGTGCGGTTCCGAATAAATTTCAAGATCCTCCTTTATGTCTACAAAGCCCTCAATGGGCTTGCCCCCACCTACATTAAAAGTCTGCTCACCCACCACACCACCTCCAGGTCCCTCAGATTGGCCGACTTGGGGTCGCTGAATATCCCGTGGTCTAGGCATAAGCTCAGGGGCGACCGCGCCTTTGCGGTTGCAGCTCCTGGACTGTGGAACAGCATCTCTCTTCCCATCAGAACTGCCCCCTCCCTCGACTCCTTTAAGTCAAGACTAAAAACTCATCTCTACTCCCAAGCCTTTCTTGACATCCTCTGAGCGGGGGCTATATGTATGTAGTAATGTTTGTATTTAATCTACGAACCACTTTTGTTTGTTATACTATTCTTATACCAATGTAAAGCACTTTGGCCAACGAGAGTTGTTTTTTAAATGTGCTATATAAATAAAAGTGACTTGACTTGACTTGAATCTTAAACTGAACTTTGGTTGAGTGCTTCCAAAGAGGCTCCTGAGAGGTGATTAATAATAGAATGGGTTATCTATCAAAACAAGTTAATTAACTGGCCTTTAAGGAATACTAAGGAACAGTTTCATTGTGTACTGTTACTTAAATTTCTTGTTTGGAAAAAACTAATGAGCAAAACTGTCAAACTGTACATGGAAATGTTTTAATATGTATCAATGTCCAGAACAGAATTAGAATCATAGTCATATAGCACAGAAACAGGCCCTTTAGCTCAGCTTGCCCATGCTGACCAAGGTGCACCAGCTAGACTAGTCCCACCTGCCTGTGTATGGCCCATATCCCTCTAAACCTATCCTATCCATGTGCATGTCAAAATGTATTTTTAATGTTGTTATGGTTTCTGCCTAAACTACCTCCTCTGGCAGCTCATTCCATATACCCACCACCCTCCGTATGAAAAAGTTGTCCCTCCGGTTCCTATTTCCTATATTCTTTCTATTGAGGGAGTGCAGCGTAGGTTTACAAGGTTAATTCCCGGGATGGCGGGACAGTCATATGCTGAAAGAATGGAGCAGCTGGGCTTGTACACTCTGGAGTTTAGAAGGATGAGAGGGGATCTCATTGAAACATATAAGATTGTTAAGGGCTTGGACACGCTAAAGGAAGGAAACATGTTCCCGATGTTGGGGGAGTCCAGAACCAGGGGCCACAGTTTAAGAATAAGGAGTTAGTCATTTAGAACGGAGACGAGAAAACACTTTTTCTCACAGAGAGTGGTGAGTCTGTGGAATTCTCTGCCTCAGAGGGCGGTGGAAGCAGGTTCTCTGGATGCTTTCAAGAGAGAGCTAGATAGGGCTCTTAAAAATAGCAGTCAGGGGATATGGGGAGAAGGCAGGAACGGGGTACTGATTGGGGATGATCAGACATGATCAAATTGAATGGGGATGATCAGCCATGATCACATTGAATGGCCTATTCCTGCACCTGTTGTCTATTGTCAACTCAACTTAAATCTATATCACATGGTTCATTTCCCTTACCCTGGGTAAAATACACTGTGCATCTATCCTATCCATTCCCATCATGATCTCATACACCTCAATTAGACCCTCATCCTCCTAGATGCCAAGGAATAAATTCCTGGCCTACCCAACCTCTCTCTACAGCTCAGGCCCTCAAATCTTCACTGCAATCTTTCCAGCTTAACAATGCCTTTCCTATAGCAGGGTGACCAAAAGTGAACACAATACTTCATCTGTGGCCTCACCAGCACCTTGTACAGCTGTAACATTACATCCCAACTTCCATAGTCAATATCCTTTTGACTAAGGTAGACAAAAATGCTGGAGAAACTCAGCGGGTGAGGCAGCATCTATGGTGCAAAGGAAATAGGCAACGTTTCTGACCAATGAAGGCCAATGTGCCGAAAGCCTTCTTGCCCAACTTATGTACTTGTGATGCAACTTTCAAGGAACTACGCGCCTGCACTCCTAGATGCCTCTGCTCTAAACCACTCCCCAGGGTCTTGCAATTTACTGCATAGATCCTGCCGTGGTTTGACTTTCCAAAAAATAACACGTCACATTTTTCTGCAGTAAACTCCATTAACCATTGCCCAACTGATCAAGATCCTGCTGTAACCTTTGTTAACCATCTTCGCTATCTACAACACCATCCACTTTAGTGTTAAACATATCTTCTCATCCAAAACTGTCTTATACCTTCTCATCCAAATTGTTGGTATAAACCACAAACAGCAATGGGCCCAACACCAATCCTTTTGGCACATCATGTCACGGGCCTCCTGTCTGAAAAACAACCTTCCACCATCACACTCTTACTTCAATTAAGCTAATTTTCAAATCCAGCTAGCGTGCGTGCGTGTGTGTGTGGGTGTCTATATAACTAAAACTCCCATCTTGTTTGTGTGTATGTATATGTGTGTGTGAGTGGGTGTGTGTCATCTGGGCACAATCTGCTTGATTCTCATTTCCTTACAAACGCTAGGCCACAGACTTCCCATTTTCACACGTTCTACTCACATTTTTCCCCTCGAGGCGATAAATCACATCACATTCCCATCACATTCCCAGCCATACTTCCGAACTTTTTAATCCTCTAAAGTTTTCAAAACAGCCCGAAAACGCACCCATTTTGGAAACAAAAACCCGAGTGACGTCACAATGGACTCGCAATGCAGAACGGGACACTCCGGGAGGGAGGGCCACTTCAGCGTTCGTGCGGTGGATGCCGGCGGCTGCTGAAGGCTGATGCCCGACATTTGGTGCCGAGAGTGGAGCCGCACGCCCTGGCTGGAGCCAAGGCCGGTGCTTGAGCTGGAGTGGGAGCCGAGGTCGGGGCTTGGGATGGTGCCGTGGCTAGGGTCAATAAAGAAGCTGGAACCAAGGACGAGCCTGGGTCCAGGATCAGGGACGGTGAAGTCGGAACCTGCACATGTGCCCAGGCGGCGGCCGAGCTGACGGCTAGAGGCTGCCGCTGGAACCAAGGATGAGCCTGGGTCTACAGCCAGGGCTGGGTCGAGCATGAGAACCAGGCAAAGTTCCAGGCCCTGGCGCTGCTCTACGACCTGGGTAGGTCCTGGGGCAGGGAATGAGAGGAGGATGAGGGCAATGAGGAGGAGGGAGATGGGGTAAGGTCGCCACACCCTTCCCTCTCTGCCACCCCTCCCTCTCTACCCCCCTCCCTCTCTACCACCCTGCCCTCTCTAACCTCCTCCGTCTCTAGGGAGTGGTGAGTATTGGGACCTATGGGTGAACGGTGGAGTATTGCATTCAGGGACCAACCCTCTCTTGTGACGCTGTGCGTCCCCCGCATTGGGGGACGGGACCCAACGGTCCACTTGGTCTAGTATATAGATATGTGTTTGTGCGTATGTGTGTGTGTGTATATATATGTGTTTGTGTATATGTGTGTGTGTATATATGTGTGTGCGCGCATATGTGTGTATTTGTATATATGTGTCTGTGTGTGTATATGTGTGTGTATATATGTGCGTGTGTGTGTGTATGTGCGTTTGTGTGTGTGTGAGTGTGTGTGTGTGTATATATACATTACTTCTCGATACATATATATGCATATATATATACACGATATACATACATACACGTATATATGTATAGATATATATTAAATGAAAAGGTCTCAATTCTGGAATATTCAAATAAGAGTTTACTGTTTGTAACTGTGCTAGGCATAAATTATAAGACTCTGCTTCTTGCGTCCAAGTTCCCACAATGATATTAAGTGCATGCAGTTGGCTGCTCCATTATTTAGGGCTTACAACTGGATTTGTATTGACATGGGAAAGGAACATTTTGGACCGCACTAGCCGCATTTGAACGCTATGGCCTACACTATCCAAAGAGCTCCCCATACCACTTGAAGGAAAGATCTTCCAACTGAAACATTAAAATCTTTTTCTCACTCGACTGATGCTGTGTGAGCTACTGAGCACTTCGGGGTCATGTAAAACAACCATTTATTTCATTCTAGAACAATTGTGTCCTCCTGACCCTAAACAAATACAAACTTCTGAAGTGGGAGCTTCCATCATTCCCTTTCAGACACAAAAGATTAGGTGTCAAATGCACCAGATCAATTACAAATACATTTTTATTTAGTTTTAGTTTAGAGATACAGCGCACCATTGGGCCCACCAAGTCCACACCAACCAGCGATCACCACACATTGACACCATCCTGGAAATATGAGGGTCAATTTTACATTTATACCAAGCCAATTAACCTACAAAACTGTACATCTTTGGAGTGGTGGAGGAAACCGAAGATCTCGGCGAAAACCCACTCTGGTCACGGGGAGAACGTACAAACTCTGTACAGACAGCACCCGTAGTCAGGATCGAAACCATGCCTCTGGCGCTGTAAGGCAGCAACTCTACCGCTACGTCACTGTGCCATCCAATATTGTGAAGGTGACAACTCTAATTTGTACCTCCAAAGGACAAATGTTTCAGGTGCTCAAGATAGATCTCTGCGCAGGAGCATTTATCAAATTGATTCGCGATCATCTTGAGGATAAAATGAGTGCATAAATGTTGCCTTTAATATTGAACATCTAGCATTTGGTTTAGTGTCTTTAAAAAGCCCAATTTCTAAAATACATGACCATTGGCAGCAGCATCTGACCTTGCAGACCTTTCTTGTCCAGTCCACACATTTGAGATTTCTGGCACTTATTTTTCTCTCCCCCCCCCCCCCCCTTGTTGATCTGGCTATTTAGTTATTGGTTCCATATCTCCAGTTCCCCTCCCCCCATGACTATCAGTCTGAAGAAGGGTCTCGACCCAAAACGTCACGCATTCACTCTCTCCAGAATTGCTGCCTGTCCCACTGAGTTAAGGGCCTGTCCCACATACGCACTCATCATGGTCGCAGCAGGTTGCCAAATATTTTCAAATGTCAGCAATTTTTCAAATTACTCACCAGCATACAGGCGTTACCCTGCAACATGTCGCTCGTAAGGTCGTGCGTAGTCGCCCAAAAAGTCATACATTTTTCTGGTGGTACAGGCCCTTTACTCCAGCATTTTGTGCCTATCTTCGGTGTAAACTAGCATCTACTGTCCCCTCCTACACGTTATAATTCTACTGTTATTTTCAACCCTGTTGCAATATTTAGATGTGACTAAGGACTTATCAAAAGCTGCAGAATGGCTCTTTCCAATCATGCCTCTAACATGCATATCAATATAATATCAAATTCATTATCAAGTGCCATTCACATTCCCATGAATTTCCATGAATTCCCATTCACATTCCCAACGATTAACTTTCTGATACATGAAAATGTTGGAGAAACTCAACGAGTGAGGCAGTATCTTTGGAGCGAAGGAATAGGTGACATTTCGGGTCGAGACCCTTCTTCTGAAGAAACGTCACCTATTCCTTTGCTCCATAGATGCTGCCTCACCCGCTGAGTTTCTCCAGCATTTTTGTCTACCTTCGATTTTTCCAGCATCTGCAGTTCTTTCTTAAACATTCTGATATATATTCGCTTTTGGTTCACATAATTATTACCTTCTTCATCACATTCAATTTTTCCGACAGGACTCCAGACAGGGTAACCATTTTCATCCAATCTCGCCACACTGCCCGTGGGACATTCTGGAACTTCAGTTGTGAATACGGTTGTTAACTCAGTTGTGGTCGGCAATAGTGTGGTGGTTGTGGTCGGCCGTGGTGTGGTGGTTGTGGTTGGCCTTGGTGTGGTGGTTGTGGTTGGCCGTGGTGTGGTGGTTGTGGTTGGCCTTGGTGTGGTGGTTGTAGTTGGCACCACAGTTGTTTCCAGTTGCTGGACAAATCCAATGACCGGTTTACCTCCAACTGACAAAATTGGCTTATCCTTTGGGCCATCTAAAGGCTTACTATCTCGCCCATGTCCAAACAGAGCTAAGCCTTCTGGACTCAAGATTGGGGTTCCTTCCTGATCTGCAATAGTGGACAAAAAGTATGCTTGTCATTTTAATACAAGACCTTGATTTGCTACATATCATAATATTTTCACAGTCCACCATCGATTTGCTAGCACATTTGGTTCCAGAGTCTTTGGGGATTGTCCATTTTGCTGAACAACAGAGGTCATGCCCTCCGAGAGGAGTCCAACGGTACCAGGACGGTCCCCCTAGGCCACCAAGGGGCGGAGGTAAGGGCCTGTCCCACTTGGACGACCTAATCCATGAGTTTGGAAGAGCCTAGATGAGTTGAAAAAAATATCAAGGTCGTCTTGACTCGCCGAAGTAGAAGACCTCCTACAACCTTCTACGACCCCCCTCAACCTCAGTCTTCCACACCTAAGACCAACTACGACTAGCTACGAGTGGAAAATTATCATATGATAAAATGATGTAAAGTTTGCATTTTTTTCCTCGGGCCAGTTACCGACCTACAACTACCTACGACTATCTACGACTACCATCACGACCTACTATGACTTACCTATGACCTACCTACGAGTAAAAAGTATCAATTTTTTTCATGCCAACCTTTTTTTTTACTCGTGGACATTTTCTTTCAGGCTGGAAAAAACGCTGCAACCTACTTGAGGCCACAAGTACGCGGAGGCCACTCACGAGCATGAGGAAGAGTTACGAAGACCTTGTGACAACCATGCTGCGAGTACGAGTCAAGGGCAAACTCGGCAGAGGTCACTAATTAGGTCATGAAAGTGGGACAGGGGCTATACCCTGGCCGCAAAGTCAGCCTCAGAAGTCAGCTATGGGAACAGATCTACCAGCTCCCGCTGGCTGGAGTTCCAGAGCCCCGGCAGCAGCGGGATAATTCAATCCACTGATCGGCGCAGAAATCCCAATGAGGTCGAGATCGGCCGCCTTCCCGGCCTTGGTGAGACACTTTCGGCAGGACTTTTGGGGAGCATTTCAAGCACGCGCTAGCAATTTGCTCCGCTTTAAAAGACCACCAGTTGAGGAAAACATGAGTGGTGGACCTGTACGTAAAATTTCCAATATCTCAATGTTGAATAGACCTGATGCTAAATCTTCTGATGTGAGGAAATATTTTTCAAGAAAATTAACCTAAATCTAACACAATTACATAAAGACATGCAAGCAGCAAATCTTATCCACTGCAACGTTCATCAGCAAGCTTTCGTTACTTGCCTTCTGCATTAACATATTAAAACACAAGTGGCAATTAAACATCTATTTTCATTTGGCAAGGCAGAATTTTTCCAGTGAAATTGCACAAACCTAATATCGTACGACCATCTGATCCCAACTGTATCCGCAGTGGATTTCCCGCTGTATCTTGGAGCACTTGTCCTTCAGGATTCATCAGTATTCCTTGATCAAGGTCCACAATCTGTTTCAAAGTTATCAACCAATTAGTCACAGAGGCAGCCTTTGCCTAATGAGAATATGCTTTTATATATTTATTATCATCCCTTGTATTTGACTTAGATCATCGGTGAGCTGATAGTTGCAAAATCAATTGAGCGCGTAATACTTAACCCATTTAGTGTCTTGAGGGCCCGTGATGACTCTACGTCCTGCTGTTTTTTCACTATCGTGTTTGCTGGATGAAACTTTATTCCCTCTTTCAGCTGTCAAGTTTGGTCTCCTATTTTTCCCTGTGACATATCAAGTATGATATATTTTTAATATCTTGTGCATTCTATGTTTGTTCAGCAGTCATAAGAGTTTTATTTATTTTATCAAAGAAAGCATATCAAACACCTCTCACTGTTACATTAGACACTCGTTGTGTGCTGAGCCTGGACATGCAACAGAACCGCCTCAACAAAAGCAACCTTTCCAGGTTTACCTGCATTGAACTCATCCTTTGAGTTGAAGGGGCAACAGAAGTGAGCTTTCAACTCCTCAAGTCATTCTATTAGGTGGTAGCTGATCCGTGTATCTACTGACTATCTACCAGTCAGTAATCCTTCCTACATGACCTCTGAAAGGTCCATCCAACTCAATGTTGAAAATGTTAATCTACCATTTTGGAGTTGAGTTCCAGATTTTCATGACTTTGCATGATTCCCTGCTGTGTGATTATGATACTATGACATCCGCAAATCTGGCCTGATGACAGGAGTTAAAATCCCACCATGGCCGTATAATTATGGAAATCCATATAGCTAAGTTATGAGTAAGGATTTCAACATGGCTCCGTGTGCTAGGCTGCTCTGGCGGTCAGATCCCATGGGATCCAAAGAGAGATAGCTGCATTGATAGAAAATTGGCTTCATGGCAGAAAGCAGAGGGTGATGGTAGAAGGTTGCTTTTTGGACTGGAGGCCTGTGACTAGTGGTGTGCCTCAGAGGTCAGTGCTGGGGCCCATTGCTGTTTGTCATCTATATCAATGATTTGGATCAGAACATGCATGGCATGATTAGCAATTTTGCAGATGGCACTACAGTGGGTGGTATTGTAGATAGTGAGGATGGTTGTAAAAAATTGCAGCAGGATCTTGATCAGTTGGCCAGGTGGGCAGAGGAATGGTTGATGGAGTTCAATACAGAGAAATGTGAGGTGTTGCATTTTGGGACGTCTAACATGGGCAGGATCTACACAGTGAACGGCAGGTGGGGAGTGGTGTCGAGCAGAGGGATCTAAGAATGCAGATACATAGTTCGTGGAGACTGCCACCACGGGTAGATCAGATGGTCAAAAAGGCTTTTGGCACATTGGCCATCATCATTAACCGACCAACATGCCCCATCTACATTAGTATGGAAATTGTGTCCTGCACAGCTAGATGGTTATTTCAGAGTAGGCAACTCCTGGGTCCAGACACCCCAAGCACAAAAATATCAATGGGATCACCTGTTATTCTTCAAACTCAAGAAGCTGATGACACCGTCTGCCTCAAATCATACAACTTAACTGCTATTTCAGACACAAACCCAGTTGTGCCTTTGCTGCATTCCCTCAATTTCTAGTTTGTCATTCTTTCAGACCAGGGACCAGACCCTGGACTCAAATCTGGTCTCAACAGAGTTCTATATCGACAATAGACACTAGACAATAGGTGCAGGAGTAGGCCATTCGGCCCTTCGAGCCAGCACTGCCATTCAATGTGATCATGGCTGATCATCCCCAATCAGTACCCCGTTCCTGCCTTCTCTCCATATCCCCTGACACCGCTATCTTTAAGAGCCCTATCTAGCTCTCTCTTGAAAGTATCCAGAGAACTGGCCTCCACCACCCTCTGAGGCAGAGGATTCCACAGACTCACAACTCTTTGTGAAAAAAAGTGTTTCCTCACCTCCGTTCTAAATGGCTTACCCCTTATTCTTAAACTGTGGCCCCTGGTTCTGGACTCCCCCAACATCAGGAACATGTTTCCTGCCTCTACCGTGTCCAAACCCCGTAACAATCTTATATGTTTCAATGAGATCCCCTCTCATCCTTCTAAACTCCAGTGTGTACAAGCCCAGCTGCTCTATTCTCTCAGCATATGGCAGTCCCGCCATCCCGGGAATTAACCTTGAAAACCTACGCTGCACTCCCTCAATAGCAAGAATGTCCTTCCTCAAATTAGGGGACCAAACCTGCACACAATACTCCAGGTGTGGTCTCACTAGGGCCCTTTACAACTGCAGAAGGACCTCTTTGCCCCTCTACTCAACTCCTCTTGTTATAAAGGCCAACATGCCATTCGCTTTCTTCACTGCCTGCTGTACCTGCATACTTACTTTCATAGACTGATGAACAAGGACCCCCTGATCCCTTTGCACTTCCCCTTTTCACAGCTTGACGCCATTTAGATAGTAATCTGCCTTCTTATAATAGGAACAAGTCTTCTTTATTATCATATTCAAATCCTTGCGTTTAAGGCTAACATATTATTTGCTTTGCCAATTGCTTTCTACACAAATAGTCACTGATTTATGTACAAAGGTTCCCATGCCTCACTGAACACCAGCAGCTTTCAATTTCTCATCGTTTACAAGATAGTCCAACTTTTTATTCTTCCACCAAATTACATAATCTCTCATTTTCCATTTCTATATTCCACTTGTCATGCCTTTCCCTTTACATTAGGATGTATAAAGTCATAGAATGATACAGCGTGGAAACAGCCCCTCCAACCCAACTTGCCCACACCGGCCATCATGTCCCAGCTGCACTAGTCTCACCTGCCTGCATTTGGTCCATATCCCTCCAAACCTGTCCTGTCCATGTGCCTGTCTAACTGTTTCTTAAACATTGGCATAGTCTCTGCCTCAACTACCCCCTCTGGCAGCTTGTTCGATACCCCCACCACCCTTTGTGTGAAAAAGTTACCCATCAGATTCCTATTAAATCTTTTCCCCTTCACCCTGAACCTATGTCCTCTGGTCCTCGATTCACATATTCTGGGCATGAGACTCTACTGCATCTACCCAATCTATTCCTCAGAATTTAGAAATACTAAAGCCATAATTTCCACAGGTTTCCTTTTATCTATTCTACTGGATACAACTAGAAAGGTAACTAGAACATAGAGTACTGCAAAGCACAGGAACAGGTCGTCTTTGACCTGTTCCTGCACGATGCCAAGATCAAATTATATATGCCTGCATATAATTCATATCCCTCCAATCCCATCCATCTGCCTATCCAAAAGTATCTTAAATGCCACTATCCTACCTGCCTCTGTAAATAGCTCATTCTAAGCTCCCCCCAGTCTAGTTTCAGCCAATAAAATACCATCAAGCACTTGAGGAACTAAACTTTATTTTGGATAACACAACAATAATTCCCTATACAATACTGAACCTCCACGCGTTCGACCCTCGCATCTGCTTGGCCAAGCCCTTCTAGCCTCGTGCAAGCAGAGACACTCCAAAAGGTCACGCAGTCCCAAGCGCTCTTCCAGAAGATCGACCAAGGACCTCGTGGGGGCTGCCTTTTTGTACGTCGCCGAACTTGAGTGGTCTCCTTATAAACCAATTAAATATATTGATAATAACAGTACATAATTGACAGTTCACTAACCCAATAACATAGTAACTAATACATTGTATTCGAAAGGAGCTTCTAGAAGGAAGCCAACATAGATGAATAATGCAAAATGTGCCTTGGGATTCAGACAACTCAGACAAGATTTAACATTTCAACCAATCAACAACTAACACAGTAAAACTTTGCAAAATTATATACCTGGTTTGCATTGATCCAATTAGCTCTATGCATTTCACACTTCATTGTAGGACTTCTGCAGATGTCCCATTCTTTCTCTGCAGCGCTTATCTGGGCCACACACATACTGGCACCATTCAGCTGCTTGTCTCAGTTCTGCAAAGGCACATTTAACTTGACAGAAATGGCCTAGCAGCATATAAACCCTTACTCAATTTTAATGCCATGGCTGATCCAATTTAGCCAGGATTAACACCTCTACCACCGTCCCTCACCTTCGTTATAAAATAACTTGCCACGCACATCTCCCTTTAACTTTGCCCCTCTCAGCTTAAAGCTATATCTTCCAGTATTGGATTTTTCCATCCTGGGAGAAAGGTTCTGAATATCTATCATGTCTATGCCTTTCATAATTTTATACACTTTTACCAAATCTCCCCACAAAGTCCAGCATTCCAGAGTAACCAATCTAAGTCTGTCCCTCTTCCTGTTTCTAATGCCCTCTAATCCAGGCATCACAATGATAAACCTCCTCTACCTCATTTCCAAATCCCCCATATCCTTCCTGTAATGGGACAACCCCAATTGCATGCAATACTCCAAATACAGCCTGAACAGTATCCTGTGAAGCTGCATCGTGGCTTACTAATTCTTATATTCAATGCCATGATCACTGGAGACAAGCATACCATATGCATTCTTTACCATTCTATCTATTAGTGTTGTCACTTTCAGGGAGTTATAGTCCTAGACCTCAACGGTGGAACAGGCGGATGACGATGGCTGACCTTAGTGGAGCGTCACAACGCTGGGAAGGCAGATGAAGGCTGCAGCAGAAAAGGGTCTCCGGTCGTCTTGGACTCCATGCCACTGGATCCTGACTCAGATCTGTCAAGGACCGTGGGGTGGCTGCCTGTGCACCAGTCTCCCCACGTTAAACAAAGTCACGCACTGGCGTCCTCCATATAGGGAATAGCACCCCGGAGACACCCATTGTCAGCCACGACCGAAGGGGGCCTAAGAAGTCTTGGACCCTAAGATTCCTCTGTACATCACTGGTGTTAAGGGTCGTGCCATTAATTGTATATTTTTCCCTTACCTATGACCTCACAAAATGTAAAACCTCACACCTGCTCTAATTAAACTCTATCTGCAATTTCTCTGCTCATTTCTGTAGCTGAGCTATATCCCACTGCATACTTTTAACAGCCTCCTCACAGTCTGCACCCAAATCAATCTTGGTGTAATCTGCAAATTTAGTAGCCAACCCGTCTACGTGTACATCCAGGTCAGGTATATATATGTATCACAAACAGCAGAGGTTCCAGCACAGATCCCTGTGGAAGTCCACTGGTCACAGACCTCCAGCTTGAATATGGTTCTTCCACCACAACCCTCTGTCTCCTATCTGTAAGCCAATTCTGAATTCATTCGACCAAGTCACTGTTAATCCTGCGTATCTTAATGCATATAATTCCATGCTGACTGTCCTTAATTGACTTGCTCTCTATGAAATGGGAGTAAATTCTACCCTGAAGCTCCAGTAGCTGCCCTACCACTCATGTCAGGCTCACCAGCATAGCCTATATTGGCTTGATTCCCTCGGCCTCCATTCTTAAACATAGAAACATAGGAACATAGAAAATAGGTGCAGGAGGAGGCCATTCAGCCCTTCGAGCCAGCACCGCCATTCATTGTGATCACGGTTGATCGTCCCCAATCAATAACCCGTGCCTGCCTTCTTCCCATATCCCATTAATAGAAACATAGAAAAAATCTAATACCAGGAGTGGGGTTCGAGCCCACGCGGACATATGTCCATTGGATCTTAAGTCCAACGCCTTAACCACTCGTGCGAGATTATAAAGATTCAAAGAACATAAACAAGGGAACATTAGCTACTTTCCAGTCCTACGGGGCCTCGCCTGTGGCTTGAGAAGACGGATAGGTCTTCATCAAGGGTCCTACAATCTTCTCTCTTGCCTCTCGCAATAACATGGGATAGAATAGATCCCATCAGGTCCTGGGGATTTCACCACCTTCCTGTTCTTCAAGAGCCCCAACATCTCCTCTTTTTAATCTCAAATTATTCTTGCTTATTAGTATCTCTCAAATTGCCCTTGCTTATTACGATTAGATTTGTCGAGCATGATTTCCTTTTCAGATTTCGTCTAACCTCAAGAACTAACAGATTTGTCATACATGATCTCCCTTTCATCCCTTCTCATATCCACATGAACTCTGCATAAACATATATGCATTTTCCAACTGTCCTTAAAAAAAACATTTGCTTTAATATTCAATGTTGGCGCAATAGCTCTTTATTTTTCCGTTTCCTTCTCCCTTTGTTAAATAGTGAAGGTTCTAATTTCCAATCTGTGGGAATTATTCTGGAACCAATGCAATTAAAGATAACAAGCTGTGACCTCCATTGCTTCCACCTTGAAAACCCTTGAATTTGGGGCATCAGGCCCTCGGGGTTTATTACTTTTCAGTCTCAAATGTCTGCAATGCATTGATTTTTCACTCATGCTCATTTAATTCACCCCTTCATCGACTCATTTAATTCACCACTGTTTTTTACCATTATTTCTCGTTGTCCTTTCTTCCCCAATCTCCCACATCTTATCCATATACAACTGTTGTTATTCCAATCCTGACAATGATCATTGACTTAAAGCATCAACAGCTTCTCTCTCTGTTGATGCGGTCTGATCCATTTGGCATTTCCAAAAGTCCCTTGTATTAATTTGTAAACACTTACATTGATCTGGGCCGGTCTTTCCAAACTGCCGAAACCTTCCGGCACGCACAAAATCTCTAATGTCACTTGATCTTGAAGGAGACCGTGTTCGTGGCCCAGTGATTCGCTGTTGATTTGAAACTGCAGGAGATGGGAGTTGCAGATGTGATGTGGAATGATGTGGTGAGGATGGAGAGAGGGGAGGAATGGATTGTCGTCTTCCTGTTCTTTTGGACCCTGATGGAAGTGGAGATAACCGTTGTCTGAAGTGTCTGGCAGATGACGATGAAGGGACAAACTGATGTACTGAAGGCGTAACTGATTGTGCCGGAGGCATTGTTGTAGTTTTCCCATTGGGAACTGAAGAGGAATGGGTTGGTTGAACCAGGCGAGAACGTCCCTGTGAAGTGGAAGATAACGATGATGATGATAAAGAGGGATATCTCAATTGTACAGAAGAAAAAGATGCTCTACGTTTACCATCAGGTGTTCCAGCATTGGTTAGCGGGGAGGCAGAAAAGCGATTTCTTGACAAAACTGAGCGTGATCCTTCTGAAGAAACTGAAGCGGAGGAATGGACTGGTGAAGAAGATTGGGACTGGGAGGATGCTCTAGAAGAAAATGGTTTCTTCGCCGTCCCAGATGACAGCTTGATGCTGGGGAAATTAGAAACCAATGGTGAAAATTGACCTGAATTTCCTGAAGATAACTTAGTTAAAGAAGATGGAAAACGTTGCGAGGAACTGCTGGAGGCTGTTGGTTTTAATTCAGAAGCAGAATTAGATGTTGCTGAGGAAACTGGCTTTTTATCAGGATCAGGACTAACTTTTCCTTTAGGTGGAGTTGGCCACGTCAAGGAGATTGTCGGTACTTTTGTGCGAAAAGGACGTGAATTTGAGCCTGTTCTAGATATTGGCTGTCTTGAAGGAGCATCAGGAACAAAGACCGACTTGGGTGATTTAAGTTTTGAGGATTGCCTCTGCAGCATGGAATTATGATAAGATTGCTTCAAGTCTGTTAAACTGAGAGCCTCCCCATTTTTGTTTTGCTTGTCTTCCTCCTCAACACTTAACTCTTCAATGTTTTCCTCTGAATACCCAGAAGATCTGGAAGGGGAATAAGAAGATGTGGTCTGATGATTGGACTCATCACGACTTGGCTGTTTTGCTTCAGTTCGAATCAGAGCAGGTGAAAAGCCAGAAACATTTGGACTTTTCGGACTTGCTTTAGAATGTGGTACTCTTAGCCGAAGTTGACTTACAATGGGTGGGGATACAGAGGAAATAGTCCTTACTCTGCTTAACATTTGACTGTTTCTTCTCAGGTTTGCTGCTGAATATTTTAATGGTACTGAGGGAGCTGATGGAAGGATTAATGAGGAAGCCAAATGCATGTTTTGTGCTGTTTCAGTATCAGAAGCAGATGACTGTGAAGATAATTCAGAATCAGGAAGGGTGTCCGAAGATTTTCTGACGGGTTTCGTAACGGATGAAGAAGGCACATACGACGAAGGCATTTTGGAGAAGGATTTGGAATCAGAAGATGTCTCGGATGTGAGAGAAATATGAAATTTGCTTTGGTTCCGACGAGACGAAGTTGCAGCAATGTTGTCAGCTACCAGGAAAAGCAGAGGGAAATGATTAGTGGAAATAGAATATTTCTATAAAACAAAACACATAATGCGCATGTAGTTCAATAAAAGAACCTGGTTAATTTTGTAAGCGCGCAATATCTCTAAGTGTGAAACTGTAATTAAATCAAGAAATCACAGATTTTTTAAAACACTAAAATGCCAACCAAGCATTTAAATTGAAGCAGCTGGAAGTAAAGGGCCTGTCCCACTTAGGCGAATTTGTAGGCGATTGCCAGAGGCTAGCCAGGGTGTTGCCTGTATTATGGTCATGAGTAGTCTCCTCAGTCGTTCAAAGAGTCGAAGCGTTTTTCTGGTCGCTGCTGGATTTTGAAATGTTCAAAACTTTTCGGTGACAGTCGGCGACGGTGGGCTTGTCGTAGCTTGTCTTCTCCTGACGTAGGTGCGGTCGTAGGTTGTCGCCAGGATGTCCCAGATTGTCGCCGGTGCTGACTTCGGTGAATTCCATTGTCGCAGTCGCCGGTGGTTGCCTACAAAAAATCGCCTAAGTGGGACAAGCCCATTAGTCCAGACGCCATTTTTTCAGCGACCTTCGGCGTGGGACAGGCCCTTAATGCAGCAAGTAAAAGATGTATAAAGTACAACTAATGTTTCATGGAACAGTTCATCGAAATCACTTTACAGAATGATTCTTTTTCTTTGTTTAAACAAATGACTGAATCATCGATATGGTCAATAATTTATTTATACATTTCAGGATGCGCCTCTGAGCAAACGGGACTACAGACTCACAACATTTCGAATGAATTTACGACCAATATGTATTCCATTCCAACTCAATACATGTTTGCCTTAACAAAGCTTGACTATTATGGAAACAGCACCTGACAACAATTGAGATTGTTATATTAAGCAAGTTGGACCACTTTCCATAGATTAAACCCATTTTCTTAATCCATTCAACATTTACACATGTTGAATGATTTATAACCGACTATTTCTAATGGTAATACATAATGGATGGTGAATCAGCACCCTTGAAAAGCTTAGTTTAGAGATACAGCCTGGTTTTGTTTAGGGATACGGAAACAGGCCCTTCTGCCCATCGAGTCTGTGCCAACCAGCGATCCCTGCACATTAACACTACCCGACATTAACACACGCACAAGGGCCAATTTTACATTTAACACTTTTTACCAAGCCAATTAACCTACGAACCTGCAAGTCTATGGAGTGCGGGGGGAAACCTAAGATCTCGGAGAAAACCCACACAAGTCACGGGGTGATCGTATAAACTCCGTACTGACACACCGGTAGTCAGGATCGAACCTGGGTCTCTGGCGCTGTAAGACAGTAGCTCTACCACTACACCATCGTGCTGCCCAAAAGCTGGTCCAAATACAAGAAATACAGAACTGTTGGAGGCCATGCACTCCCCAAACATGCTTTATTTAATGTGGTTGTATCTTAATCGCCTGAACAACATATCCTCCGATTCTTCAGTGAACAAATATTTAGTGATGTACAGTAGATCTTAAATATACCCAACAATGACCATCCACGAAACAAGAAATATCTGTTTGAGACAAGAAATATCATATGTTTTACGAAACACTTTGCTAAGATGTTTCTTCAGGTGGACCTAAATGGCCACCTCCTTTCCAATGTGAGGAACAGCCTCTTATATTTAACTTGTTAACCCCTCTCATATTCTATTGTTCAATGAGATCACCTCCCATTCCTTTAAATTCCAAAGAGCATAATCAAATCTCAGCTCAATGAGATCAGATGAGCTTTATACAAGAAGTTTCTGCACATAGCCCAGCAATGCTAGAAGAATCAGTCATTTTTATTAATAGCACTCATGATAACCATGTGCGGACAGGACGCGAAGGATGAAAAGCCGAAGCCAAGAAGCCAAGAAGCCAACCTACATCACGTCGAAAATCCAAGAAAATGGAAAATCCAGGCACAACGCTGAAAGGACACGACGCCGAAAGGACACGAAGCCGAAAGGACACGACGGCGAAAGGACACAAAGTTGAAAGGACACGACACTGAAAGGAAACAAAGCCGAACGGATACAACGTCGAAAGGACACGACAGCGAAAGGACATGACAGTGAAAGGACACGATGCCGAAAGGACACGACGGTGAAAGGACACGACGTCGAACGGACATGACGCCAAATGGATATGAAGCCGAACGGACTCGACGCAGAAAGGACACGACATTGTCTTCCGCTTTTCGACCTTCGGCGTCCCATCCAGGTACCGTGATAACAACCTTTCAACTTACCTGCTTTCTATCATAAAAAAGATTTGTACTTATGTCACATCTAAAAGATGCAAAATATAACAATGTCACAGGCTGAAATTTGTCATTCATCTCTGAAAAATTAAATCACGTTATCTCTCAAGTTGTTCTTTTCCAAATGAATCATCCAAAATTCAAAACCCTTACACTTTAATTTAGAATATTTAACATTCAATTTTTAAAATATTTTATCTCTTTGATTTTTGCAACAATGCCAGCCTATTACAGATTACTTTGCTCTGCACAAATATTTACAACAGAGTGTAGCCGCCTCTGCGGAACTCAACAAATGTTTCAAATTGCACGGGAATTCTAGACAACACAATAGGATAGAAAATCTATTTCATTTCTTACCACTCTGCGGTTTTCAAGCTTATGTTTGTAATTAAACTAAATATCCGGAATACAAAACATTTGCATGTCATTAAAATTTAAGACTGGCTCAGTAAGTCGGATGTTCCAAATTAGTACTCGCAGAACACAGTCTATGGGTGGTCATCAGTCAAAAACTCATCCAAATGGTTGTGTGCTGTCCCTTTCAATTAAAGGAGTTTCTTATCTTGAATTATGTGCTAGGCATTTGAAGGAGTTTTGCGTCCTCTACACTGAACACCTCTTCCAATTTATTCTGGACAGCTCCAATCCATAAGAAATCCAGTCACTGTCTTTCACCACAGAACTGAAGTACACCACAGTCCAAGCCAGGTTGTGGCAGAGTGCTGTTCTTGAGAACTGTTGCTGTCCCAAACAGTTTTCAAGTCGGGAATGCGGCCGCAAACTGAGTTTCCACACAGCAGAAAATGCCCACAGCCCCTGACAAATCCATCCCTCTGGTCTCTCAATGCTCGTTACCATGTACAGACTGTATGTTTAAGAAAGAACTGCAGATGCTGGAAAGATCGAAGGTAGACAAAAATGCTGGAGAAACTCAGCGGGTGAGGCAGCATCTATGGAGAGAAGGATCTGTTACAAGTGTAGAACCCTGAGAAGGAGACCCTTTTCTGCTGCAGCCTTCATCCGCCTTCCCACTCGTTGTGACGCTCAACTAAAGTCAACCATCGTCCTCCGCCTGACCCACCGCTGAGATCTTGGTTGGACTGCTTTTTGTCAGGGACCTCCCCCTCGACCTTACCACCATGAGTGGCCCTACCAGGAGCAGAGCTTCAGACAGCAGCGCTCGCAGGATCTCAGGAGCACACAAGCTTCTCCATCACGACAAGGTGACAATCCACGGAGATACCGCCTCCGGTTTGGAAAGTTTGGAAAGTCAAACCTGCTCATTCACAGAATGGTAGAGGACTGTAGAGGAGAGGAATCTCAGACTACAAGTACATAGTTCCCTGAAAGTGGCATCACAGCTAGATAGGGTGGAGAAGTTGGCTATTAGTATATTGGCTCATCAGTCAAGGCATCGAGTATAGAAATTGGGACTTTATGTTACAGGTGTACAATATAATGGTGAGGGCATAGTTGGACTATTGGGTTCAGCGTTGTTTATCCTGCTATGGAAATACGCTATTAAACTAAAACAAAGTATCAAGAAGATTGACAATACCAGGACTCGAGAGCCTGTGCTATTGGGCAAGTCAAAACATTATTCCTTAGATCACAGAAGGCTAATTAGTCATCTTATAGAGAGTATAAAATTATGAGGGAAATTAATACAGTAAATGCACAGAATCTTTATCCCAGGGTAAAGGAATCAAGAACCAGACAGCATAAGATTAATGTGAGCAGGTAAAGATTTAATTGGAACCTGAGGGCAACCATTTCCATGTAGAGGGTGTGGACCGCCCCGACGCGGGAGCTTCGATCGCCGGCTCCGGCAGCTTCGATCGCCCTCACTGAGAATGGTTCGACTGCCCCGACCGCGAGAGAATAAAGAGAAGATTCGACTTTATTGCCTTCCATCACAGTGAGGAATGTGGGGAATCCGCTGTGGTGGATGTTTATGTTATCCTTTATGTAGTTGTGTGTCTTGTTCAGGGGCGGAAAACAGGAGGGGGCCAGAGGGGACACGTCCTCCTCATGTTTTGAGAGGTAGGGAACATCCCCCCCAAGACCTGCGCCTCATCTGCAGCCAGGATCGATCCCGGCCGGGTCTCCGGCGCTGTCCCGTCCCCACCCGAGTGCCCCCACCCCCTCCCCCCCCCCCCCCCACGGGAGGCCAGAGAGGTCGGCAGTCAGACGCCAGCTGTACCCCCAGGCCCACAGCCAGCGCAGAGAAGCAGCGCTAAACCCAGCTCACTCTGCCTGGTTAACCTGCCCAAGTTTGCGGGAAATATGGCCAGTGCGGAGAAGCAGCGCTGGTATCCCGTCAGTCCAGTCAGGGCTGTTGTTAACCCGGCGAGACATGCAGTGTTGAGCTGCATTTAGCACCAAAGATACTAGCAATGTATTATTTGGTCAAACATGTCAAATGAATGGAAAAAAAGGTTTACTTTAATTGCCTGTTCGAACCTTTTAGCCCCATTCGGATGCAAAACACAGTTGACTTGCGAATGTTTCAGGGCTTCGGCGCCTCTAGTATCTTTGTTTAGCACTGGATTGAGCCTCTGAAGCCTCGTGCATGCGTGTGTGTGTGTGCGCATGCCGGCGTGGCTGCCAAGAAATTGTGTCCCCCGTTCCCTCCATGTTTTGATAGCGAGTTCCGCTCTTGGTCTTGTTGCTTTATTTTATAGCATGGCTGTATGGAAATTTGAATTTCACTGTACCTTAATTGGTACACGTGACAATAATCTGATCTTGAATCCTCGATACATGGAACAAGATGGGACGGAATGTAACTGACACAGGCACAATAACAACATTTTAAATAAGCACGGAAGGATCATGGATAGGAAAAGTGGAGAGCCCAAACTCAGGCAAATGGGAATAGCTTGTATTGGACGTCAAGGTCGGCATAGACAAGTTGGGTCAAAGAGCCTGTTTTCATGCTGTATGAATCCAAAATCCAAATACTGTGTATCTGCCTGCGCTCCTCCACAGCCCAGCAACAAAGAGTAACATCCAAGATGGAGCTCCAAAGCTGCAAAGATTTAACAACAATCCACCAGGGGGCGCCACACGATCGGCAGCCCCGCTAACAGTCTGTCTGTTTTTTGTATTTAAAAAAAAATGTTAGTGCGTTTTAAAAATCTGTGTAAATGTTCTCCGGTTTATTTTATATGGGGGCAGAGGTCGGGGGAAACTTTTTTTCAGTTTCTTACCGTGCCGGAGATGAGATTGTTTTCCAGGTCGCATCTCCGGTAGCTCTGCGGCCTACCATCGATGGAGCTGGAGGGCTCCTCGGACTGACTTGAGCCCAACTGCAAGGCGTGGACTTAACATCGGTGCCGATCCCTTGCCTTTGATCGTTCCAACCTGCGGCCTGCGGACTTTACCAACGTATCCTAGCAGTCTTGGGAGAGGCTAGGCGACCAGCCCCGACCCGGGGTTCAATCGCCCGGCGCGGGGGAGCTGACATCCCCCCGATACAGGAGCTGATCACCACGAAGCAGAAAGCCCAAACGTTGCCGGCTACGAGAGTCAAGATCATCCCGTCAATGGAGGGCTCGAGGCCCCCGACCACGGGAGAGCAAAGAAAGGAAGAGATTTTAGCTTTTTTTTCGCAGTGAGGAATGTGGAGGAGTCACTGTGGTGGATGTTGATGTTAAAATGTATTTTGTGTGTTCCGTTGTTTTTTACTTGTATGACTGACTTGACAAATGAAATTCCTCGTCTGTTGCAAAACATACTTGGCTAATAAAGTGTTATTGTGATTGTGATTGAGAATTAGTCATGCCGCAAGTGATTTTTGACGATTTTAAGTACATTTTATAAGGTGGAACGCTAGCAATAAAAATACATGTATCAAGCCCGTGCGCATACTGCAATTCCTGAACTTCTCCTCATCATTCCATGCATTCCAAAGGCTTGCAGATTTGGCCAACATTGTTAATAAAATAAAAGCAAAAATTCCGCTCATACCATGTGTTATAAGTTATGTTTCATAAACCCCTGTCCCGCTTAGGAGACCTAAACAGCAACCTCTGGTGACCTTACCCGCCACCCAAGGCTTCCATGAGGTCACCGGAGGTTTTGATCACTCTCCCTAATGGTCGAAAGTGGTTTCCGTATAGTAGAAGCTTCACGTAAGTTACTGCTATTTTTTCATCATGATTAAAGCCGGCCTCGACTAAAAATAGGTTGCCCATTTAAAAATCGATAGTTTTTTTGTCGGAGGTCTAGGCGAAGCCGGTTTTCTTCATAGTCGAGGAAGGTTTTCAACGTATGCGTGGGAGGTGGTAGGAGGTTGCAGGTCACCGATTTTTTTTGGGTGGCGGCCAAGGTCACCAGAGGTTGCTGTTTAGGTCTCCTAAGTGGGACCGGGGCATCCCCATATCAGCCCGCCTTATACCTCTGCTTTAAACTGGCAGCCCCGATTAAAACATTATTGCATTCAGAGCACCTGATATGTCCACATTTACTTCAGCAACACCAACCATGTGTTCGGCAAAACGCTTGGCCTGCTGGATTTCCCGGTTGACCATTTTAACTTTGCTTCCCATACTGACCTCGCTGTCCTGGGCCTCCTCCATTGTCAAGAGTGAAGGCACATACAAACTGGAGGAACAGCACCTCATATTCCACTTGGATATGCCAATGGTATGAAGATTGGATTCTCCAAATTTAGGTAACTAAACTACAAACACCCTTCTCTGTTCCCTGTGCCCAACCATGATGTGCACCCTTTACTCCCTTGGCCCTTCACCCTGTCCCCTTCCATCTATATTCCTTCCTCTGACTTCACATTTCACGCCTGTGATCCTTTTATCATACACTTTTCATCTGTGGCCTTTGTCCAACCATCTGCCAATTTAACCCCCCCCCCCACCCCCGCCAAGTGTCTCCACCCTATCACTTGCCAACCTCGTACCATCCCCACCTCTCTTCCAGCTTTCTCCACACTACTACAATCAGTCTGAAGAAGTCCTGAACTGAAATGTTGCATATTTATGTTCTCATGAGACGCTGTCTCACCCACAGCATGGGGGCCACGACAGAACCCTCCACGTGGCGATCCCCAGAAACAACGACACGATGCACTCTGTGACGTGTTGGGCGACCAATTCTGTCAACATGTTGGACGACAAAGGAAGCCAACAGCGTTGTCTGACATACGAGCGAACACAGCATGAAGTGCAGATGAGGTCGTGGGGGGAGGGGGGGGAGAAGCTGGTTTGCATGATGAACTGGGGTGCATTCACACCTCTCTGCAATTTCTTGCAGTCTTGGGCAATTACTCCAGCACTTGTTTGTAAACCAGCATCTGCAGTTCCTTGTGCCAAATCACTGGATGGATTTAAGAGAGAGTCAGATAGAGCTCTAGGGGCTAGTGGAATCAAGGGATATGGGGAGCAGGTAGGCACGGGTTATTGATTGGGGACGATCAGCCATGATCACAATGAATGGCGGTGCTGGCTCGAAGGCGGAATGGCCTCCTCCTGCAGCTATTTTCTATGTTTCTATGTGTCACCACAAGGATAATTTCACCAGAAGATAAGACACAAAAAGCTGGAGTAACTCAGTGGGACAGGCAGCATCTCTGGACAAAACGAATAGGTGACATTTCGAGTCGAGACCCTTCTTCAGACTGAGAGTCAGGGGACAGGGCAGATCATTTCACCAGGATGTTACTGGGGCTGGAACATTTCCGTTATGAGGATAGACTGGCAAAGCTCAGCTTGTTTTCCATGAGCAGAATAGCCGGAGAGGGACCTGAATGAGATACGCTAAATTATGAGTAAAATACTGGGAGTCATGGTGATGCAACACCTCACACTTAATTCTGAATTGAACTCCATTTACCATTCCACAGCCCAGAATGGCTGATGGACCATCTGATCACAATCCTGCTGTGATTATTGATCACCTTCCCTGAGTATCATCTGAACACTCTGTGCCATGCACCAACCTCACCCAGGTCAGCGATAAAGATGACGAACAAGAGGCTCAGCACCAATCCCTGAAAGAGTTGAAACGAAGGGATGCATTTGACATGGTAAGTGGCCATTTAGACCAACAACACAAATATGTATCTTGTATTCAATAAACACAGTGGTGCAGCGGGTAAAACTTGCCTCTGCACCAGAGACCCTGGTTCAATCAGGTTCAATCAGTCTGAAGAAGGGTCTCGACCTGAAACGCCACCCATTCCTTCTCTCCGAAGATGCTGCCTGTCCATCTGAGTTACTCCGGCATTTCGTTTCTATCTTCGGTGTAAACCAGCATCTGCAGTTTCTTCCTACACACTCAATCAGGTTCATGTACTGTCTGTGTGGAGTTTGCACATTCTAGCTGTGAATGCGTAGGTTTCCTACAGGTTTACTCCCACATCCCAAACACATGCGGGTTTGTAGGTTAATTGGCCTCCGTAAATTGCCTTTAGTTTGTAAAGAGTGAATGAGAAAGTGGGATAACATAGAACTAGTGTGAATGGAAGATCAATAGTTGGTATGGACTCGGTGGGCCAAAGGACCTGTTTCCATGCTGCATCTTTTAATTCAATTCAAAACCCCCTCTAAAAACCCTACATAGCGCAGAATAAATCATGTGCTTGGGGCTCCAAAATATACAATCTTCCCTCTATTTTCCTTCAAATACTTTCCTTTACTTTAATAAAGCTACCAATACTCTCCACCACTGTCCCGATAGAAATCTGATCATTTTATTTGTGTCAAGTGACTCGTCTTTTCATGATCTAATGTTGCTGCTTGGCCAATGAGTTGGAACTAATAATTTTCAGTTAGCTCTGGGAAAGAAAACGTAAGTGAAAGTTTGGATTACCAGGCTACCTATTCCATTGGACCACAATATAGCCTTATCCATTTCACCATTGGGATGAAAGCCTCTTAATTCTGGTCAGAACCAGGGGCCACAGTTTAAGAATAATGGGTAAGCCATTTAGAACGGAGATGAGGAAACACTTTTTCTCACAGAGAGTTGTGAGTCTGTGGAATTCTCTGCCTCAGAGGGCGGTGGAGGCCGGTTCTCTGGATGCTTTCAAGAGAGAGCTAGATCGGGCTCTTAAAGATAGCGGAGTCACGGGATATGGGGAGAAGGCAGGAACAGGGTACTGATTGTGGATGATCAGCCATAAACACATTGAATAGCGGTGCTGGCTCGAAGGGCCAAATGGCCTACTCCTGCACCTATTGTCTATTGTCTATCATTTTTGCATGACAAAAGTCCATTCTAAAATGGGGCATCCAAAAGTCAACAATGTTTGAACCTTGACCAGGGTCAGGGTTTGTAGGATGCACCATTTAAGTGTATATATATATATATATATATATATATATATATATATATATATATATATATATATATATATATATATATGTTGTGTGTATATATATGTTGTGTGTATATATATGTTGTGTGTGTGTATGTATATATATATATATATATATATATATATATATATATATATATATATATACATATACACACACACAGTGAGTATGGTTGGTGCCTTGAACTACCCCCAATCCTGACTGGATTTGAGACAAGCCATTTGCAGGTTTTTTTTAACTATTTGACAATTGTCCTATCTACAAGGACAAAAAGCTGTTCCTTTACAATTACACTATAAACTTCAGAAACTGCTGTGATTGTTCCCACACAGTAGTGGTCAGGCAATCAATTTTCATGGGCCGGTGGGCCTTGTTCCCCGCTGTATCTCCAAATTAAACAACACTAAAAACCTCTAAACTAAACTAAAACGCATATATGTAGTAGGAGTAGGAATTTAGAGTGAAGAATTAATTCACCCAAAAGGTCATTATAATCTGGAATTGGTTTAGTATTTTTCAGTTTGGAGATACAGCATGGAAACAGGCCTCGTCTTGACCCGAAACGTCATCCATTGCTTCGCTCCATAGATGCTGCCTGTCCCGCTGAGTTAATCCAGCATCCAGCATCTGCAGTTCTTTCTTAAACACTACTACAACCAGAGAGTGGTCTTGAACTATTATCTACCTCATTGGTGACCCTCGGACTATCCCTGATCAGACATTGCTGACTTTACCTTGCACTAAACGTTATTCCCTGATCATGTATCTATACACTGTAAATGTCTCGATTGTAATCATGTGTTGTCTTTCCGCTGACTGGATAGCACGCAACAAAAGCTTTTCACTGTACCTCGGTACACGTGACAATAAACCAAACTGAAACGTATGAAGATGTAATCCGCAAACTTGTAAATGGAGTTAGAGCAGAATTTGGCCACAGAGACGTGAAAGTATAGAGAGTCTAGAAAGGAGCTGAAAACACAACATTGTGCGGCACAGCTGTTAAGAAATATCATGGAGCATGTTACAGATTGTGTGCTGTGGGTCAGAAAGTGAAGACCCAGTTGTGGAGGGAATGTTGAGTCCCAGGTCCAGGAGTTTGGAGATAGGTTTGATTGACTATAGCTCCATCTGATTGAAGGCCAACTACGAGCAATGAATGAGAGTCTGATATAGGTGCACTTGTTATCCAGATATTCCAGGGATGAGCGCAAGGCCCCCGACAGGTTATTTCTGCCATAGACCTGGTGCAGCATTAGGTGAATAGGTTGTCTGGGATGCTGCAGTTGATGTGCACCATGATCACACTCTCAAAGCACTTTGTGGAGGTGGATGCCCGAGCTTCTAGATGGCTATCATTAAGGCGCGCAACCATATTTGTCATGAGAAGGTCATCAAGTCATAAGTCATAGGAGCAGAATTAGGCCATTCGGCCCATCAAGTCTCTCCAAATTATGTATTGTTACTGTATATGTTGTTTTTGTTTCATGCTTGTTTAATTGTAAGGTGTCCTTGACAGTCCTGAAAGGCGCCCTATAAATAAAATGTATTATTATTATTAAGTCTATCCGGCATTCAATCATGGCTGATCTATCTTAAAAATATCCATTGACTTGGCATCTGCAGCCTTCTGTGGCCATAAATTCCACAGATTCACCAACTAAAGAAATTCCTCCTCCTCTCCTTCCCAAAGGAGCGTCCTTTAATTCTGAGGCTATGACCTCTAGTCCTAGACTCTCCCACTAGTGGAAACATCCTCTCCACATCCACTTGATCAAAGCCTTTCACTATTCTGTACATTTCGATGTCCCCCCTCATTCTTCTAAACTCCAGCGAGTACAGGCCCAGTGCCATCAACCTATCATCATATGCTATCCCACTCACTCCTGGGATCATTCTTGTAAACCTCCTCTGGAACCTCTCCAGAGTCAGCACATCCTTCCTCAGGTATGGTGCCCAAAACATGGTGTCTTTGGCTCCAGGATGGCAGTGGGCATCTTAGAGCAGGTAATAACCACAAATTGGCGTCTGGAAAGGCTAAAGATATCCGCAAATAATTTTGATCGCTGATCTGCGCAGGTTCTGAGAGTGTTGCTGAAGAATCCATGAGGGCCAACCATTTTCCATGGGTTCTCAGGAAAGCCGATCTGACATTTGTGAAGATGATGACCATGCACCAGAGGCTACTGGGATGGGTGATGTCATTCCATTAACCATCCATCCAAAACAAGCAAAGAATATACTGAGCTCATCGGGGAAGAATGTGCTGTTGCCAGTGATGTGGCCCACTTTGTTGTGTGACCCGCTATGGTAGACAAGCCTTGCCACAATTGAACGCATTGCCCAGAAAGGTGGTTGAAGGCAAATACTCACCCAATATTTTAAAAATATTTCAAAGATCTTTTACAATGCCTCAATGTGGAATTCCCTGCCACAGAGGGCAGTGAAGGCCAAATCTCTAGATGGATTTAAGAGAGAGTTAGATAGAGCTCTGGGGGCTAGTGGAATCAAGGGATGTGGAGAGAAGGCAGGCACGGGTTATTGATTGGGAACGATCAGCCATGATCACAATGAATGGCGGTGTTGGCTCGAAGGGTCGAATGGCCTCCTCCTGCACCTATTTTCTATGTTTCTATGAAAGTACACAGGCAAACTGCTGAAAATTGAGAATAGTATAGATAGGTGCTTGATGGCCAGTAATAAACATAGTGGACCAAAGTGCATATTTATACATCATATAACTCTATGACTATGTTCTGACGAGACTAACACTTAATTTATTTGGATTACTTATCCCTGAACAATGTGTTCCTGCACTCAGTAATTCAAAAGATCTGCCCTCTGGTTTCTCAAACAGGGTGGGCGGTACGGTGGCACAGCGGTAGAGTAGCTGCCTTACAACGCCAGAGACCCGGGTATGGTCCTGAAAATGGGTGTTGTCTATACGGAGTTTGTACATTCTCCCCGTGACCACGTGAGTTTTCTCCGGGTTCTCCGGGTTCCTCCCACATTCCAAATACGTACAGGTTCGTGGGTTAGGTCTGAAAAAGGGTCTCGACCCGAAACGTCACCCACTCCTTCTCCAGAGATGCTGCTGCATGTACCGCTGTATTCAAATGCTTCCAGTATTTTGTGTCTACCAAGTTTGTAAGTTAACATAGACATAGAAACATAGAAAATAGGTGCAGGAGTAAGCCATTCGGTTCTTCAAGCCTGCACCGGCATTCAATATGATCATGGCTGATCATCCAACTCAGTATCGTGTACCTGCCTTCTCTCCATACCCCCTGATCCCTTTATCCACAAGGGCAACATCTAACTCCCTCTTAAATATAGCCAATGAACTGGCCTCAACTACATTCTGTGGCAGAGAATTCCACAGATTCACCACTCTCTGTGTGAAAAATGATTTTCTCATCTCGGCGTAAAATGAATTCCCTCTTATCCTTAAACTGTGACCCCTTGTTCAGGACTTCCCCAACATCGGAAACAATCTTCCTGCATCTAGCCTGTCCAACCTCTTAAGAATTTTGTAAGTCTCTATAAGATCCCCCCTCAATCTTCTAAATTCCAGCGAGTACAAGCCGAGTCTGTCCAGTCTTTCATCATATGCAAGACCTGACATCCCAGGAATCAGTCTGGTGAACCTTCTCTGTACTCCCTCTATGGCAAAATGTCCTTCCTCAGATTTGGAGACCAGAACTGTACGCAATACTCCAGGTGTGGTCTCACCAAGACCCTATACAACTGAAGTAGAACCTCCCTGCTCCTATACTCAAATCCATTTGCTATGAAAGCTAACATACCATTCGCTTTCTTCACTGCCTGCTGCACCTGCATGCCTACTTTCAATGACTGGTGTACCATGACACCCAGGTCGCGTTGCATCTCCCCTTTTCCTAATCGGCCACCATTCAGATAATAGTCTACTTTCCTGTTTTTGCCACTAAAGTGGATAACCTCACATTTATCTACATTATACTGCATCTGCCATGCATTTGCCCACTCACCCAACCTATCCAAGTCACCTTGCAGCCTCCTAGCATCCTCCTCACAGGTAACACTGCCCCCCAGCTTCATGTCATCCGCAAACTTGGAGATGTTGCATTCAATTCCCTCATCCAGATCATTAATATATATTGTAAATAGCTGTAAATAGCTGTAATATAGCTGCGATATATTGTAAATAGCAGTCCCAGCACTGAGCCTTGCGGTACCCCACTAGTCACTGCCTGCCATTGTGAAAAGGACCCGTTTACTCCTACTCTTTGCTTCCTGTCTGCCAGCCAGTTCTCTATCCACATCAATACTGAACCCCCAATACCATGTGCTTTGAGTTTGTATACCAATCTCTTATATGGGACCTTGTTGAAAACCTTCTAGGTTAATTGGCTTCTGTATATTGTGAATTGTCTGTAGTGTGTAGGATAGTGTTAGTGGATGGAGTGACCGCTGGTTGGTGCAGACTTGGTGGGGCGAAGAGCCTGTTTCCACGCTGTATCTCTAAACTAAACTAAAAAGACTCATTGTGATGCATATCAAATCTACCAGGAAGTCTTGTAAAGTCTAGAACAGAAAGCATGCATTCCTTACAATATCTCACAGCATACTTCAATATTCATATCAATTTGCAATCTTTCAGAAATATGGTAAACTGCTATCTGCTTCCCGTTAATTTCCACTGAATATTTCTAACAACATATGGAGTATTTATACCACTTGAAACACACGTGACATGTTGATAACCTCATCCTTGTTCAGAAATAGGCATTTCTCGTGTTAGCTAAGCATTTTGGAAACTCTGGCAACTTTGCCTTCAGAAGGCACTAACCAAGTAACAAATACATCCATGAAGTACTATCTAGCTATTAAAATAATAGGCCAAGTAATTCATAATTAGGACTTGGCCCTAGAGTCTTTAGTGCAACATTAGTTGTGATGAAACAGCACAAAGTGCTAGAGTGATTCAGCAGGTTAAATGGCTGGTTGACAAGGCCTCTGGAGAACATGGCCTGATGACAGGTGCTGTCTGTACGGAGTTTGTACGTTCTCCCTGTGACCGCATGGGTTTTGTCCGGGTGCTCCACTTACCTCCCTTAACTCCAAAGACATACAGATCTGTGGATTAACTGGCTATTGTAAATTGTCGCAAGTGTGTCGGGCAATGCTAATGTATGGGGTGATCACTGGTCGACGTGGACTCAATGGGCCTAAGATCCTGTTTACACGCTGTATCTCTAAAAGTCTAACGTTTTGGGCCAGGACCCTTCTTCAGACTGATTGTAGGGAGTGTGGAGAGGAGAGGAAGAATGTTGCAAGAGAGGAGAGCCAGGCAAAGACTATTGCACTAGTTGTGATGGCCTGTGTACAGAAACCAATGGAAGTCCAGTGCCATGCACAAGAAAAATAAAAAGTTTCATCATAAATAGTACAATACTTACACTTTGGCAGAACAACACTGAGGGTCTTGGACTGAGGACCTGGCCCCTTCCGGTTTGCTGCTCGGACTTTGAAAACATAGCGTTCCCCAGGCTGTAGATGATCGATTACTGCTGCCGTAACATCCGCAGGAAATGTCACCGTCTTCACCCCAAATGGTTTGAGAGCTGGGGCATATGAAACGATGTATTCTGAAACAATTGAGATATGGTTAAGTAGACAACCGAAAACAATTCTGTTTTTCCGTTTGAGGGACAGAATGACCACAAAGTGCGTCGCTAATGTTTACAGATTAGTAGAGTATTAAATAGCAATAAGTCTATGGCAAAGGGTGAAGATGATAAAGTCCCTAGCTTGTGCAATCCACATCATCAAGACAGGCAATACACTGAAGAAACGAACAAGGTATAGGCCCACCACCAATTTTCCAGCACCCTTGGTTCCTGAGCCTTGCTGGATTAAGACGTGAAAATTCATTAATTCATTCATCATCGTTGAAAAAATTAGCGACGCTGTGGTGCTGGTTTCCGACGGGAACGGTGACGGACGCACCACACACTCTGTCCTCCAGTTCCTGCGGACTTCCGCCACTGGGAGTATAGGATTTTGGTGTGTGTGCTTTATCATCATTCCTTGCAATGCTATGTACGACAGTGATCGCAACTTTTACTGAAGTGTGGATGGCTGTTGGCTCGCTAAGAGCTCATCCGCCCTTGACAGGTCTTCTTTTTGGTCCTGCTGGGGGTCCATAGCCCCCTCCTCACAAGACAAACCAGGTGGGGGAGACGGTTTAGTCGCTGACTATCCCACCATGGAGCAAGTAGCACGGGATTACATGGTACCCGTGGCGGCTGGAACTCCCCCCGACCTAACCAAATTGAGATATGGTTAAGTAGACTACCGAAAATAATTCTGTTTTTCCATTTGGGGGATTGTGCGGGCAGAATGATCACGAAGACATGAAAAACAAATGTTAAAAACAGCACTCCCCCTCCCATTCCCAATCTTTCTGTCTTGGGTCTCCTCCATTGTCAGAGTGAGGCCCAGCCCAAATTGGAGCAACAGCAACAAGCAATTTTGCTTGGATAGTTTACAGCCCAGCGGTATGAACATTGCACACCAACGCCTCTACTTCCTGAGGCTAAGGAAGCTCAGCATGTCTCAAACAATCCTCACTAACTTCTATAGATCTGCTTTCTAAGGCATTTTATCGGGACACATCACAGCATGGTTTGGGAACAGCTCCATCCAAGACCACATGAAGTTGCAGAGTTGTAGACGTAGCCGAGACCATCACACAACCAACCTCCCTTCCTTGGACTTCACGTATACCTCACGCTGCCTCGGCAAGGTCATTCGCATAAACGAGGACCGGTCTCACCCCCAGTCACTCCCTCTTCTCCCCTCTCCTGTCAGGCAAGAGGTACAGAAGTTTGAAAGCACATACCCCCAGATTCAAGGACAGCTTCATCCCAGCTGTTATCAGGCAAGTGAACCATCCTCTCACCAGGTAGAGTGTAGTCCTGACCTCCCATCTAACTCATTGGAGACCTCTGATCAAACTTTGATGGACTTAATCTTGCACTAAATGTTATGCCCTTTATCATGGATCCATACACTGTGGACGGCCTGATAGTAATCATGTATAGTCTTTTGAATGACTGGGCAGCATGCAACAAAAACTGCAAAATTACTAATCATGCCTTGAACATTCCCGCCCTAATTGTTGATATAGACCACAAACTGCAAAGGGCCCAGCACTGATCCTCGAGGCACACCGCTAGTCACAGACCTCCAGTCCGAAAAACAACCTTCCACCATCACCCCCTGCTACCTGCCCTGGAGCCAATTCTCTCTCCAGAGGGCACGTTCTCTCTGGATTCCATGCAATCTAATCTTCCAGAGCAGCCCACCATATGGAACATTATCAAATGACTTGATGAAATCCATACAGACAACATCTATGGCTTTGCCCTCATCAACCTTTTAAGTTACGTTCTCAAAATACAAAAATCAACTTCGTAAGGCACGACCTCCCACGTGCAAAACTATGCTGACTCTCCCTAATCTGCCCGTCTATCCAAATGCATATATAATATCCCACAGAATATCTCCAGTAACCTACTCACCACAAATTAATTGAAACAATTTGAAGCATGAGAGACTGCAGATGCTGGATTCTTGAGTAGAGAACATACTGCGGAGAAACTCAGCAGGAAAGGCATCTGTTCATTTCCCTCTATAGATGCTGCCTGACCCACAGAGTTCCTCTAGCAGTTTGTTTTTTTAATTGAAACTATTGCTTGGACTTCTATCGAATATTTTGCTGATCTTAGCTACACAAGCTTCTCATTTTTCTGTGTTGCTGAAGTACATGGAACATCACAGTACAGGAACAGGCCCTTCAGCCGGCAATGTCTATGCTGAACACGATTCCAAGATAAACTAATCCCATCTGCTGGCACATGATCCATATCCTTTTATTCTCTGTATATCCATGTGCCTTTAGTTTTCGTTTTAGTTTTAGAGGTACAGAGCTGAAACAGGCCCTTTGGCCCACCGAGTCCGCACCGACCAGCGACCACACACTAGGAACCATATTTACATTTACACCAAGCCAATTAACCTACAGACCTGTACGTTTTTGGAGTGTGGGAGGAACAGGAAGATCTCAGAGAAAACCCACGCAGGTCACGGGAAGAGCGTACAAACTCCGTACAGACAGCACCCGTAGTTGGGATCGCTGTAAGGCAGCAACTTTATCACTGCGCCACCATGGCCACCCTCTATACCTCTAGTTTCCCACTCTAGTTCCCCACTATACTGCCCTTTCATACCTCTAGTTTACCTCGTTTCACTCTCCACTGACTCACAGTCTGAAGAAGGGTCTCAAACCAAAACATCACCTATTCCTTCTACCCAGAGATGCTGCCTGGCTGACTGAGTTACTCCAGCAATTTGCACCTATCTGAAAGCATCTTAAATGCTACCGCCGTATCTGCCTCCCCCACTGGTCTCGGGGTGATTGTACAAAAGAGGGGATAGGAGCAGGATGGCTGAGGTGATGATTAATGGGATAAATGTGTGCACATCAAGGGGGGAGCGGGGGGGGGGGTGGTGGGGGGAGAGACGGGGTGGGGGTGGGGAGAGAGGGGGGTGGAAGGCACAGAAAAGAGAGAGATAGAGAATTCTTGAAACTTGGAGAATTTAATATTCATGGGCGTAAACTACCCAAGTGGAATAGGAGATGCTGTCCTTCCAGTTTACATTTGGCCACACTCTGGTAATGGAGGAAGCGAATGTGGGTATGGGGGTGGTGAACAGAGTTAAAATGGTGAGCAACAGTGACGGCATTGTGTTGGAGCAACTAGAGTTGCAGCCTCACAGTGACAGAGGCCTGGGTCTGATAGCCACATAGACAGCACGCAGCCTCGGATGCTGCATTTGTGGAGTTTGCATGTCAATAGACAATAGACAATAGGTGCAGGGGTAGGCCATGCACCGCCATTGAATGTGATCATGGCTAATCATCCCCAGTCAATAACCCGTGCCTGCCTTCACCCCATATCCCTTGATTCTACTGGTCCCTAGAGCTCTATCTAACTCTCTCTTAAATCCAGTCAGTACCCCGTTCCTGCCTTCTCCCCATATCCCCTGACTCCATTATTTTTAAGAGCCCTATCTAGCTCTCTCTTGAAAGCGTCCAGAGAACCTATCTCCACCGCCCTCTGAGGTAGAGAATTCCACAGACTCACCACTCTCTGTGAGAAAAAGTGTTGCTTCGTCTCCGTTCTAAATGGCTTACTCCTTATTCTTATACTGTGGCCCCTGGTTCTGGACTCCCCCAACATCGGGAACATGTTTCCTGCCTCTAGCATGTCCAAACCCTTAATAATCTCATATGTTTCAATGAGATCCCCTCTCATCCTTCTAAACTCCAGAGTGTACAAGCCCAGCTGCTCTATTCTCTCAGCATATGACAGTCCCGCCATCCCGGGAATTAACCTTGTAAACCTACGCTGCACTCCCTCAATAGCAAGAATGTCCTTCCTCAAATTAGGGGACCAAAACTGCACACAATACTCCAGGTGTGGTCTCCCTAGGGCTCTGTACAACTGCAGAATGTCCTCGCTATGACCACATGGGTTTCCTCAGGATGCTCCACCTTCCTCCCACATCCCCAAGGCATGCAGGTTTGGAGAGGTTAACTGTCATCTCTACTTTGGCCCTAGTGTGTAGGGAGTGCATGCAAAAGGGGGATAATAAAATAATGTAAGTGTGTGATTGATGGTCGGCTTGGAGTCATTGGGCCTGTTTCCATGCTATATCTTTCAGTCAATATCGCACAACGTCCAAACAGATCCACAGATGAAGCGGTGTCCCAGGTTCTGCACACCCCTCTCTCTCAACTTGGCAGCCAGAAGGGGGGCTATGTGAGGATGCTGTTCATTGACTTCAGTTCAGCTTTCAACACCATAGTCCCCACCAGACTGGCCGAGAAGCTGCTGGAGCTGGGACTGAACACTCCCCTGGTCCTGGACTTTCTCACCGTCAGGCCCCAGGTGGTCAAGACGGGGAGACACACCTCCAACCCCCCTCACCCTGAGCACAGGATCCCCCCAGGGTTGCGTGCTCAGCCACCTACTGTACTCCCTGTACACACATGACTGTGTGGCCAGGTTCAGCTCCAACTCCATCATCAGGTTTGCTGATGACACTGTGGTGGTGGGCCTGATCTCCAATAACTATGAGAAGGCCTACCGGGAGGAGGTGGCTGATCTGGCACTCTGGTGTCAGGACAACAGCCTCCTCTTGAATGTCACTAAAACTAAGGAGCTGATTGTGGACTTTAGAATTCCACAACATCCAAGGACGTACACGCCACTGGGGATAAGTGGGACTACTGTGGATAGGGTGAGCTGCTTTAAATACCTGGGAGTCCACATCACAGAGGATCTGACATGGACAACACACTGGCGATATGTCGCGGGGTGACACCTGTATAGTGGTGAGTAGATGCCCAAAGAGTCGTATCTTTTTCTGGTCGCCGCTGGATTTTCAACATGTTGAAAATTTTCGGCAACCTGCTGCGACTATGATGGGCGCCGGCAAGTCGCCGAAAAAATCGCGCAGGTGAAACAGGCCCTTTGCACGAGGAAGGGTGGGAGGTGGTAGAGCCAAAGAAACTATGGGAGACAGTGGGATTATTTTAAACGTCAGTCAAGAGCCTGATAGAGAAAGGGACGAATGATGTCTGACATTGTCCAGTGAATTTGAGGGCAGATGGAAGGTAATAGGCAAGTTGATTATATCAAAGAGTGTGGCACTGATGGATTCTTCATTATTGTAGCATAAAAATAATCAGGGAATGGTGTCTGTACAATCTGGGACTGGGAATGTTTCAACATGATCAATAAAAAAACAAGCATAGCTGGGGCCCATATAGTGCCCATGGCTACACCTTTGCCTTGAAGGAAGTAAGAGGAGTCTATGGGTGAGTTGTTACAGGTGAGCACGTTCTACCAGGTGGAGGAGGGGGTTCACCGAGGGCTAATGAAGGTACTCTGTGCTTTCGCATGACTGATTATCATCACTTTTTCAGTATTAGCCTCAGCTTTAACTGATAAGGTTGGATGTATTTAAACCTTAATTTGGTTTGATGCCACAGCGATGCTGTAAAAGACTGGCTTCACAATTGATTCCAGCAACACTCTTCAGCATGAGGAGAATTGTGGCCACCTGTGGACTGATTCTTTCACACACTGATTGGAATGAGCTCTGACAAACCATGTCTTGCTTTTCTGGAACCAAAATCAATAGACAATAGACAATAGACAATAGGTGCAGGAGTAGGCCATTCGGCCCTTCGAGCCATTACCGCCATTCAATGTGATCATGACTGATCATCCACAATCAGTACCCCGTTCCTGCCTTCTCCTCATATCCCTTGACTCCACTATCTTTAAGAGCCCAATGTAACTCTGTCTTGAAAGCATCCAGAGAACCGGCCTCCACCGCCCTCTGAGGCAGAGAATTCTACAGATTCACAACTCTCTGTGTGAAAAACTATTTCCTCATCTCCGTTCTAAATGGTTTACCCTTTACTCTTAAACTGTGGCCCCTGTTTCTGAACTCTCCCAACATCAGGAATATGTTTCCTGCCTCTAGCGTGTCCAAACCCTTAATAATCTTATATGTTTCAATAAGATCCCCTCTCATCCTTCTAAATTCCAGTGAATACAAGCCCAGTCGCTCCATTCTTTCATCATATGACAGTCCTGCCATCCCGGGAATTAACCTTGTGAACCTACGCTGCACTCCCTCAATAGCAAGAATGTCCCTTCCTCAAATTTGGAGACCAAAACTGCACACAATACTCCAGGTGTGGTCTCACTGGGACCCCGTACAACTGCAGAAGGACCTCTTTGCTCCTGTACTCAACTCCTCAGGTCCTATCACATAGTCTGGCAGCTGAGACACCAGAATATGGTTAACCTTGATTGTTCGAATGTGCAAGGGAGTTTTAAAGGTAGACAAAAATGCTGGAGAAACTCAGCGGGCCAGGCAGCATCTATGGAGCGAAGGAATAGGTGACGTTTCGGGTCGAGACCCTTCTTCAGAGTTCTAAAGGGAGTTTTAAGGGAGTTTTAAAAATCATTTTCATTGAAAATAATAAGCCCTGTAAAATATCTTTCTCTTAGTCAGAAATGTTTTAGCTATTTAGAAGTTTAGGTTATATCTTCATAATCCACCAAAGTTTGGCCAACGGATGAATACCAATCTATTGGTCTGAAATCTACCAGAGGATCTAATTAAGTGTTTTTAAAAGGCATTGCTTTCAATACATTTGTAGCCCCAGACAATATATAAGCGATTTCATTTTGCAATAATGAAGCAAATTGACGAAACGTATTCAAATCTTTCAGTATGATAGGCAGCATCTGTGGATGGAGAAATACTTAACATAACAAGGATCCTTCATTTTTATTTAGTTGGGAGATACCGCGCAGAAACAAACCTTTCGGCCCATTGAGTCTGCGCCGACCAGCGATCTCCACACATTAACACACTAGGGACAATTTACAAAATTTACCTTAGCCAATTAACCTACAAACTTGTATGTCTTTGGAGTGTGGGAGGAAACTGGAGCACCTGGAGAAAACCCACAGAGGTCACGGGGTGAACGTACAAAACTCCACCCAGACAGCACCTGTGGTCAGGATCGAACCCAGATCTCTGGCGCTGTAAGGCAGCAACTCTACCGTTGCACCACCACGCCGACCTACTATCATTACTAAAAATACATGAAAACATGTTTGAAAGCTGGAAAACAAAAGTAGGGGCAGGAAAGAGAAGTGGAGGCTGGTCAAAACCTGGCAAGTGATAGGTGGACATATTGAGGAGAAGGTTTGCTTGGCAGATGAGTGGAGTCAGTGACAAATGCTCGAGGTGAAAAGGGGACAAAAGTGCGTCAGATAAGGAAAGAAGAGGAGGTGAAAAGTAAAGCCTGAGGGAAGGTATGCATGTAAAGGGACGGGGGGGGGGGGGGGTGGGGTGGTAAAGAAGGGAGTCAAAAACTTCAAATTCCTGGGCGAGCATATTTCCGACGATCTTTCCTGGACCCAGCACAATGATGCAATCATAAAGAAAGCACCTCAGCACCTCTACTTCCTGAGAAGATTACGGAGATTAGGTATATCAAAGAGGATTCTCTTGAACTTCTACAGGTGCACAGTAGAGAGCATACTGACTGGCAGCATCGTGGCCTGGTTCGGCAACTTGAACATCCAGGAGCGGAAAGGACTGCAAAAAGTTGTAAACACTGCCCAGGGCATCACTGCCCAGGCTCTGACCTCCCCACCATCGAAGGGATCTATCACAGTCGCTGCCTCAAAAGGGCAGCCAACATCATCAAAGACCCACGCCATCTTGGCCACACGCTCATCTCACCTCTGCCATCGGGAAGAAGGTGCAGGAGCCTGAGAACTGTAACGTCCAGGTTCAGGAACAGCTTCTTCCCCTCAGCCACCAGGCTATTAAACACCACAACCTCACACAAGCTATGAACTATAATAGACTATTATTATTGTTATTATTATTGCACTGTTATTGTTTGTTTCGTTTTTTTCCTGAGTTATTGTTATATTATTTATTATGTTTACATATTCTATTATGCTGCAACAAGTAAGAATGTCATTGTTCTATCTGGGACAAATAACAATAAAACACTCTTGACTCTTGATAAAAGAGAAAACTGTAGATCAGTCTGGTGAAGTGTCTCGACCCAAAACGTTGCCTATTCCTTCGCTCCATAGATGCTGCCTCACCCGCTGAGTTTCTCCAACATTTCTGTCTACCTTTAATATTGGGCATGAAACTTTAAGTTAGTAAAACCCAAACTCACCTCCACAGAGAGGATTCTAATTGGTGTAAAGTAAAACTTACTTGAGCAGATTTTGGATCATATCTTGTAAAGCAAAAAAAAAGGAATATAATTTGCTATTTACAGATTCTAACACGAGTAATGATAATCTCTTACCTGTGACCTTTCCATTGCGATCGTGTGGAGGATCCCAGGATGCAGTCACCGCCGTTCCTTTTTCACCCAGTGGCTTCACCTCAAAGTTCCCAGGAATGGAGGAAGGAACTGCATTTGCAAGTCAACAGGATTCATAATTTCCCGCAAAGGATAAGGCAGAAAAACTTCAATTAAGTTTTTTATTAAAAGAGGGGGCTCACAAATTTAATACATTTTATAACTTATTTAACTTAATACAATCCATATCCAGAGTTCACTGACAGTTGATGTCTTTTATGATTTATCTTGGATTTAGATGGGATCCAGGGCAAGACAGAAAACAGCGGTCGAGTGATGTTTTGCAGACTGGAAGCCTGATGTCACACAGGAATTGATGTTTCTGAAGGAACTGCAGATGCAGGTTTAAACCGAAGGTAGACACAAAATGCTGGACTAACTCAGCGGGGCTTGGTTCGAGGGGATCTATCGCAGTCGCTGCCTCAAAAAGGCTGGCAGCATCATCAAGGACCCACACCATCCTGGCCACACATTCATCTCCCCGCTGCCTTCAGGTAGAAGGTACAGGAGCCTGAAATCTGCAACAACCAGGCTCAGGAATAACTACTTCCCCACAGCCATCAGGCTATTAAACTCAACTGAAACAAAACTCTGAACATTAATAGCCCATTGCACTTTATCTGATTATTTATGTGTGTATATATATATTCATTAGTATATGGTCACACTGTTCTGTTCTGTATTCATGCCTTCTATATTATTTTGTGCTGAAGCAAAGCAAGAATTTCATTGTCCTATCTTGGACACATGACAATAAACTCACTTGAATATTGAATCTTGAATCACTTGGGGCAGGCAGCATCTCTGGAGAGAAGGTATGAGCGATGGTTCGGGTCGAGACCCTTCTTCAGATTGAGTGTCAGGGGAGAGGGAAATGAGAGCTATGGAAGGGTAAGGTGTGAAAACAACAGATCATAGGGGAACGAAGATTATGGAATATGTGGAATGGTTCATTGTTAGATGGGGAAGGTGACAACGTGGCATTGTATTGTATTGTATTGAACGACAGAGAAAAAAATTAAAGTCCAAATGCACCAGGATTTTGATGTTAAATCACTTGGTAAATTTTAACGTTGAGTCTGGGGCAAAAAAACTTGTCTATGCCTGGAAACGTAGCTTTTATCACAATAAATCATTGGGTGACTTGTATCTCCCCAACACCTGGAAGCAAATAGTTTTAATGTGCAGTTATCAAGACCACACCTGTGCAATTAGTTGCATGTCACCTCAAATATTTCATGATTTTTGTTCTATCGTATCGTAAAGAATTTTAGCAATGCATTCGGCAGTGGTGATGGCATTCTGTTGGGTTATCTCAAATCACCTGGGTAACAAAATAGTTCTAAAATTTCAACTCGTATTGCTGAAAGCTGCATTAATAAGCTGATATTTGTCTGCACTTCTCTCCTGTTAAACAGCACAGTCACATGGAAACATGTGCAGGCATGCCGAGACCTTTGCCAACAAGCAAACAATTGACATTCAAAAGCTTGGAGTTAACGTTCTCAATAGGAAATAATGATAATATCTCCCTCAGGAATATGGAAAATGCAAGTGGCCACATATACAGAGATAAAAATATCGGTGTCAGCTACAACAGAGAATAATATCAAATTTCTTTAAACCTAGCAAGGTATTTGAACTTTGTGTTTTTGTCATAGTCCTGGACACAGGCCCTTTTGGCCAATTTGTTCATGCCAAGAAGGATGCCTATACACACTGGTCTCATTTGTCCACATTTCACCCAAATCCATCAACTCTCTCCCCATAACCTCTTTACATGTCTAAATGTCTTTTAAACATTTTCATTTTGAACCAATTATGCGGCACGGTGGCGCAGCGGTAGAGTTGCTGCCTGACAGCGCCAGAGACCCGGGTTCGATCCTGACTACGGGTGCTGCCTGTGCGGGGTTTGTACGTTCTCCACGTGCCCTGCGTGGGTTTCTCTGGGATCTCCGGTTTCCTCCCGCATTCCAAAGAAACATTCGAAAATAGGTGCAGGAGTAGGCCATTCAGCCCTTCGAGCCTGCACCGCCATTCAATATGATCATTGCTGATCATCCAACTCAGTGTCCTGTAACTGCCTTCTCTCCATACCCACTGATCCCTTTAGCCACAAGGGCCACATCTAACCCCCTCTTAAATATAGCCAATGAACTGGCCTAAACTACCTTCTGTGGCAGATAATTCCAGAGACTCACCACTCTCTGTGTGAAAAATGTTTTCCTCATCTCGGTCCTAAACAATTCCCCCTTATCCTTAGACTGTGACCCCTTGTTCTGGACCTCCCCAACATCGGGAACAATCTTCCTGCATCTAGCCTATCCAACCCCTTAAGAATTTTGTAAGTTTCGATAAGATCCCCCCTCAGTCTTCTAAATTCCAGCGAGTACAAGCCAAGTCTATCCAATCTTTCCTCATATGAAAGTCCTGACATCCCAGGAATCAGTCTGGCAAACCTTCTCTGTACCCCCTATATGGCAAGAATGTACTTACCTAGGTTTGTAGGTTAATTGGCTCGGTAAAATTGTATATTGTCCCTAGTGTGTGTAGGATGGTGTTAGTGTGCGGGGATCGCTGGTCAGCACAGACTCGGTGGGCTGAAGGGCCTGGTTCCAAACTGTATCTCTAAACTAAACTAAAATTATCCATTCCTGAAATCTCAATTGGGATGTTTCAATTACTAATTAATTTGGTCTTTTTTTAAAGAAAGCAGTATTGAATGAATAGACAGTATAGACAATCACAGTTTAAACGTACTGCTGAATTCAGAGTGCTCTCGCGGTATTGAGCAGAAATAGCATACCAGACTCAGGGGTTCTTTGGAAGACTGAAACACTCCATTTGCCATTTCTGTCTCCTTGAGAAGTGCGAACAGAGAATTCATGTATGGAATCTGATGTCAGCTTGTCAATCAGAACTCGCCTGTATATCTTGGATGTCTTGTATTCCCATTGGGCAGATTCCCCTCTCTCTCTGTACCGAACCGTGTAATATCTGAAAGAAAAGATTAAACAAACCACATAAACAACCAGCAGATGAACAGCGAACAGTAGCCTGTTTCCTTTATCATCGTTACTTTTTTGAATATCTTTCATTCATTTGTTCTCCATCTCTCTACATCACCATCTATATCTCTCCTTTCCCTTTCCCCTAACTTTCAGTCTGAGAAAGGGGCTCGACCTGAAACGTTACCCATTCCTTCTCTCCAGAGATGCTGCCTGTCCTGCTGAGTTACTCCAGCATTTTGTGTCAATCTTCGACATAAACGGTTTTGTCAAGCAACATTTTCAGATAGTCCATGGTTGATACACGCAGAAAATCAAGATTGAAAAATTCATCTCAGTCCAGCATTACAATTGTATCTGGATTCTCTTCAATCATCTTTCACCACCATTATTTTGCCTGAATGTTGTATATTGCAATTTTCAATCAAATATGCAACTCCACTCAATGTGATTAATCTTGAATCTACATGATGAAAACAGTAGGTCCACTCTGTTCTTGCCCAGATTGCATGACTGAGATCATGAATCCACCAACACCGTCTACATTTTGGCCTGCAACCATAACGTTAAAATGGCATTATGTTGTCATCGGTGCCTAAAAAAAGTGATTTGATAAATTTAGGTTTAATATATCACAGTTTGGACCAACGTATCACGCCAACTTCATGTTTGCAACCATGCAAATTCAACGACAGCCTTCGAGAAGCACAACAAATGGGATGAACGCAGTCACTACGACGTCACAAGCTTTCACAACTTTGTGCAAGTGAACACTCAGTATATGAGGCGTGTTTGAGAATGCAAAAAGAAAACTCCATTGGTCCATGTAATGAATATGGACTACATTAGTCACGGATATTTTTAAACTTAATGGGCCTGTCCCACTTCGGCGATTTTTCAGGCGACAGCCGGCAACTGTTGGTTGGTGCAGACTCGGTGGGCCAAATGGCCTGTTTCCACGCTGTATCTCTAAACTAAATTAAACTAAACAGGAAATGGTAGAACCACTCATTAAGTCTCCAGTATCTGTGGGGCAACTTAGCATTTCAATTTCCTTTTGTCAGAACTTTGATCAGAGCAGGGTGTTGGGCCTGAAATGCTAACTGCTTCTTCATCAGTGAGTGCTGAATGATGAATTTTCCAGCATTTTTAGCTGTTTTATTTCAAATTTCCAACACCTCCAGTTTTTTCTTCAGAAAAATGATTTTCCTATATGTTTCAATGAGGGGGGACCTCATTGAAACATACAGAATAGTGAAAGGCTTGGATAGAGTGGATGTGGAGAGGATGTTTCCACTGGTGGGAGAGTCTAGGATGAGAGGTCATAGCCTCAGAATTAAAAGACGTTCCTTTAGGAAGATGAGGAGAAATGTCTTTAGTCAGAGGGTGATGAATCTGTGGAATTCTTTGCCACAGAAGGCTGTGGACACTGTCAGTGGACACTTTTAGGGCAGAGATAGATATATTTTTGATTAGTACAGGTGTCAGGGGTTATGGGGAGAAGATAGGAGAATGGGGTTAGGAGAGAGAGATAGATCAGCCATGATTGAATGGCGGAGTAGACAATGGGCCGAATGGCCTAATTCTACTATCACTTATGACCTTGTGATATTTGCATCTAGTAGTTGGGGTCCAATCTATACATCTGGTCAATTACAGCTGGGGACCTGATTGGTAGAGTTGACTAGTTATTGTAAAAACACAATCTATCGTTTTTCAGAAAATAAACCTCCCTTCCCTTTTTATACTCTGCATCAGAAGAATTAGCATTCCTCCACAACATACAACACTTGGGTGAAACAATAAGAGAAGCAAATATATACTCTGGATGGAATGTGTGAATGTACATTGTCGTTTGGGAATTGTTATATAACAATATGAATAGAAACAGGAGTAGGCTTATAGTCTCTTCAAGCCTGCCCTGCCATTCACAGGGATCAGGAATGTGTAGATCTTCCACCTTGCAATCTAGGTGGCAGGGATACAAATCAGAGCTAGGAGGCTAAAATTGCTCAGGATCAAAGTAGAAATTCTCGGCAGAAGAAAATGTCCAAAGGTACTGTCAAGCTTGAAAGGGTTCAGAGAAGATTTACAAGGATGTTGCCAGGACTAGTGGGTCTGAGCTATAGAGGGGGGTTGAGTAGGCTGGGACTCTATTCCTTGGAGCGCAGGAGGATGAGGGGTGATCTTATAGAGGTGTATAAAATCATTAGAGGAATAGATCGGGTAGATGCACAGAGTCTCTTGCCCAGAGTTGGGGAATTGAGGACCAGAGGACATAGGTTCAAGGTGAAGGGGAAAAGATTTAATAGGAATCTGAGGGGTAACATTTTCACATAAAGGGTGGTGGGTATAGTATGGATCAAGCTGCCAGATGAGGTAGTTGAGGCAGGGAATATACCAATGTTTAAGAAACAGTTAGACAGGTACATGGATAGGACAACTTTGGAGGGATATGGGCCAAGCGTAGGCAAGTGGGATTAGTGTAGCTGGGACATGTTGGCCGGTGTGGGAAAGTGGGGCCGAAGGGCCTGTTTCCGCACTGTATCACTCTATGACTCTATAATCTGCCATCTGACAACAGGACTAAGAGCCTTCATTCAGACTATTGCACATTAACATCCTCCATTATCAAGCCAGATTGGCAACACGTTGGCTGTTGAACGGCATAGTGGTAGAGTTGCAGCCTTAGAGTTGCAGAGTTGGAGACCGGAGCTCAATCCCGACTACGGGTGCTGTGGGTGTTCTCCGAGATCTTCGGTTTCCGCCCACACTCCAAAGACGTACAGGTTTGTAGGTTAATTGGCTTGGTAAATGTGAACATTGTCTCTAGTGTGTGTAGGACAGTGTTAATGTGCGGGGATCGCTGATCGGTGCAGCCTTATGGGGCTGTCCCACTGCACGAGCTAATTCAAGAGTTCTCCCGAGTTTCCCCTGATTCGAACATGGAGAATTACAGTAATAGCCGTTCATAGGTGCTCGGGGCTCTTGTGGACATTTTTCAACATGTTGAAAAATCTTCACGAGTCTTCATAAGCGTTTCCCTAGTACCTGGCGTTAGTGTTACGAGCAGATAAGAGACGTCCCGAGCTCCGACGTACCCACAACGTACATTCTACATGCTTACCACGAGTTTGATTTTTTTTTTAACTCGGGAGTGCTCTTGAATTAGCTCGTATAGTGGGACAGCCCCTACAGTGGGCCGAAGGGCCTGTTTCCGTGCTGTGTCTCTAAACACAAATGCATCATCACAGGGTGAAAAGCAATAACCTACCAGAGTCTTTCAGCAAGTCTGCCCAAAACTGCAACTTCATCAAACAAGAGCAACAGTTACGTTGGAAAGGTTAGAAAGAGCCATGCATTATCCTTCATTATCACAGGGTCAAAATCCAGGAACTTACTACCAATCGCACCATGGAATGCTTTCAGTGTTAGGATTGACGTTGTATAAGTTGATGGCTCACCACCACAAATGTCTAACACTATTACAAATCATCAATTAGTAACAAATGAATGAATTAAAAGTGCAAATATATCTTGTTCCACTGGTCTAATGTTACAATAAAACAAACACTTCAATGCCTGATGGAAAGACATTTTCAGATCTGTAATATTAAGCTCTGCTTTAATAGTCAACCAAAAGATCAGGAATAGCTTCTTAGGCTATTAAACTCAACTTAAACAAAACTCTGAAAATTAATAGCCCATTGCACATATATATATATACACACACACATAAATAAGCAGATAAAGTGCAATGGGCTATTAATGTTCAGAGTTTTATATATATATATTCAATGTTATATGGTCACACTGATTGGTTCTGTATTTATTTATGCCTACTATATTTTACTTCGGAGCCACGTGAGTGACTTTGTGAAGACCCCGCCAGCACGCATGCACAACATATCGTCGAACGCATTGCGAAGCGACAGGCAGGGAGGAGGATCGCTCCTCCACCGGAACGGACCTGCAGATCAGGATCAACTAACCTGAGGTCGTTTTTTCAGGCACTCTGTGGTACAGAGTACCCCACCGTGGAAAGGGGCCACTTCGAGAGACTGACTGCGGAGGACCGCGGGAACGAGGGCATTCAGCAACGGCTGACTTCTCCACAGCCGCTCGTTACAAGCGGTAGCCCCGACTTAACGCCGCAACAGCCCGCAGGAACACCTCGGACTGGCGGCAAAGCTACCCGGAAGTCGGGCAAGCCCATCGACTCGGCTGGGTCCGGGCTCGGAGACTCGCCGTTCGCAGGTAGCGACGGCAGAGCGACAGCCCCGACTTAAACGCCGCAACAGCCCGCAGGAGCACCTCAGACTGGCAGCAAAGCTACCTGGAAGTCGGGCAAGCCCATCGACTAGGCAGGGTACGGGCTCAGAGACTCGCCGTTCGCGGGTAGCGACGGCAGTCGATAATCCCGCATGGAGCGGATGATGGAGCACTAGCTCCAACGTGACCCACTCCAGCAGGAGTCTGGTCACCATGGGTCTCCTAGCAGACTCACGGCAGTACCCTTTACAGGGCTGCCAAATGTCTCACCCTCTTCGCATAAGGAGCATAAGGAGTCAGGTCTGGGCTGACTCTGAAGAGGGGGTGGTGGCAGAAGAATACAACATGCTAGGGGTGCAAGAAGAGGAGCTACTCGGGATGGCATCTGTAGATGATATGTGTGTATACCTTTAATATAGTGACATAACCACCACATTAATATAGTGACATAACCATTTCGACCTCAAGCGCCCCATTGTCCTCACTTGTGATGCCTCCAAGTTTGGCCTAGGGGCCGCTTGTCTGCAACTGCACGACGGCCTGCAAATGCCCGTGTCCTATGTGTCCCGAACGATGACCCCCGCCAAACAGCGTTATGCCCAGACCGAAAAGGAGCTGCTGGCGGTTGCCTTTGCCTGCTCTGTTCAAAGACTATATTTTGGGCAACTGTTTTTCCATTGAGACAGACCACCAGCCTCTGGTTACTATCCTTAATAAGCCTATACACGTTGCCTCCTCCAGACTACAGCGCATAATGCTTCAGCTCCAACGGTTCACATTTAAAGCAGTCTATCGCAAGGGCAAAGACATGTTCGTTGCCGACACGCTGTCACGGGCGCCACTCGCATCCACTGAACGTCACCCCTATGAGGCGTCTGACCTGATGGTTCTCAACGTTAATTTTGTGCCTTCTAAACAGATGAAGTCCCTAGTCCAGCACTCTGCTGAGGAGTCTTTCCTACAACAGCTTGCCGCGGTGATCAGGCGGGGCTGGCCGGACCGCCGTTCTGCCCTGCCGGCTGGTTCAGTGCCTTATTTCCTGGTTCGTGATGAACTCATCCTGCATGATGGTGTAATTGTGAAGGAACACAAGGTGGCGGTGCCCGCTGCGCTGCACGTCCACTACTTTCAAACCGCACTCCGTGGCTATCACGGGGCTGAGGCCACCCTATCCAACGCTCAGAGCCAGTTCTATTGGCCTGACATGGCGCAATACATCCGGGAGAGGGTTTCCTCCTGTCCGACTTGCAACAGCCTCGCTCCGCACCAGCAGTGGCAGCCTCTCATGCAACAGCCTGCCCCCGAGCTCCCCTAGTCTGCGGTGGCAACTGACATCTTCGAGTGGCGTGGAAAGCACTTCCTGGTGCTTGTCGACTCCTACTCCAGCTGGTTCGAGGTTGATCAGCTGCACTCGCTCACGTCGTCTGCTGTCATCAAGAAGCTGCGCCGCCACTTCTCGACCTTCAGATCCCCGGCCAGCCTGTAGCCGGACAATGGCAGCTAATTCACCAGTGCTGAGTTCCGGGATTTCGCTGACAGCTGGAATTTCCGCCACTATACCAGCAGCCCCGAATACCCACAGAGCAACGGCCTGGCTGAGTGCGCGGTCCGCAGTGCAAAGGGGTTGCTGGAACGTTGTCGTTTATCTCGCTCTGATATTTACCTTGCCCGACTGAACCTCCGCAACATCTTCCGCGACCATGCCATGGGCTCCCCGGCGCAGCGCCTTATGTCTCGCATCACGAGGCCTCCGATCCCAGTGACCCAGTAGTCGCTCGAACCCTCCATCCTTGAACCTGCCACGGTCCAGAAGTGCATTGCCCATAGACAAGATATCCAGAAGCGCTCCCATGACAGGTCCAGCCGTCCCCTTCCACCTCGCTTCCCTGGCCAGATCGTCCGAACACGATCGCCGTCCGGCCACTCCAGGCTCGCTACTGTCGTAGGCTCTGCTGGTTCCCCACGTTCGTACCTGGTTGACCATGATGGGACAATCTATCGGAGGTCCCGACAACACCTCCGGCTTGTGAACGAGCCTCGTCCTCCTCCCGCTGCCCCGTATGCCCCCCCCCCCCCCCCCGTGCCAATGACAACGATGCTACCTCAGTCCGTGCCTGCACGTCCTTACCAGCCTTGTTCACCCAAGGCTCATCCGCCCTCCCCTGTGCGTCCGCCCACTATGGTCCCTGTTTCTCCGCCTTCTCCATCCTCTCCATCTCCCCGTGGATCCCCTGCCATGGTTGTTCCTCCTGCCCCTGCGCCGACCCCTTTCGTTCCCGTCGAGGGGGGAAGTGGCGAGGTACGGACCCGGTCGGGGCGCCTTGTCAAGCCGCCCGACCGTTATGGTGATTTTGTGTGATTGATGTTTCCTGTGTAACTGCTGTTTAAATGCCCTTAGCGTATGAGACGTGGTCGCCCTGTCACAACCCTATAGCTTATTTGTAGAGGAAGGATGTAGATGATATGTGTGTATACCTTTAATATAGTGACATAACCACCACTAACCACTCCCCTTATCATCCAGTATAATTGTGACCTTCCCAGCCCTGGGTCCCACTCTAGCATCCGTGACAGACCACGTACAGCTAGGGCTGCGATGTATTTGACTAGTAAATAACGTAGTAGTAAAGACACTGTGTGTAAGAGACCATGCTTTACAGCATCCAAGTTGCGATGCCCTCACAAAAGGGGCTACCGTTGTCAGCAGGCAGCCAGTATAAATTACTTAACAACTCATCTAGCTCCAGGAAACCGTATTTCCCTCAATGTGCCTGCGGTAAATCCTTAAACTACTGGCCTCGGGCATTGCAGCTTTGCCAGGTCAGTAGACGGAAGATATGTCGAAGGAGCAACAGGAAGCTCTGGCACTCTCCTGTATGGTCAATTTGAGATCAGCTGTTTCAGGAAGAATGCCATCCGACCGACACTAAAGCCCACGTTTGCGGGGTTGTGTAGAACCAGCAATGCACAGCCGCCTACTCTGTTATTCGGGGACAACCTGCCCAAACAGGTAAAAGACCTCGACAAAGAGGCAAAAGCCGTCGGCATGATTAAGGCGCCGGCCGCTACCAGGTCCTCATATATTTGGCGGCAGCACCCGTACGCATCCACCAGCAGGCTGCGTTATCACACAGAAAGAAAAGCTGGTGAAAGTTCAAAAGCCGTACAACCTACACAAAGGTCTTTTTCAGGCCATGTCCCAGAAAGGCCTTCCTGGAAGATGCGCCAACCCGACACCACAACGCCTCCACCTCCCAAGAACCAAGGAAGGAGAAAACCAACACAGCACCACCGGTAACCATGGAGGTAGGTGGGTCTGGTTGCCTTCGGAATATAGCATGTGTTACTTCTTCACAGGTTGGGGGAAGGTTACACTTGTTCAGGGATACATGGAGTTCTATAACTTCTGATCTTTTCATACTGCACAGTATTCAGTGATACAAAATTGAATTTGTTGACAAACTTCTCCTTTCTGGTTCAACATGCACCTAGCCGAAAGTTTGTGCTTTCACAAAAAAGAGAAAGTGGAAGGCAATGCGGAACTGTTAAGACTATATACAAAAGGAGTAATAGTGGAAACCAAACATGAATCTCTTGAGTTTGTATCAAATATCTTCACCTAAAAACAAAAAAGATGGCGGATGCCGCATCATTTGATTTGACACAACTGAATACTTTTGTGCAGTACACCCACTTCAAAATGGAAATTTTTGTTACTGCTAAAACAACTAGTTTCCAAGGGGTACTTCATGCCTTGCATCGATCTAAAAGATGCATACTACTCAGAACCAATAGACAAAGATCACCGCAGATATTTGAAATGTAACTGGATGGGGTAGCTCTGGCAGTATAAAGGGCTGCCCAATGGATTAACATCAGCCCCAGACTGTTTACAAAAATATTTAAACCAGCTTTGGCGTTTCTTCGGAAACAAAAACATATTGTCATGGCGTATCTCTATGACATCTTATTGTGGGGATAACCTTGGAATTGGCTAAATTGGCTGTCTCAGCCACCAAACTGTTATTTCAAAAATTGGGGTTTATTATCCATCCAGACAATTCCAAGTTAAATGCCTTCGGTGACTATGGATTATTTGGGATTCACGATTGACTCTGTTCATATGTCTGTCACCTTGCCAAAGGACAAAGCAACAGACTTGATAGAGGCATGTAACAGCCTTGTTTGCGTCAGTAAACCATCTATTCGGCAAATAGCCAGGGTAATTGGGAAGCTCATGGCTGCCTTAAACGGCCACAATTTGGACCCTTACATTACCAAAATCTACAAAGGGCCAAAATTGCAGCACTCAAAACACCATGCTGGCCATTTTGACAGACCAATGCAGTTACCAGCCAAAGAAAAATTGGAATTGCGATGGTGGATTAGCAATGTTCGACATTGCTCTAAATCCCATCACAGTCACAAACCCTTCGGTTGTGTTACAAACTAACACCAGCGCTCACAGCTGGGGAGCAACCAATACCACCTCCAGTTGCGGTGGTAGATGGAATACACATGAGTTAACCTTACTTCAGGCACTGGGTATCAATCATCTAAAGATGTTGGGAGCATTCATGGACTTTGGGCTTACTGTTTCAGACATGCATCATCTGCATGTTCGCCTACAAATTGATAATACCACCGTGGTGACATACATTAATCATATGGGTGGAATTAAGTCGATATCTTGCGATGAATTGATCAATACAATCTGGCACTGGTGCATAGAAAGAAACATTTGGATATCAGCTACTTACCTTCCGGGTAAGCTCAATACAGTGGCGGACACCAGGTCATCGAATGGATGTTGGACCACCAGTTATTTACTGACATTATAGCTCGGTATGGAACGCTAGATATCGATTGTTTTGCATCAAGACTTAATCACCAGATACCAACGTATGTTGCATGGGAATCAGACCCTGGGGCAGTAACGATGGATGCATCTCGCTACACTGGGGGGGGAGGGGATTGTTTTTAATACATTTTTCCCCCCCTTCTGCCTCATCAGTCGGGTCTTGCAAAAAATTCAACAAGACTCCGCATCAGGTATTTTGGGAGTACCCGATTGGCGTACTCAGCAATGGTACCCTGTGGTACTCGACATGGTCAGAGCCATGGATTCCGATCTACAAATGCCAGAGTTTGCTGGTACATCCTTTGATAAGGGAGAGTCATCCATGCCATGACCGAATGAACCCATTCGGTGCAAGATTTGGAAAAGACCTCTCCTGGAATTTGGGCTGTCGGACCAAACCATGAATATCATCGCAGCATCATGCAGAGAGTCCACCAGGAAACAGTACCTCACCTATATCAAAAAATGGGAGGTATTTTGTACCAGGACAGACACAACTTACAACAGCCACCATCACGGATGTGCTGGAGTTCCTGGCAAGTCTACACTTCGATGAAGGCTTGAGTTATAGTGCCATCAATTGCGCAAAAGTGCCCTATCCTCATACCTGGGACAGGAGCTAGAATACCATGGAGGAGCATCTCACCCTCTGGTGTCAAAACTCATGAGGGGATTTTAACTCAAATTCCCCCAGGCCTCAATATTCCCAGACCTGGGATATTGGCATCGTCCTGACCTATTTAGAGATTGGGCACCAGCCACGTCCCTCTCACTAACACGTTTAAAATAGTGATGCTGATGACACTTGTAACGGCGCAGCGGGTCCAGTCTCTGCACAAACTAGACGGGACACCATGGTAACATTCCAAAATAAGGTGCCTTTCACATTATGAGTTACCTAAACAAAACAGACCTGTGTCATCTGACCTCAAATTGGAGTTCCTGGCTTATCCCGTAGATAGACGCCTATGCATAGTGACCCACCTTCTACATTAACTGGAGGTCACCAAAAGTCTCAGAGGAACGGAAATGGCTCTATTGATGAGTTCAAACATCCTCATCACAGAGTACCATGCAGACCATATCAAGATTGCTCAGGGTGGTGTTGGGTGCAGCAGGGGTGGACACTGATATTTTAAATCTCATTCTACCAGGGCTGCAGCTACATTGGCAGCGAGGATGATGGAAGTTCCTATGGGCCACACCCTTGCAACAACGGGTTGGTCCAATGAAACAACTTCCAGCGGTTATAACAAACCTGTGGCCACGCCTGAGATATTTGCAGACACTATTTTAAGTTCTGTATTATAATTTTCCCCAAAATTAGGGGTTAATATTATTATTGTTAAATAATACATTGTTGTTTTTCAGCACTGTACAAGTATGAAATACATTAACATACTTCCTTCATTGGTTATTATGGCAGTGTGTGAGCATGGACTTGTTTCCAGGGCATGAAATCACAGAGCTTTGAAGTCTTCACGGTCACTCACATGACTCCGAACTAAAATAGTAAGATTAAATGAGAACTTACCAGTTTGAAGTTTGATCCTTACTTTATGAGGAGTTACGATGAGAGATTTTGTGCCCTCCGCTCCCAACCCTCTATTATATGGTCAACTGGTATGTTAGTTCTCTTATCTTACTATCTTCAGTCAACTCTACTATCTGTAATTTCACACCGCTGCTTTGAAGAATGTCGCGCATGCGTGCTGCCGGCGTATTCACGAAATCCTTCATCGTAACTCCTCATAAAATAAGGATCTAACTTCAAACTGGTAAGTTCTCATTTAATCTTACTATTCTGTTGTGCTGAAGCAAAGCAAGAATTTCATTGTCCTATCTGGGACACATGACAATAAACTCTCCTGAATCTTAAACCTCTTGAAGATCGCTGGGAAGTTTACAGAGGCATGATAGCAATATGAATGAACTGCAAGAAATTAAAGCGTTTAAATATTTGGTATTACCAGCAAATATAAGTATTTAATTCTGCCAATTTGGATCATCAAATATAACAGTGCATTTAAATGTGCCTCTATTTCCTCAGGTTTTTGATTCCCCTGCTCTGGGTGAAAGAAACATAGTGTAGCAGGTGCATGAGAGGGCCCGGAATGAAGGCGAGGAGGCAGGGAAATTCTGTGGAGGATTTAATGAGCACAGCACACTACTCTCTGCTTCAATGAGAGACTGAAGACTGGTCTCACTCCAAAAATCCCTGCTCTTATCTTCGTAGCTGGGACACACCCCCGGACCTGTCCATCAAGTGCCAAGGGGGAAGAACCAGGGAGTGGTCTACTCCCCAGGAACCGCCACAGGAACCCCCCCACACCCCCCATCCCCCAAGAACCAGAGGTACGAAACAGACAGGGGGACGTATGATACGACCAGCACATACGATATGACCAGCCACGAACCGGCGCAGGAACCGGACACGCACTGCCAGGCGAAGGTGGCTGCGCGGGCACTTGGGGAAAGGGCCGGAACGGAGGGCGACCCTGAGGGCGAGGCTGCGAAAGTAGCACCGGCTGGCTGATGTCCGCATCTGCCGGCTTCAGCCACACAATGGAGACTGTCTCACGACGGCCTGCCCATGTCCAAAACGAAAATGGAAGGGCCATACTCAAGGACCTTGAATGGTCCTTCGTACGACCGCTGAAGGGGCGTCCGGTGGGCGTCCCAATGCAGGAAAACAGAATGGTAGTCCTGGAGAGCGGAAGGAAGGTGTGGCCCGAACGAACCGTGGCGAGACATCGGCACCGGTACCAGCTTGCCCACCGTGTCCCGAAGCCATTGCAGGGTGGCTGATGGCTGCTCCGTCTGGACCTGTGTTGATGGTATGAACTCACCGGGCACTGTCAGCGGGGCCCCATACACCAACTCAGCTGATGGGGTGGTCAAGTCCTCTTTGGGCGCGGTGCGGACACCCAGCAAAACCCACAGCAATGCGCCAACCCAGTCCGGATCCATGAGCCGAGCCTTCAGGGCATCCTTGAGCTGGCGGTGGAAATGCTCCACCAGGCCGTTCGCCTGCGGATGATACGCTGTGGTGCAGTGAAGGTAAACCCCGAGAAGGCGAGCCATGACTAGCCACAGTTTAGATGTGAACTGAGGCCCCCAATCGGACGTAATAGCCAGCAGCACTCCGCATCGGGCAATCCAGTGTGCCGCCAAAGCACAGGCACACGTGGCCTCAGAGGTGTCTGCCAATGGAACCGCTTCCGGCCACCTCGTGAAATGGTTGACCACGGTCAGGAGGTGGGTGAAGCCCCAAGAAGGCGGCAACAGCCCCACGATGTCCACGTGGATATGGTCAAACCGCTGGCGAGGGTCGCCCAATGTCCAACCTGCTTGCGCAACCCGTGCCACATGAAACGGGAAGCCACGAGGGCCATCATCGCCCGAATGGAAGGGTGGGCCAGCCCGTGGAGTACCTCGAACACTCTGCGCTGCCAGGCGACGGGGACGATGGGCCGCGGCTGACCAGTCGAGACGTCACACAGCAGCCTCGCACCTCCGGGACCACATGGGACGTCATTCAAACGCAGGCCCGAAACTGCGGTACGATAGGCGGACATCTCATCATCCATCAGCTGGGCAGCAGCCAATACCATCAGACACCTGCAAAATGGCATTGACTGCAGACGAGACAAGGGCGAGGAGCTCGTGGTCAAAGGCACTGCAGTGCCGCTGTGCACCGCTGAGGTGTCTGCTGAAGAAGGCCAGAGGCCACCAACGCCCGTACATCAGCTGCTCTAACACCACTCCAACCGCTACATCGAAAGCATCCGATCATCAGCCCGATTGGTGCATCCGCCCGTGGGTGCACGAGCATCGTGGCCCTAGCCAGTCCATCGTGGCCCAAACGCTTCGTCACTCCATTCAACTTCCTTTCATTTGCCCGCCATGAGGTGAAACAGTGGGCGCATGATCCTGGCTGCAGACGGTACAAAACGGTGGTAGAAGGCCACCATCCTGACAAATTCATGGAGGCTCCTCACGGTGGCCGGTCGTGGAAACTGGTGCACAGTGTCTATCTTGGCCGGGAGCGGCACCGCACTCTGTGAAGTTACGTGGTGGCCCAGGAAATCAATGGACATCACCCCGAAACGGCATTTGGCTATATTGACGGCCAGCCCATGATTGCTGAGATGCTGGCATAGCTGGCGGAGATGGGTACAATGCTCCTGCCGCGACCAGCTTGCCACCAGATGTCGTTGAGGTAAACAAACACAACTCCAGGCTACAGCACACGCAGTCCATAAGCCGCTGAAAGGCCTGCACAGCATTCTTAAGCCTGAAGGGCATGCGCAGGAACTCGAAAAGGCCGAATGGTGTTATGATGGCCATCTTGGGCATGTCGGCGGAGTGGACGGGAATTTGATTGTAGCCACGCACCAGGTCAACCTTGGAGAAAGCTGCAGCCCCGGCCAGGTGCGCATTGAAATCCTGAATGTGGGGGACCGGGTACCTGTCAGCGATGGTGGCATCATTAAGCCGACGATAGACTCCGCAACAGAGGCAGCCACGGTCCGCCTTGTGGACCATATGGAGCGGGGACACCTACGAGCTGTCTGAGCGGCGCACGATACCCAGCAACTCCATAAGGTGGAACTCCTCCCGAGCTAGACGGAGTTTGTCCGCTGGAAGACGCCACGCCCGAGTGTGCAGATGTGGGCCAGTAGTGGGAATGTGATGCTTCACCCCATGTTTCGGGGTGGAGGAGCGGAACTGCGGGTTGAAGATTTCAGGGAGGTCTTCCAGTACCCGCGAGAATGTAGAATCCACGGACAACAAGGACCCATCAGGCAGCACGACCAGGTCGCCCACGCAGAGGGAAACAGGCTCCAATGTTACAGAGTGCACCAGATGCTGCTGCTTGACATCCACAAGCAGGGAATGGGCGTGTAGGAAGTCCGCCCCAAGCAACGGCTGGGAAACGTCAGCAATGACGAATGGCCATGAAATGCGACCTGAGGGAGAGCGTGCGCACCCCATACATGCGGATTGGGCTCCCATTTGTCGCGTTTACCGGCGCGGACGCCATTAGAAGCAGGCAGCACACTTATCTTTGCCCCGGTGTCGACTAGGTATCGAGCCCCAGTGCGGCGATCCCACGCAAACACGCCAGAATCTGGCCGGCCCATCCATTTCCTGGGAATGTACAGGGCTGCTGACACAGATGAGCTGCAGCCCCCCAGCGGCGGTGATAGTAGTACCAGCTCCCCCTGATGGCATCTGAAGAAACAGGTGGAGGTGCGGGCTGATCCGACCACCAGCGACCTCGGGTGGCGTCCAAAGGATGCAGGCCACACTGGAACATCGTGCCAGTGCCCAGGTGCGCAATGGCAGCCGGATCCCACCATGGAGAGCATTTAGGCGCAGCGGAGACGTGGTCAATTGAAGCACCGACCTGCTGGGTGCCATCAGGAGGATCTCCAGTGCATCCAGGGCCTGCTGACGGGCCATCCAAAGTTGATCGGCGCACTCGGCCACTGACTGCATGTCGGTGAAAGGGTCGCTGGTAAGCTGCAGGTGGATGTCCGATGGGAGCTGCTGCAGGTAGGCATATTTAAAAAGAAAACAAGTCTCGTGGTCGCCCATAAGGGGCCAGCATATCGCCGAGGGCCGAGGGTCACCCAAGCCAGTCATCCACAAGATTTGGGTTGCCCACTCTGCCTCGCTGAGGCCAAACTTCGCCCAACACCTCCGAGTTGGGCCTTAAGGGCCTCATACTTATCAGCCGCCGAGGGGGCACGGAGAAAAGGCTTAACCCGTCATGCAGACGCCTAGTCGAGGGCGCTGATAATATAATAGTATTTAGCTGTATCTGCCGTCACGCCCCGCAGTGCAAACTGCGCCTCGGCCTGGTCAAACCTAATTTTGGGCTCGTCGGTCCACAGGGTTGGCAGTTTAGCGCAAAGGCGTGGAGATCCGCGGGGCCGGCAAGGATGGTTGGCCGGCAGAGTCCAATGATGGTTGATCGGGTTTTGCGTCCTGTAGAACAGTCAGGTCCATCGCAACTTGCGATGAAATGTCGAGGGTCACCAGTGTGGCGGGTGCATGAGAGGGCCCGGAATGAAGGCGAGGAGGCAGGCAAATTCTGTAAAGGCTTTAATGAGTACAGCACACTATTCTCCGCTTCAGTGATAGACTGAAGCCTGGTCTCGCGCCAAAAATCCCTGCTCTTATCTTCGTAGCTGGGACAAAAACTCATATGTCAGGCTGCTATTTATTGACTACAGCTCGGCATTTAATACAATCATCCCCTCCAAGCTGGTTACCAAACTTGCAGAACTGGGTCTTTGCGCATCCCTCTGCAATTGGATCCTCGACTTCCTCATCCACAGACCACAGTCTGTTTGTATTGGTGGAAATGTGTCAGACTCGATAACAATCAGCACGGGAGCACCTCAGGGCTGCATGCTCAGCCCCCTGCTGTACTCACTCTATACTCATGACTGCGTAGCCGGTCATAACGCGAACTCCATCATCAAATTCGCTGACGACACCACTGTTGTGGGACGTATCACTGATGGGGATGAGTCCAAGTATAGAAGAGAGATCGAGTGACTGTCCATATGGTGCCAGCACAACAACCTGGCCCTCAACACCAGCAAAACCAAGGACTGATTGTGGACTTTGGAAGGAGTAGGATGGGGACCCACAGTCCTGTTTATATCAACGGGTTGATGGTTGAAAGGGTCAAGAGCTTTAAATTCCTGGGCGTGCACATCTGTGAAGATCTTTCCTGGTCCGAGAACACAGATGCAATTATTAAGAAAGCTCATCAGCGCCTCTACTTCCTGAGAAGATTACGGAGAGTTGGTCTGTCAAGGAGGACTCTCTCTAACTTCTACAGGTGTACAGTAGAGAGCTTGCTGACTGGTTGCATCGTGGCTTGGTTTGGCAACTTGAGCGCCCTGGAGAGGAAAAGACTCCAAAAAGTAGTAAACACTGCCCAGTCCATCATCGGCTCTGACCTTCCTTCCATCGAGGGGATTTATCACAGTCGCTGCCTCAAAAAGGCTGGCAGCATCATCAAGGACCCACACCACCCTAGCCACACACTCATCTCCCTGCTACCTTCGGGTAGAAGGTACAGGAGCCTGAAGACTGCAACAACGCGGTTTAGGAATAGCTACTTCCCCACAGCCATCAGGCTATTAAACCTGGCTCGGAACTCTGAACATTAATATCCCTCCATCTGTTATTTGCACTTTATTAATTTATTAAGTCATGGGTGTATTTATGTATAGAATTGTAGTCAATGCCTTCTATGTTCTGTTGTGCTATGCAAAGAAAGATTTTCATTGTCCTGTCAGGGACACATGACAATAAACTCTTTTGACTTTGACTTTGAGCCGCCCCCGGACCTGTCCATCAAGTGTCGAGGGGGATGAACCAGGGAGTGGCCTACTGCCCAGGAACCGCCACAATTGAAAAATAGTTGCAGGAGTAGGCCATTCGGCCCTTCGAGCCAGCACTCAATGTGATCATGGCTGATCATCTAAAATCAGTACCCTATTGTTGCTTGGCTGCTGCTCAGACTCGGATATTTCAGGCCCAGGAGATGTGTTGACTTTCATACGCATTAGGACCTTCAGCATTGCCTCGAACGTAATACTGACTGCCCTCAAGACACTCCCATTGACTGCCCCAAGTTCCCCAGTCCTCAAGTCGTTATCCACACTAAAACAGAATATAATACACATTGAGGACCTTGCCCAGCACCTGTGGCTGCATACAGAGTTGACCACCTTGATTCCCGAGGGCCCAATTCTCTCTCTAGTTACCCTTTATCCTGAGGTAGACAAAAAATGTAGGAGAAACATCATCTGCTGGGGGCTGCATCTATGGAGAGAAGGAGATGTTTTGGGTCGAGACCCTTATTCAGACTGATGTCGGGGGTGATGGCGGGAAAAAGAAGGGAAGAGGCGGAGACAGTAGGCTTTGTGGGAGAGCTGGGAAGGGGGCGGGGAAAGGAGGAGAAAACAAGGGCTAACTAAAATTATCGGTCCATGTTCATACCACTGGGGTGTAAACTACCCAAGCGAAATATGAGGTGCTCTTCCTCCAATTTACGCTGGGCCTCATTCGGGGAATGGAAGAGGCCCAGGACAGATAGGTTGGATTTGGAATGGGAGGGGGAGTTGAAGTGCAGAGACACCGGGAGATCAGGTTGCTTAATGTGAACTGAGTGGAGGTGTTGGGCGAAGCCTATGCTTGGTCTCACCGATGTAGAGAAGTTGACACCTAGAGCAGTGGAAGCAATAGATGAGGTTCGAGGAGGTGCAGGTGAACCTCTGCCTCACCTGAAAAGAATGACTGGGTCCTTGGGTGGAGTCGAGGGGGGAGGTAAAGTGACAAGTGTAGCATTTCCTGCAAGGGATAGTACCAGGGGAGGGGGTGGTTTGGGTAGGAAGGGACGAATTGTCCAGGGAGTTAGCAGAAAGGGTTATCCTGAGTGTACTTTAAAAAATCTGTTAGTATTAGCCTTAATATTATCTGCCAGAGCTAACTCCTGTACCTTTTTTGCCCTCCTGATTTCCTTCTTTAACATGGCCCTGAGTTCCCGTGATACACTTGATCCCAGCTATCCATACCTGCCCCATGCCTCCTCCTTATTCTTGACCAAAGTCTCAATTTCTCTCGTCATCCACACTTCCTTACGCTCACCTGCCTTGCATGTCCTGGAATCTTGTCACCACACTTCTAAAAATATCCCACTTTCTAGTTTTTAAGAAGGAACTGCAGATGCTGGAAATTCGAATGTAGACAAAAGTGCTGGGGAAACTCAGCGGGTGCAGCAGCATCTATGGAGTGAAGGAAATAGGCAACGTTTCGGGCCGAAACCCTTCTTCAGACTGATGTAGGGTGGGAGCGGGGAGAAGAAAGGAGAAAGGAGGAGGAGGAGCCTGAGGGCTGAGGGAGAACTGAGAAGGGGAGGAGACAGCAAGGGCTACCGGAAATTGGAGAAGTCAATGTTTATGCCACTAGGGTGCAAACTGCCCAAGCGGAATAGGAGGTGCTGCTCCTCCAATTTCCGGTGGTGTTCACTCTAGCCATGGAGGAGGCCCAGGACAAAAAGGTCGGATTCGGAATCGGAGGGGGAGTTGAAGCGCTGAGCCACAGGGAGATCAGCTTGGTTAATGTGGACCGAGCGCCAAGCCTACGCTTGGTCTCACTGATCTAGATCAGCTGACATCTAGAGCAGCGGATGCAATACATGAGGTTGGAGGAGCTGCAGGTGAACTCTGTCGCAGCTGGAATGACTGCTTGGGTCCTTGAATGGAGTCGAGAGGGGAGTTGAGAGCCCCCCCCCCCCCATCAGTCTGAAGAAGGGTTTCGGCCCGAAACTTTGCCTATTTCCTTCGCTCCATAGATGCTGCTGCACCCGCTGAGTTTCTTCAGCACTTTTGTCTATCTTTCTAGTTGGTCCTTTTCTATCAAACAACCTGCTTCAATCAGCTTGAGTGAGTTCAGCCCCTGTCCCACTTAGGCGATTTTTTTCGGTAACCAGACTGTCGCCACATGATCGCGGGGTGACGCCTGTATGGTCGTGAGTAGTCTCCTCAAGTCGCCTAAAGAGTCGTAATGTTTTTCTAGTGGCCACTGGATTTTGAAATGTTCACAACTTTTCGGCGACTGTGGGCTTGACGTAGCTTGTCTTCTCCTGACGTAGGTGCTGTCGTAGGTTGTCGCCAGGTGACGTTGGTTGTCGCCGGGTGCTGACTTCAGTGAATTCCGTTGGCGACTACCTACGTCAACCGGCGACAGGTACCGGCAACTGAATTGTCTTCAGTTGTCGCCGACAGGGTCGTTGCTTGTCATAGCTTTGACGTAGGTTGACTTTGGTTGTCGCCTGTGTGGTCGTAGGTTGTCGTAGGTGGACGTCCTAATGGGTCGCCAAACACTTTATCCACTTGCGTAGACTAGCTCCAGCATTGCCCTCTCCCATGTAAGGCCCTCTACATATTGCTTGAGAAAACTATCCTGAACACATTTGACAACTTCTGCCATGTCTAAGTCTTTCATACCATAGGGTTCCCATATTAGGAAAGTTTAAAATCCTCTACTACGACAACCTGATTAGGCCTGCAGCTCATAAGGTCATAAGTGATAACAGCAGAATTAGGCCATTCGGCCCATCAAGTCTGCTCCGCCATTCAATCACGGCTAATCTATCTCTCCCTCCTAACCCCATTTTCCTGCCTTCTCCCCATAACTCCTGACACCTGCATTAATCAAGAATCTATCTATCCCTGCCTTAAAAATATCCACTGACTTGACCTCCACAGCCTTCTGCAGCAAAGAATTCCAAAGATTCACCACCCTCTGACTAAAGAAATTCCTCATCTCCTTCCAAAAGGAACATCCTTTAATTCAGAGGCTATGACCTCTAGTCCTAGACTCTCCCACTAGTGGAAACATCCTCTCCACATCCACTTTATCCAAGCTGCCTGTATTCTCCAGGCATATTGGCTCATGTGATACCCGCTGACTATCGGGGGTCTGTAGTACACTCCCAACAAAGTGATCATCCCGTTCTTATTTCTCAGCTCCACCCACATAATCTTACCGGACAGTATTTAATACTATCCAATGTGGCCCAATCACACCACATGGCTGCATCAAAATGATCTGATGTGGTGGTTGACAAAGCGACAATAGTGGAAGAGTGACTGAGCCTGGAGGTGACAATAGCACAGATGAAGGGTTCAGCATTAGATGAAGGGTTAACAGTAGGGGAAGGGGTGCTCAGTTAACAGTAGGGGAAGGGGTGGTTACAAGGCTGTCAGTAGGAAGATCTTATGAAGCATCTAGAGCATCGCATAAGCTACCAAGCTTGCAGAAAAACCTGTTTGTGGATTCTCTAGACTTGGGTATTGAGGCACAGTTTTGAGTCACCTTATATTCAAAATATTCAAAAGCTCAAAAGAGAGATAGATAGATCTAACAGTGAATGGATAAGGGGAGAAGGCAGGAACGGGGTACTGATTGTGGATGATCAGCCATGATCACAATGAATGGTGGTGCTGGCTCGAAGGGCCGAATGGCCTACTCCTGCACCTATTGTCTATTGTCTCACATAAAACAAATAAAAAATATGAATGCAAGAGAGGGTACAGAGAAGATTTATGAGGATGTTGCCAGGACTAGAGGGTCTGAGCACAGGGGGATGAGGGGTGATCTTATAGAGATGTGTAAAATCTTGAGAGGAATAGCTAGAGTAGATGCACAGAGTCAATTGCCCAGAGGATCAGAGGTTAAGGTGAAGGGGAAAAGATTTCATAGAAATCTGAGGGGCAACTTTTTCACACAAAGGGTGGTGAGTGTATGGAACAAGCTGCGAGAGGAGGTACTTGAGGCAGGAATTATCCCAATATTTAAGAAAGAGTTAAGGGCCAGTCCCACGTGGGTGTCATTTGCGCGTCACGCATGTGGCGCGCAAAGATTTTGTGAATCCCAAAACCCTGGGGCATTGAGCGACCGCGTGTCACTGCCTACGTCACCACACACCATGCATGCGTAATGCACGCGTAAATGACGCGCAAATGACACCCAAGTGGGAGCACCCTTTAGACAGGTACTTTTTGTAGGACAGTTTGGACGGGTACGGGCCATGCGCAGGCAGGTGGGTCTAGTATAGATGGGACATGTTGGCCGGTGTGAGCAAGTTGGGCCGAATGGGCCTGTTTCCATGCCGTATCACTCTATGACTCTACGACTCTATGTGTCCATTTTCACAGTTTTTACATATATAGCTCCAATATTATGAATAAATACACACTATTCAATAAGAGTAAATGTGGGAGTTTATTCGACATATACGTACCTGTCTGAGGTTGCACCAGTGGTCTTTCCATTTTCAAATGCAGGGTCGACCCACATAACAAGTACAGACTGTGGACTCATAACTCGAACAGAAATGTCTTTGGGCTCATGTAACTCATCAGTCTCTAAAACAGTAATGTAAACAAAAGCTAAAACAAAGTCCGTGAACAAAAAACCTATGATATATATAGAAAATACACAGCTACAATGACTTGGGAATTAAGGCCCTGCCCAAGTTGTCGGATAAACTAGTGCTACTTACTTGTGGACACAAAAGCCACAATTGTATTTGATTAATAGTGAGTTTTTATAACTAGCAGTAATTTGTGATTTTAAGCAGAAAGATTGGTTTCTGGAGGAAGAGAGAGCTGGGTGGAAACAAATCACGACACATAAATATCTGACAACTCTTAAAAAATGTACTGTACATCTGCTAAAAATGACTATGCCAAATTACTGGGCATGTTAAACTCCTAAAGTGGGCCAAGGCTCACTTTGAGGTTATTAGACAGGAACATGTAGAATTGAAGTGGAAGATGCTGCTTACAAATAAAGAGATATTTCGCAGGTGGGAGATTTCAAGATGAGATTGGGAGTGTTTATGGGCCTGTGCCACTTAGGCGATTTTTTAGGCGACTCCAGGAGACTATGCGGTTACCACACGGTCGCTGGTGGTCTCCTGGGTGTCGCCTGTATGGTCGTGAGTAGTCTCCTCAGTCGCCCAAAGAGTCGTAGCGTCTTTCTGGTCGCCGGAAAATCTTCAACTTGTTGAGCATTTATCGGCAACAGTGGTGACCGTGGGATTGACGCCAAATGAGCGTAGCTTGACGTAGGTGCTGCCATAGGTTGTCACCAGGTTAATGTAGGCAGTCGCCAGGATGGTGTTGGTTGTCGTCAGGTGACGTAGGTTGTCGCCGGTGCTGACTTCGGTGAATTTCGATGTCGTATTTGCCGGCAGTCATCTAAAAAAATCGCCTAATGGACAGGCCGATTAGTCCAGTTGCCAGTTTTTCAGCAACCTGCTACGAATATGACAGTCGCCCATTAGGGACAGCATATTCCTGTTAGAATAATGGGTAACGCTGGCTGGTTCAGGGGGTCCTAGCTGATCAGGGATATTGAGGCTCCAGTGAGGATAATGGAGATATATATATATATATATATATATATATATATATATATATATATATATATATATATATATATCACATATGAGTAGTTAGGATCACGTGAATCCCTTGAGGAATATAAGAAGTGAAGGAATGAGTGAAGACAGAAATTACATGTGCAAAAGAGGATAATATATAGTTCTGGGAGACATGATAAAAGAATATCCCAATTTCGGTAAATTAAGAGCAAAGGGTAACAGGGGAGAGAATGGGGTCAATAAGGTCATCTATTTGCCGAACCACAACACTTGGGCCAGGTGGCAAATGGCTACTTCTTAAATGTATTTACTGAGGTGAAAATGAGCAAAGGAACTACAAGGATGATAACCTATTTACAAAAGAGGTATTATCCGTCTTAAAGGATATTAAGGAGGATTAATTCTCTGGGCATTAGAAAGTATAGCTTTGGTCATTGTAAGAAGCTGGGGCCCAGGTAAAGATATTTACAGTATATTTAGCCACAGGAGAAGGTCTGGAAGTCTGGAGAGTGGCTGAAGGTAGTGGATGGCAGGCTCGCCAACAGTCTGTCTGTCTTTTTTGTTATTTTTAGTGTGTTTTTAAAAGTTTGTGTTAATGTTCTCTGGTTTGTTTTATGTGGGGGGTGGACAGGGGGGTTGGGGAATTTTTTTTCAATCTCTAGCCTTGCCGGAGATGCGATTGTTTACCAGTTCGTATCTCCGGTCGCTCTGCGGCCTAACATCAAGGAGTTGGAGGCCTTGCTCAGGACTGTCTTTGAGCCCCACCGCGGGGCTGTGGACTTACCATCGGAGCCTGCGATCCATTGCCTGGGATCGACGCTCCAACTGCAGCCTGCGGATTTCACCATCGAGGAGCTCGCAGTCTCGGGTAGAGACCGATGTCGGGAAGCTCCAAACCACACGAGGTTCGACTAGCTCCGACCCGGGGTCCGATCGCCCGGCGCGGGGGAGCTGAGATCCCCCCCGATGCGGGCGCTTGATCGTCCCGACGGTGAGGGCTCGACCGCCGGCTACGGGAACCAAGATCATCCTGACAACAGAAGGTTTGAGCGGCCCGACCACGGGAGAACAAAGAAGGGAAGAAGATTTAACTTTTTTTGCCTTCCATCACAGTGAGGAATGTGGGGGAGTCACTGTGGTGGATGTTTATGTTAAAATGTATTTTGTGTCTTGTTGCTCTTTATTGGTATGGCTGTATGGCAAATCAAATTCCTCGTATGTTGCAAAACATACTTGGCTAATAAAGTATGATTATGATTATGATATTGATGAGACCACATTCAGAATATTGCATGCAGCTCTGGTTGCCATGCCAGGATATTACCAGGACCTGAGGGCTTGAATTATAAGGAGAGGCTGGATAAGTTGGGACTTTTTCCCTGGAGTTTGAAGACTGATGGGTGACCTTATAGGGGGTATGCAAAATCATGAGATGCATAGGTAAGGTGAATGGTCGCAATCTTTCTCCAAGGTTAGAGGAATCCAGAACTTGAGGGCATGGGTTTAAGATGAGAGGGGAAAGATTTAAAAGAAACGCATAGGGAAATATCTTCATGCTTGGTGTGAATGTGGAAATGCTTCCAGAGGAAGCTGCAGAGGTGGGTACAATGGTAACATTTAAAAGTTATTTAGGCAGGTACATGGAGAGGAAAGGTTTTAGTGAAAAAGGACAGACACAGATAAAATGGGAATATCTCAACTGTAAAATCTGGTTGGCATGGACGAAGGATCCGTCTCCATGCCATATAGCCATATAACAATTACAGCACGGAAACAGGCCTTCTCGACCCTTGTAGTCCGTGCCGACCATTTATTTTCCCCTAGTCCCATCTACCTGCACTCAGATCATACCCCTCCATTCCCTTCCCGTCCATATACCTATCCACTTTACTTTTTTTGCCATATCACTCTCTGACTCTTACCCTTCATCTTTATTTTGTTATTGTGACCCCATTTTACACTGCAACTGCATCCCTTTGTAATCACTCTTGCCCTTGCCTTTTGTTCTTCCCTTCTCCACTGACACCCATAACTACTCACAGGTGGATAAGATCGTGAGAGGAATAGATCAGGTAGATGCACAGAGTCTGTTGCCCAGAGTAGGTGAATCGAGGACCAGAGGACCTAGGTTCAAGGTGAAGGGGAAAAGATCTGAATCTGAAAAGAATAGAATCTGAGGGGTATCTTTTTCACACAAAGGGTGGTGGGTGTACGGAACAAGCTGCCAGAGGAGGTATTTAAGGCAGGAACTTTTGTTTAACTGCCAATCCCCCCCTTCTGATTACAGATCATTGACATGAAATGTTAATTCAATTTCTCTCTGAAATGATTCTGCCACCCATCAATTAATCCGCTGGCCAGATCGACCAGCCTCAACAATCTGCCACAAATTCAAATGAGAACAATATATTAACAGAAAATAATATGGTCACAGGGAAATCTGAAAGAACTAATTGAAATCGGTCTTCATGTGAAATACACAAACAACAGAAGAAAAGGCACAATTACTTGCGACATCAGCAATATATCATCAATTTGGTAATAAAAATTATAATTTTGGAGCACCATATTACAATTTCTTATCAAACATAATCTTTTGACATTTCCCCAGCTCCCTCTGCCTACTGAAAGCAATGCATTGATTATGTGCACAAATCATGTGTCGGAAGGAACTGCAGATGCTGGTTTACACCGAAGATAGACATAAAATGCTGGAGTAAAGGGCCTGTCCCACTTAGGAGACCTAAACAGCAACCTCTGGTGACCTTGCCCGCCGCCCAAAAAAATATCAAGGTCGAGGTGACCTGCAACCTCCTACCACCTCCCACGCATATGTTGGCAACCTTACTCGACTAGCTTCGACTAGACCTGCGACTAAAAAAATATCGATTTTTAAAACGGCAACCTGTTTTTAGTCGAGGCCGGTTTTAATCACGATGAAAAAATAGCAGCAACCTAGATGAAGCCTCGACCACGCGGAAACCACTTTCGATCATTAGGGAGAGTAACCAAAACCTCCTGTGACCTCATGGAAATCTTGGGTGGTGGGCAAGGTCACGAGAGGTGGCTGTTTAGGTCTCCTAAGTAGGACAGGCCCTTATCTCAGCGGTGCTGGCTCAAAGGGCTGAATGGCCTACTCCTGCACCTATTGTCTATTGTCTATTGACAGGCAGCATCTCTGGACAGAAGGAATGGAAGGAATGACTTCTCTCCAGAGATGCTGCCTGTCCCACTGAGTTACTCCAGCACTTTGTGTCCATCATGACTTGCACAAATCACTTCTACCATGACAGGGTCATTATAGAATGGCAATGCTTCTTATCTCTCCAATTACAATGGTAACCAAACCAAACATACCAGCTACTGTGTGTTTCGCTGGGTTTTCTCTGTAAACCAATTTCCGCTGGCCCAAAGCACTCCTTGCTCGTGAAGATATTCTCGACATTGGATTAACTGCTGAAAGACAATCACAAAAGTATATAAAATAAATTCCAGGGCAGCGCAGGAATTTCATTCAACATTTTCCTTTTTTAATTGCATTAGCTTCACATTTAGATCCAAGAAACAATTTTCAAAACTGAATGTCATTACATCCAGCACACACTTTAAAACACATTAAAACTGCTATATTTAAGAGGGAGTTAGATGTGGCCCTTGTGGCTAAGGGGATCAGAGGGTATGGAGAGAAGGCAGGTACGGGATACTGAGTTGGATGATCAGCCATGATCATATTGAATGGCGGTGCAGGCTCGAAGGGCCGAATGGCCTACTCCTGCACCTAATTTCTATGTTTCTATGTTTCTATGCCTTTACCTTGCACTAAGCGTCACTCCCTTATCATACACTGTAAATGGCTCAATTGTAATCATGTATTGTCTTTCTGCTGACTGGATAACACACAACAAAAGCCTTTCACTGAACCTCCGTACACGTGACAATAAACTAAACTAAATCACTTAGAGCATTATGGTTGAATTTCTACTCCAAGGTGTAAAATTACATTATCAAAGATATCTCACTCTTCAAAGCCTCCCACTTGCCGGATATCCCCTTTCCCTGAAAACAACTTACTCCAATCAACTTTTGGAAAAAAATGGCATCAAAATCTGCCTTGCCCCAATTTAGAACATTAACTTGTGGGCCAGTTCTGTAACATAGAAACATAGAAAATAGGTGCAGGAGTAGGCCATTCGGCCCTTCGAGCCTGCACCGCCATTCAATATGATCATGGCTGATCATCCAACTCAATATCCTGTACCTGCCTTCTCTCCATACCTCCTGATCCCTCTAGCCACAAGGGCCACATCTAACTCCCTCCTAAATATAGCCAATGAACTGGCCTCAACTACCTTCTGTGGCAGAGAACTCCAGAGACTCACCACTCTCTGTGCGAAAAATGTTTTTCTCATCTCGGTCCTAAAAGATTTCCCCCTTATACTTAAACTGTGCCCCTTGTTCTGGACTTCCCCAACATTGGGAACAATCTTCCTGCATCTAGCCTGTCCAACCCCTTAAGAATTTTCTACGTTTTTATAAGATCACCCCTCAATCTTCTAAATTCTAGCGAGTACAAGCCGAGTCTATCCAGTCTTTTTTCATATGAAAGTCCTGACATCCCAGGAATCAGTCTGGTGAACCTTCTCTGTACTCCCTCTATGGCAAGAATGTCTTTCCTCAGATTTGGAGACCAAAACTGTATGCAATACTCCAGGTGTGGTCTCACCAAGAGCCTGTACAACTGCAGTAGAACCTCCCTGCTCTTATACTCAAATCCTTTTGCTATGAAAGCTAGCATACCATTCGCTTTCTTCACTTCTGTACTTTTTTATATCCATAATTATTTCAATACTAATAGAAGAATGGCCTCCCGAACTGCTCTCCCCGTAGATATATTAGTCACTCGCTTTGCCCAATTTCCGAAGAGTATTCAAGTTTCGACCTCTTCCTTAAAGGGGCTGTCCCACTTGGGCGACCTAATTGGCGAGTTTAGAAGAGTTTAGGAGAGTGAAAAAATGTCATGTTGAAGACCTCCTTCGACCTCCTTCGACTATGTTGAAGACTAGCTATGACTAGCTGCAACTAACTTCGGGAAAATTGGACACTGAATAGTGGAGAGTGAAGACGACTTCCTTCGATATCCTTTGACCTCCCTTCGACTATGATGAAGACTATCTACGACTACCTTTGACTACCCTCGACTACCTACGACTAACGTGCCGACCTACTATGACTAAACGAGTAAAAAATGTATCGATTTTTTCCATGGCAACCTTTTTTTACTCGCGGGTATTTCTCACCATGTTGAAAAATACGCCGCGACCTAGCTGAGGCCTCGAGTACGCAGAGACCACTCTCGAGCATGAAGGAGAGTTACGAAGATCTCCTACGACCTTGTGTCGACCATGCTGCGAGTATGAGTCGAGGGCAAACTCGCCAGAATTCGCGGATTAGGTCGCCCAAGTGGGACAAGCCCTTAAAGCTTCTCAGCAGTTACAACATTTCATGCATAAGAGGAATAAATTAAAGACGCACAAACTCTCTGTATCTCACGTCTTCTTTGTTCTTGAGGATATCGTGTATATTTCATTCTCCTGCCGCTGGCTCTGTAACCAGGTGGATAGCTTCTAGCTCGAAGGTTGTGGGGTGATCTTAGCCGACGTGTCCGTTTAACAGCAGAAGATTCCATGGGCACATTCTTTGACCTTAATGTTGCTCCCCTGTCTTAAAAAAGAAAAGATTGACATTGTTCAGATGAATTCCTCCCTGACGAATCTTACTTGTTTCCAGTTAAATAATTATCATCAGTCTTATTACGGAGTAACAATATTTTCTGTGGTGTTTCAAGATCCAAAGGAGAAAACAATGATATGGGTCTAACATTAAGAGATATCAATAAATCAGTAATGTTTAAGTCAACTTTTAATGAAGTGAATACAGACACAAAAGGCTGGAGTAACTTGAAGGGACAGGCTGCATCTCTGGAGAAAATGATTTGGTGATGTTTCGGGTTGAGACCTTTCTTCAGACTTAAGGGCCTGTCCCACTTGGCGATGTTTTCAGCGACTACCGGCATCTTTAACTGATGTATCAGGTCACAAAAAAGTCGCTGCGTGACGCGGCGTGATGACGTATTGACGCGCGCTGTTTCCTCAAGTGTCGCTACATTTTTTTTGTCACCGCTGGATTTTGAAATGTTCAAAATCTTTCGGCGACCCTGATACGTCAGTCAATTATGCCCTTTGGAGTCAGGGGAATGGGAAACGAGAGATATAGATGGTGATTAGGAGAAATGAATGGAGGATATGCAAATAGCACCAATAATCAGGGAAATGCGGGCCACACAATACGCCATTTTTGGGTGTGGAATTAGGTGACGAATAAACAGATGGAGGAACTCAACAGGACGACAGGAAAACCAATACAACAACTAGGATGAGGGAGGGACAGAGAGAGGGGGGATGCAAGGGTTACTTGAAGTTAGAGAAACCAATGTTCACACCACTGAGTTGTAAGCTGCCCAAGTGAAATATGAGGTGCTGTTCCTCCAATTTACATTTGTCCTCACTCTGAGAATGGAGGAGGCCCAGGACAGAAAGGTCAGTGTGGGAATGGGAGGGGGAGTTAATGTGTTTAGCAGCCGGGAGATCAGGTAGGCCTAGTCGGACTGAGCGGAGGTGTTGAGCGAAAAGATCGTCGCGTCTGCGCTTGGTCTCGCCGATATCTAGAAGTCCACATCTGGAACAGCGGATACTGTAGATGAGGTTGGAGGAGGTTGCAACTGAACCTCTGCCTCACCTGAAAGGACTGCTAGTGTCCCTGGACAGAGTCGAGGGAGGTGGTATCGGTACAGCTATTGCATCTCCTGCGGTTGAAGGGATAGTTGGGAATATAATTCTAGAATTATATTTTTGCTGACTAAAGGCATAGCTATGGCGTGGGAAGATTCGTAGACACTGGAAAGTAGGAATGGGTGACATTTCTCGGACTTTGAACTCGGACTTCAGACTTCAGTCTGAAGAAGTCTCTTGACCCGAAATGTCACCCGTTCCTTCTCTCCAGAGATGCTGCCTGTCTCGCTGAGTTACTCCAGCATTTTGTGGCTTAGGTATAAACCAGCATCTGCAGTTCCTTCCTACACAAGATTCATAAATGTTTTGGAATGCAGGAACATAGTTGCAGCCTGACTGTAACATGGTACAGGGACAGTTGCAGTCAATAATATCACTGTGTGTTTAAGAAAGAACTGCGGATGCTGGAAAAATCGAAGGTAGACAAAAATGCTGGAGAAACTCAGCGGGTGAGGCAGCATTTATGGAGAGAAGGAATAGGCGACGTTTTGAAACGTCTCTCCAATAATGTTACTGGGTTGAATAATTACAAAGATTATAAGATTAGAATGTCATTTGAGGATTGAGTGGTTTAGTTCATCCTACTAACGTCAGGGAAAGGGGGATGGAATTGGGCACCATTTTGTGATGAATGATCATCTAATCACAATTCAGTAGGAAATAACAGCATCCTTTTCTAAGACAAGATGGCTTTGATGTGTAATTTCAAACAGAAAGGTATGGATGGTAAAAGCAGTAGAGCGAGCAGTTAGAGTGAAAAACTGCAGGTGCTGGATATCTTAAACACACATAGAAAATGCACAACAAACTTGGCTAATAAAATAAGAACATGATTATGAGGTCAAAGAGCAGAAGAGAAAAAAGAGTTAACATTTCAGATCTTGGACTATTCAAGATAGAAATAACAAAAAAATGTTGCACACCTATTTCTGAGGAAGGGTGTTTGATCTAAAAATGTCGACTCTGCCTTTTGCCCCTGCTGACTTGCTGAATGCTTCCAGCATTTTCCACTTTTCGTGATAGAAAGATAGACAATAGGTGCAGGAGTAGGCCATTCTGCCCTTCGAGCCTGCACCGCCATTCAATATGATCATGCTGATCATCAAAAATCAGTACCCCGTTCTTGCTTTTTCCCCCATATCCCTTGATTCCGTTAGCCATAAGAGCTAGATCTAATTCTCTCTTGAATACATGATGGAGAGGTCATGTTGGTTGGCTGCAAACAAGCAAGCAAAATCTATGCACTTGAATTGTGCCATCAGGACAAAGATTAAAAGTGAGTAATTGAACGGTAGGAAGTTGGCATGCTCAAGGGGTAATGCAGGGAATATTGTGGAATACAGGGGCAATGACGGTAGGTGACATTGAACAGTGCCACCAAACTCAGAGAAAAGGTGATGCCGAAAGCTTCAGAAATGGCAATGTTTTGTGATCTCACCGTCTCCGTCAAAGTAGATCAACTCTCGACTGACGTCTATTATAAACCCATTAACTCCCACAACTATTTGGACTTCTTCCCATCCTGCTTCCTACAAAGACTCTATCTCCTACTCTCAATTCCTCCACTACGCCGCATCTGCACCCAAGATGAGGGGTTCCGTACCAGGACATCCGATGTCCTCATTCTTTAGGGAACGGGAGTTCCCTACTCCCATCATTGATGAGGCCCTCACTAGGGTCTCCTCCATATCCCACAGTTCCATTCTTGCTCCCACTCCCCCCAGTCGCAACAAGGACAGAGTCCTCCCCCTCGTCCTCACCTTTCACCCCATCAGCCATTGCATACAGCAACATAATCCTCCGACATTTTCACCACCTCCAACGGGATCCCACCACGAGCTACATCTTCCCATCTCCACTCCACTCCTTTCCACTTTTTGGAGAAACCGGTGCCTCTGCAACTTCCTGGTCAATTCGTTCCTTCCCACCCTAACCACCCCCTCCCCAGGTACTTTCCCCTGCAACCGCAGGAGATGCAACACCTGTCCCTATACCCCATCCTTTAACTACGTCCAAGGACCCCAACAGCCCTTTCAGGTGAGGCAGAGGTTCACTTGCACCGCCTCCAACCTCTGCTATATCCACTGTTCCAGGTGTGGACTCCTATATATCGGCGAGACCAAGCGCAGGCTCAGCGATCATTTCGATGAACACTTCCGCTCAGTTCGCCTTGGCCTATGTGATCTCCTGGTTGCTAAACACTTCACCTCTCCTTCCCATTCCCATTTTGACTTTTCTGTCCACGGCCTGCTCCATTGCCACAGTGAGGCCCAGTGCAAATTGGAGGAACAGCACCTCATATTTCACTAGGGCAGCTTACGCCCCAGCGGTATGAACATTGACTTCTCCAACTCCAAGTAACCCTTGCTTTTCCTCTCTCTCCATCCCTCCCTCGTTTTCCAACTAGTTTCACTGTCCTCCTGATGATATTTAACTGTTTGTTTGCCTTCTTGTCACCTTCCCCTCAGCTAACAATGATCTACATTTTCCTTGCTCATCATCCCCTTTGATTTCTCATTTTCACACCTTACCCTTCCATATCTCTACATCTCCCTCTTCCCTGAGTCTGATGAAGGGTCTTGACCCGAAATGTCACCCATTCCTTCTCTGGAGATGCTGCCTGTCCTGCCTTGCCCTTATGTCCTATACAACTGGAACATGATCTCCCAACCTCTATACTCAACACTCTGACTGATGAAGTCCAATGTGCCGAAAGCCTTCTTGACCACCCTATCTACAAGTGATGCCAATTTCAAGGAACTCCTGGACCCCTCTACTCAACAACACTCCCCAGAGCCCTGCCATTCACTGTTTAAGTCTGTCCTTGTAAGCAGGGGCGGAAATCCCGGGGGGGGGGGGGGGGGGGGGGGCAGGGTGAACACGTCCGCCCTCTGTTTTGAGAGGTGGGGGACAATCCCCCCCAAGTTTTTGTAATCTGAATTTTAAAACCCGGTGAAATCTCCGCTTTCTGCGAGACAGTGGAAGTGGGACCGCTGAGATGTCGGTCAGCAGGCAATGGGGGCGAGACATGATGATTCAGCGCGATCATTGGAGGAGGGAGGAGTGGGGGGGGGGGGGGTGGAACTGAGGTTAAAGTGCGGTGATTGGAGGAGGGAGTGCCAAAACACTCTTGGCACAGACCTGCGCCTCATCCACAGCCAGGATCGATCCCAGCTCTCCGGCACTGTCCCGTCCCCACCTGAATGCCCTCCCCCCCCCCCCCCCCCCACTGGTGACCAGAGACGTCAGGAGTCAGACGGGAGCTGTAGGCCCCGGCCCACAGCCAGCGCAGAAAAGCAGCGCTAAACCCAGCTCAACTTTGCCTGTCCCGCCAGGTTAACCTACAGCCCTGCCTGGACTTGCGGGAAATATGGCCCAGGTTTACAGCCAACGCGGAGAAGCAGCGCTGGTGTCCCATCAGTCCAGGCAGGGCTGTCGGTTAACCCGGTGAGACAGGTAGAGTTGAGCTGCATTTAGCGCTGGATTGAGCCTCCGAAGCCTCGCGCGTGTGCATGCGCGCGCAGCCGCCAAGTAATTGTGTCCCCCCGTCCCCTCCATATTTTGATCGTGATTTCCACGCCTGCTTGTAAGGCTGCCCAAAATGCAACACCTCACACTTCTCTGTATTAAATTCCATCAACCATTCCCCAGACCACCAGCCCAACATATCCTGCTGCAAATTTCACTATCAACAATACCACGCACTTTAATGTCATCTGAAAACTTGCTAATCATGTCTTGTAAGTTCTCATCCAAATGATTTATATAGATGACAAACAGCAATGGGCCCAGCACAGAACGCTGAGGCCCACCACTAGTCACAGACCTCCAGTCCGAAGAGCAACCTTCCACCAACACCCTCAGCTTCCTTCCATGAAGCCAATTTTCTATCCAGTCACCTATCTCTCCTTGGATCCCATGTGATCTAATCTTCTAGAGCAGCCTATCATGCGAAACCTTGGCAAATGCCTTGCTGAAATGCCTACAGCTTTCCCCCCCATCAACCTTTTCAGGCGCATCTTCAAAAAAACTCAATCAAAGGCCCTTCATCACAAAGACTCCAACACTTTGGGAAGACCGAAACGTCGCCTATTCCTTCGCTCCATAGATGCTGCCTCACCCACTGAGTTTCTCCGGCATTTTTGTCCACCTTTGATTTTTCCAGCATCTGCAGTACCTTCTTAAACACAAAACCTTTCCCTAATTTATCAAATGAAACCCGAGTACATGTGATTACTTACTAATCAACACTTGTCTCTTCAAGGAATTCCATTGGAGCATAAAATATTCATAATAATTCAATTGTTATAAAACAGCACACATAGCATTACAATCACCAAATTACCCACTGATTAAACTGACATTAATTTGACCTTAAACTATTTCTCCCCTTCGCTAACTCATTACTCATACAGAGTTCTGCTTTAATTATTTTATATTAGCACTTAAAATATGATAGCATTAAATAATGCAGTATACTGGGATGAACCATTGCAATATTAAGTTGTAAAAATAATTTTGGATTTGAAAATTTGATTTGAAATTTTGGATTGGAAAATTTGAAAAATGGCGGGACTGTCATACAAGGAAAGATTGGAAAGAGTGGGCTTGTATTCACTGGAATTTAGGATTAGAGGAGACCTTATGGAAGTGTCTAAAATTATAATAGGACTGGACAAGCTACATGCTGGAATAATGTTCCCAATGATGGGGGAGTCCAGAACCAGGGGCCACAGTCTAAGAATAAAGAGGAGGCCATTTAAAACTGAGATGAGAAAAAACTTTTTCACCCAGAGAGTTGTGAAGTTGTGGAATTCTCTGCCACAGAGGGCAGTGGAGGCCAATTCACTGGTTGAACTTAAAAGAGAGTTAGATAGAGCTCTAGGGATTAGCGGAATCAAGGGATATGGGGAGAAGGCAGGCACGGGTTACTGATTGTAGATGATCAGTCATGATCACAATGAATGGCGGTGCAGGCTCGAAGGGCCAAATGGCCTCGTCCTGCACCTATTTTCTATGTTTCTCTGAAAAAAGAGTCCATATAATGCACGTATTTTGTTAAGAAATCTTTCAGTGGCATGTTATCAGCAAAGCGGGGCGGGACAGTGAGTGAATAAGAACTGTGGAACAAAATCATGAACAGATTTTTGAAGAATGTGGTTATGATTAAACACACATACAGTGTAATCTGTTCCCATACAGTATAACAACTGAAAACAGATGAGCTGTTTCTGACCTTATGCTTTTACAAATCCAAAATGTACAAGAATGATGATTTCTGTACAGATTTTTGAGAGCAGCCGACAACATAAATCACCTTGAAAATTGAATTTAGTTTGAATATTAAATTACTTTCCATTGTAACATGACCATTTTTACATAACCTTACCGATTTCTGTACATGCCGACCAATAAGCCAAATCCCACTAAACAAAATTACACTCATTAAATTCAACACAAAATGTGCTATTCCACTAAAAAATATCATCTTATTTTGCTTGTGCTACCTTAAAAACTATATATTATATTCTCCTTCTCCAACTGTATAGTATCTGAACTGGCCATTCACCCTCTCTCCAATACAGGCTCCAGCTTTTCATCTTACAATTATTTTTATTGCAATGTTACGCCATTAACAACTGTGACATCCACTGACAAAGGTCAATGCTCGAATAGACTTTCTCCAAAACCTACTACTTCTCTATTTTCCTTTAAAGATGCTTCTCAACTCTTGCAGCAGGCTCACAGTCATCTACTTTAACGTTTCCTTATAGAGATCATCAAATTTTATTTTATAATGCTCTTCAGAGAATCAGTCACACAACACGTAAACAGACCCTTCTGCCCAACTTACCCATGCTAACGAAGATGCCCCATCTACACTGGTCCCACTTGCCAACATTGGGGCTATATCCCTCTTACCCTGTCTCTGGACTGTCAAAGCTTCCACAGCCAGACATAAAAACAGTTTTTATCCAAGAGTAGTTGCTCTGCTCAACAGCCAAAAATCTGTAGCCTCCCTTTGATCTTGGATTTAGTTGGTTCACATGCTTGATCAATGGTGTTTTATTATTAATGGTTTATTATTATTAATGTTTAGTGTTTTCTGAGTCACTCGTAACTGTCACTGTATGTCATGTTGTCACTTGTGGGCGGAGCACCAAGGCAAATTCCTTGTATGTGAATACTTGGCCAATAAACGTACTTACTTATTTCCCTTCATGATCTTATACACGTATATAAGATCACCACCTATCCTGCTGTGTTGTAAAGAATACAATCCTAGGGTTCAAGTCCTGCAACATACTTGTAAATCCTCTCTGCACTCTTAACAGCTTGACAACATCCTTCCTATATCATGATGGCCAAATCTGCACACTACACTCCAAATGCAGCCTTGCCAACATTTTGTACAACTGCAAAGTTAACAAAACCACACCTGTACGCAATGTGTAGGAAGGAACTGCAGGTGCTGGTATAAACCGAAGATGCACATAAAAAACTGGAGTAACTCTTCATCAGCCCGTTATGCAGGCGGGTGACAGGGCAAGCGGGGGCAGCACTGTCTGAGTGAAATTCACTGGGTGCAAAACCAATGGTGACACAGACACACACCGTGATGAACAGGGTTTGCGCTGTAATTAAGATGGCTAAAGCACAGTGTACGGTAAGTCCTTTAAAAGAGGGGGGAGAGGGGGGGAGAGGGGGAAGAAGGGGGGAGAAGGAGTGGAGACAACTTTTAAGAAGCCAGAGATACAAGGCTGTGAAGCTCAGCGGACATTGAACATTACCGGTCGGCTATCCTTGGTTCTGAAAACCACTGCTTACGTTTTTTTTCCCAATGAGCCGATGAAATTCACCAGTCAGCACCGGCTACAACCTACTAGAACCTCCAAGATCCTTCGAGCTCCTAGCAACCCACTAGGACCTCCTGGCGACCGACCTACGGCGCGAGAATTCTCGCTACTCTCCATGACTGCTTCATTCTTGTCGCTGCTGATTTTTCAACATGTTGAAAAATTTGCGGCGACCATATTGAGGCCGTGACTAGTTCCCAGAATGCGGGAACTCCTCATGACCATGAAGGCGACTCCCCGGCAACCACCCGCGAAGATGTGGCGACTATGTGGCGATCGCAGAGTCTCCTGAGGTAGACATAAATGCTGGAGATAGTGAGGTCTAGAAACGGTAGGGAGATGTCGGAAATGGTCCAGGTGTATTTGAGTGCCGGATGGAAGTTATTGGTGAAATGGATGACGTCAGTGAGTTCTGTATGGGTGTAGGAGGTAGCACCAATGCAGTCGTCAATGCACATCCAAACCATGACATCGGACCAAGTCTAGGCTTGGCGATCGCTTCGTCCAATACCTCCGCTCGGTCCGCAATAACCAACCTGATCTCCCGGTGGCTCAGCATTTCAAGTGCCCCTCCCATTCTGAATCCGACCTTTCTGTCCTGGGCCTCACCCATGGCCAGAGTGAGGTCCACCGTAAATTGGAGGAGCAGCACCTCATATTTTGCTTGGGTAGTGTTCACCCCAGCGGTATGAACATTGACTTTTCCAATTTCAGGTAGTCCCTGCTTTCTCCTTCTTTCCACTCCACTTCCCAGCTCTCCCACAGCCCACTGTCTCCGCGTCTTCCTTTCTTCTTCCCCCCCCCGACCTCCACATCAGCCTGAAGAAGGATTTCAACCCGAAAGGTCACCTATTCCTTCGCTCCATAGATGCTGCCTCACCCGCTGAGTTTCTCCAGCATTTTTGTCTACCTCTAATGTATTTTATTTCGGTAGTCACGTGAGTGACTCCGTGAAGACCCCGCCAGCACGCATGCGCGACATATCGTCGTACGCATGCGGAAGCGACGGTCGGGAGGAGCGGGGCTCCTCCAGCGTAAGTTTAAATAGCTTACGCCAGGTAAGTCTCACCGGCAGGATGGAATCACGAAAATCTAAAAGAGCTGCGGCCAAAGCAGCTGCCAAGGAGAGCAGCCAGCAGCGAGCCGCCTCTCCAGAGCTACAGGTTTTACCTGCAGCTCCCGACTTCTCGCCCATAGGGGCCGTTGGGACGCCACGGTCGGGCGGTAGAGCCACCCGGAAGTCGGACGGGGCCGCCGACTCAGCGGAGTCCGGTCCCGAGGACACCCTGTTCGCAGATAGCGACGGAGGTCGTCTAACCCGCATGGAGCGGATGATGGAGCAATTGCTCCAACGTGACCTGCTAATGCAGGGGCAGAGTCACAGTGGGCCTCTTAACAGGCCCACGGCAGGTTCCTACCGAGGACTGCCTAATGTCTCACCCTCCTTGCAGGGGAGCATTGAGGGTCAGAACTGGGCTGACCCAGAAGAAGGGGAGCTGGCTGAACAACCATCTGTGTCAGGGGTGTGTGAAGACTACATGGATATGGTAAGCAAACATGCAATGCCCAACCAGAAGGGCCTACCAATCCACCCAAAGCTGGCTGCCAGCATTAACTACATGGCAACTAACCAGCTGCAGGAACAGGCCATTAATGCAACTGCAGACAAATATATGGCACCTGAAAACTGCAACTCGCTAAATGTCCCTGCGGTAAACAACCCTATATGGGGGAACATGAGCCCCTCGAGCAGAGGGCAGGAGATAAAACTTCAAAGGATCCTGAAGCTCCTAACCGCCGGGATTACGGCAGTGGCCAGAACTGCAGTGGGTATTGAGATGCCGGAAGAACTGCAAGATGCCTTGGCTCTACTGTGCAATACCCAGTATGAGATCAATAATTTCAGAAAAAGCATCATAAAGCCGGCGCTTAACCCCAAGTTTGCGGGGTTGTGTAAGCCTGGGAAGACTCAGCCTCCAAGCCTGCTGTTCGGGGATGATCTCCCCAAGCAGGTTAAAGACCTTGATGAGGAGGCCAAGGCCTTAGGCCTGATCAAGGTTCCTGGCTACACCAAGCCTCACTACCCACAAAGACAGCACCCCTACACACCCACCGGACAGAGTTACCATAACAGGTCTGCCGGTGGTGAAAGCTCGAAGGCCGGCAATCCTGCACAGCGGTCTTTTTTAGGCCATGGCCCAGCCCGGCCTTCTTGGAAGATGCGCCACTCCTACAACACAACGAACCAACCAAGGAAACAAGGACAGAAACCACAACACCGGCAGTAACCATGGAGGTAGGTGGGTCTGGGTTCCCCAGAAACACATCTTGCCTAAATTCACTTTATGTAGGGGGCCGGTTGCACATGTTCTACGAGAATTGGTTCACTTTTACCTCTGATCCTTACATACTCAGGAGTATTCAGGGCTACAAAATTGATCATAGATTTGACCGAACTGAATACTTCTGTTCAGTATGTTCATTTCAAAATGGACACCTTCGACACTGCTATACAGTTTATAGCCGATGGGTACTACATGGCATGCATTGACCTCAAAGATGCATACTATTCAGTACCAATACACCAGGATCATAGGAAATACTTAAAATTTATCTGGATGGGACAATTATGGCAATACAAAGCCTTACCTAATGGGTTATCGTCAGCACCCAGATTGTTTACCAAGATATTAAAACCAGCTTTGGCCTACTTAAGGAAACAGAATCATACTGTTATGGCCTATCTTGATGACATCCTCATTGTGGGGGAAAATTTGGAAATGGCTACATTGGCAGTTACAGCCACGAAACATCTCTTTCAGAAGCTGGGTTTCATTATACATCCAGATAAATCAATATTAGAACCCTCTACCACCATGAAATACCTAGGGTTCATTATTGACTCAGTGCAAATGTCTATCACGTTGCCACCAAGCAAGGTGGAGGACTTGATAGAGGCTTGCAGGAGCCTCATTGGCATTAAGGACCCATCCATTCGTTTGGTGGCCAGGGTGATTGGGAAGATAGTGGCTGCATTTCCTGCAGCACAATTTGGGCCTTTACATTACCAAAACTTACAAAGAGCCAAAATAACAGCGCTCAAAAGTCATGCAGGCCATTTCGATAGGCCTATGAAAATACTGGAAAAGGCGAAAGCCGAATTATATTGGTGGATGGGTAATGCCCAAAATTGTTCTAAACCGATCACTATCATCAATCCCTCGATCATCTTACAAACGGATGCCAGTGCCAAAGGGTGGGGAGCTACTAACACTACCTCTAGTTGTGGAGGTAGATGGAGTGCACCAGAGTTAACCCAATTCAAAAACTTTAACTATTCAGAAATGCTGGCAGCATTTCACGGCCTTAAAGCATACTGCACAAATATGCACAAAGTTCATGTTAGAATACAAATTGACAACACCACGGTGGTGGCCTATATTAACCACATGGGCGGTATAAAGTCGATATCGTGTGATGAATTGGCTAACAATATCTGGCACTGGTGTCTGGAAAGGGAAATTTGGATTTCAGCCACTTACCTTCCAGGTAAGCTAAACACAGTGGCAGACACCAGGTCACGCAAATTCAACGACAACATAGAATGGATGTTGGATCGGAATGTGTTTTCAGATATTGTAGAACGTTATGGGACACCAGATATCGACCTTTTCGCGTCTAGGTTAAATCACCAACTACCAACATATGTTGCTTGGGAACCAGACCCGGGGGCAGTAGCGATGGATGCCTTCACGCTACATTGGGGGGATTTGTTTGCTATGCATTTCCCCCTTTCTGCCTCATCAGTCGGGTCTTGCAGAAAATAAAACAAGATTCCGCATCGGGGATTTTGGTGGTGCCCGACTGGCCTACCCAACCATGGTTCCCTATGGTACAGAAGATGGCCACAGAACCTTGCATCCGGGTCAATAAAAGACCAAGCCTGCTCATTCACCCCGTAACAGGAGAACATCACCCATGTCATGACCGCATGGACCTGTTAATTTGCAGATTTTAAAACGGCCTCTTTGCCGATTCGGACTCACCAACAGGACCAAAGACACCATCACAGCAGCTTGCAGAGAGTCCACAAGGAAGCAGTACCTGACCTACATCAGGAAATGGGAAGGATTCTGCATCACAGCCAACACCACATATGAAACCGCCACCATAACGGAAGTGCTGGAATTCTTGGCTACCCTTCACTTCGATGAGGGCTTGAGCTATAGTGCCATAAACAGTGCCAGGAGTGCCCTATCATCCTACTTGGGCCGGGGGAGTGACCAATTGGGAATTGGATCACATCCTTTAGTATCCAAACTTATGAGGGGAATATTCAATTCCAATCCCCCCAGGGCCAGATATAGCCATACTTGGGATATCAGCACAGTCTTGACTATGCTGCGAGGATGGACACCTAACTCGGGACTCACTCTGGCAAAACTCACTTACAAAATGGTAATGATCATGGCACTTATCACGGCACAACGGGTCCAGTCCCTGCACAAACTTAATCTGGATGCTATGACAATCACCAATGACAAAATCATTTTTTATGTGCAGGGACTGTTGAAACAAGATCGACCCGGAGTGTCTGGTCATACTTTGGAATTTCTGGCTTATCCAGCAGATTCTCGTCTCTGTATCGTCACGTTAATTTCACGATACATCACAGTCACCAAAAATCTAAGGGGCACGGAGACAGCATTGCTCATTAGTCACAAGAAGCCCCATCATAAAGTCACGGTGCAAACCATTTCTAGATGGTTAACGGTGGTACTGGATGCGGCGGGGGTGGACACTAACATATTCAAATCTCACTCCACCAGGGCGGCATCCACCTCGGCGGCTAGGAGGATGGAAGTACCATTGGACCACATCCTGGCCACAGCGGGTTGGAGTAACGAAAAGACTTTTCACCGCTTTTACTATAAACCCGTGACCTCCCCTGACACTTATGCAGGGAGGATTTTGAGTGCTGCCAGATAGTTTACCCTTATGGGACACTATATTGTTTTGGTATGAATAAATACCTATTTTTGTTTTTCAGCCAGTGTCTTGTCTGAATTACGTTCATCCTCTTATCCCAACTTTAGCGGTGTGTGAGCATGGAGCTTCCAGGGCATGAAATCACAGAGCTTTGAAATCTTCACGGAGTCACTCACGTGACAAACCAAAATAAAATAGTAAGATTAAACGAGAACTTACCAGTTTGAAGTTTGATCTTTATTTTATGAGGAGTCACGATGAGGGATTACGTGCCCTCCGCTCCCAACCCTCTACTATAAAGATCACCTGGTATGAAAGTTCTCTCTTATCTTACTATATTAGTCATTGGGACTGTCTGTGATTTCACACCACTGCTTTGAAGAATGTCGCGCATGCGTGCTGGCGGGGTCTTCACATAATCCCTCATTGTAACTCCTCATAAAATAAAGATCAAACTTCAAACTGGTAAGTTCTCGTTTAATCTTACTATTCTTATGAAATGCCATCTTGTGTAATGTCATCATATCAGATTTAGAATTATTATTATACCTAATGGTCAGAGTCAGAGTTGGGGTTGGGGTCGGATACACAAGAAATCAAGGAGTCGGAGACGAGTGTTTTGGATATCCACAGCCCTGCACTCCATCACCACAATAGACAATAGACAAGAGACAATAGGTGCAGGAGTAGGCTATTTGGCCCTTCAAGCCAGCACCGCCATTTAATGTGATCATGGCTGATCATCCCCAATCAGTACCCCGTTCCTGCCTTCTCCCCATATCCCCTGACTCGCTATTTTTAAGAGCCCTATCTAGCTCTCTCTTGAAAGCGTCCAGAGAACCGGCCTCCACCTCCCTCTGAGGCAGAGAATTCCACCGCCCTCTGAGGCAGTGAATTCCACAAAATAGTCATGTTTATGAACCAACAGGGCCACAGTATTTAACCATGGAATCGGGAAAGGCTACTGCAATAATGAGCCAATATTCACCAAAACAACTAACCATGACACAAAATGCTGGAGTGGGGTGGATGACTGCAAACGTCAAGTGGTCCGCCCTGTTTTGACTAATGCAATCAACTCGACGTGCACAAACGGAAGATCAAATAGAACAAGTTGTCCTACAACTTTAGGCTGTGCTCTCCACACAAAAGAAGAAGAAGAAGAAAATGCTGGAGTAACGCAGCGGGACAGGCAACATCTCGGGATAGAAGGAATGGGTCGCATTCGACCCGGGGGTGGTGTGCTTCTGTATTGTCCTATTTGTGCAAAGCTGAATGGACAATACACAAGCCTGCAGAGCTGGTCTCATCCGAAACAGGATTCTGCATCCTTCCTTTCAATATTCACTTAGATTGTTAATAAAAACCTTTCTTCAATGTGCCTAAACATTTTTTTGGTTAAAATTTAATGCAATTCCAATGTTTGATTGGAGAGAGAAAAACTGCCTCAAAAGATACTGAAATAAATGAGAGGGGTGAACTTTATGCAAATATAAAATAATAATTGGAATTTATAGTAAATGCAACACAGCATCTGGGAAAATCTCCTCAACTGGGTAAAATGGTTAAGGGCCTGTCTCACTTTCACGACCTAATTCACAACCTCTTCCGAGTTTGCCCTTGACTCATACTCGCAGCATGGTCATCACGAGGTCGTAGGAGGTCGTAGGTAGGTCGTAGCAGGCCGTGATGCTAGTCGTAGGTACTCGTGGCATTAAGTAGGTCGGGGCATTTTTCTAGCATGATGAAAAATGTCCATGAGTAAAAAAAGTTGTGAATTAGGTCGTGAAAATGGGACAGGCCCTTTAGACTTGTGCCTATCACAAGTGCCTATAGCTAACTGAATTTGTAACATCAATCACTCGCACTTTGATTATTGACTTAAATTAACACTCTTAGCTTCATCCAACATAAAACAAATATCTTACTTTCATCAGATATCTGGAAAAATCTAAGTTCCAACCATAAATAAAAGCAACTCTTATACTAGTTAGTAACTCAGGCATCTCACAGGCAGCAAAAAACATTAAACAAGCCAGTAAATGACTAAATTGTCAACGTTTTTTGGACCGCCCAAAGTAGAAAAACATACTTCATACTGATTGTTTCAAACAGTTTCAACATTGTTATGACTTTTGGCCACTTGAAGATCTTCTCGTCTTTTTTATGTGGGGGGGTGGGGGGGGAGGTGGAAACCATCTTCTCAGTCACTTCCTGGTCGAGGATGCGTCTTTTATCCGAGCTGCGTCTTCGCCCACCCCTCGCGGCCTACCATCTGGATTGGCGCGGCCTTTCTGCAGGAGTTTGGCCACAGCTTCAACAGCGGCACAGCACTGAATTACCATCGCGGGGCTGGCGATGCCTTACCAGGGATCGCCGTGTTGGAGCTGCGGAGGGCATGCCGACTTAAAACCATGGAGCTGTGGTCTGTGGAGCTTCTAGCCGCGGGTCGCCGCTGACTTTTAGCATTTTAGCATTTTAGACTTTTAGCATTGCGGAGGCCTGGGATCTTTTGCCGAGGATCACCAGTGTTGGAGCTCCGTCCAGCTCAGCCTGTGGACTTCAGAAGCCGCGGTCTCCAGTAGGAAGTAGCCGATTCGGAAACTCCAAGTAGCAATGTTACAAAATTTTGAGATTTTAAAAATCAAGTCTGCAATTTATCCCATCAGATAAAGCATAAAAAGAAGTTTAATTTGACACCTAATTCACTTTCATATCTTCAGTATTAAGAAAGTTATGGTCATTTTCATACTCGGAAATTAGCATCTTGTTCCCCATTGCCTTTCAATTGACTTAACTCAAAAGCTGTGATCTGGAACAGTTAAAACCCCATAACTTTCTTAAAAATTAAGAGAACTCAATGAAATTTTCAGTTATTATAGATTGAAGCATTCTGAAACAAATATGAAACAATCTTACTTGGATGACCTGAAATTAAAGCATATAATTAGTTAGTTATCTAATTGTAGCTAATTACAAAATTCAATGAGATCTAAACATCTATCCATTTCTTAAGAAAAGATAAACTTTGTTTTAAATTGCCTAAGTGTCCAAATAACATTCACACAATAATCCACAATATAACATAATTTTTAAATCTCATTTTCATGAATTTCTGGGCCAAATGGAAGGAATTTAGTGTTTGATTCCTGTAAATTAATGGCCATTTAAATCAACTAGCGAGTGGGTTTTAGTGAAATGTGGTGGATTGGAACGTTGCGGTTAGCGGTGAAGTCGGGAGGAAAAATACTGTTTGTTCATACATTTTTTTGGACCCCATTTCGCAACATGAAAATGTTATTAAAGCCTCCCGAAAAACCAACTTTTAATATAAAAATAAACTATTTACCTTTTTTTCTCCCCTACACTAAATCCTTTCAGTTGTCGGCGCTCACGGCTTTTGAAGGTGATTTTTAAATTACTCTAGTTAATAAATAATTTAGAGCAATTTAAAAATAGCTTCATTCATGAAATGTCTCTTTTTTTCCAGCCTTTTTTGCGTTTCACAACTCATGTTAAAGGCTCAGAATCAACAGAGTTTTCCTCAGTGTTCCCTTTTGAAAGGATATCAGTATTTGCTTTATCAGTATGCTGTTCTTTCTCCACTTGGCTGTCGTTTTTCTTGGCAGTCGTCAGCGTGTTGGATGCAAACGCGATTGGTTCTTCCTTGCCGTTCGGCGCCGTTTGTGAGATTACAGCTCCATGACCATATGGCGATGCATCAGCGGCCAGCAAAATCGGCTTTGATGGGTCATAGTGGACCAAACCCGTCTTCTGGGCGAGCATCTCCGTCAACCTGGTGAATGCATGGTCACACTCTTTGGACCAGTGCCATTTGACGTACTGTTTTCGCAGGTTATTCTCGCACTTGCTGACCATGTTGCAATCCATGGTCGATGACAATGCCATGGTTGATCCATCGTAGATCAAGGCGTTCAAGTCAAGCTTGAAAGCATGGATCCAGTCAATGGCACACAGGGATGTACCTTCTTTACCAACGGCGATCAGCAGCAACATCTGTGTCAGAGCTTTACAGGAAACAGCAACAGTGCATTTGCCTTTCATGGGAATGGGCTGTCGTCCATATCCGAAAAGGCGGATGTTGGCCAGTTTCAGTTTTGGCAATCCAATCCTCTCCCAGATGTCCTGACCCACTAGTGACACAGCAGCACCAGTGTCCACCTGGAACTGTTCGAGACCCACAGCAAAATCCTTGGCTTGTCGGTAATCGTAGATACCCAAGCAATTCAATAGAAATGGTCTCCGCGATTTGGTCAACTATGTTATGCACTTTCTTGCCCTTTCTCAGATTACCTATGGATTGACACACTGCCTGGAGATGACCTTTTCGGTAACAGGCACAACAAACAAACTCGATATACGGGCATTCACGGTGATGATGAACAATCGAGCCGCACCGGTAACAGGGTTACGATCCTCCACCCACAGGGGGACGGCTCTTCTGAAACTGTCCCACCTTCTCTGGATTTGCTCTGGGTCGATCAACTGGTTTCCGGCATTGCGGACGAGTTTGACGAACTGTATGCACCTCCTGAGGGAGCTTCAAAGCTGTTTCGCTGGCCATTTTGTGCAGTTCTTTACTTAGCACTTTGGCCATCTTAGCACACCGCAGCACATCCTTCAATGAGGCGTCCGATTCCTTGAGAATCGCCTGCTGGATGAATGCGTGACTGCAGCCCATGACCAGTCTATCCCGCAACACATTGTCTTGCCACTTTTCGCAGCATTGAGCTTTAAAATCACATTCCCCCTTAGTTAGGGCAGCACAGAAGATCATCGGCTGCCCTCTCCCCTCTCTGATGGACATTTACACCTCCCGCTGCCTCAGCAGGGCAAAGAACATTATCAAGGACAGCTCCCATCCTGCATTTGGCCTATTCAACCTGCTACCCTCAGGGAGGTGCTATAGGTGCATCAGCATAAGGACAAATAGACTCAAGAACAGTTTCTTTCCAAAATCCATTATCTCCCTGAACTCATACATGCACTGACTTCACAGCCTAACCCCTGGACTTTCATCTATCCACCTACTGTAATTTGTACTGTAACTGTAATTTCCAATATGTACAATAACCCATACTGGATATAAGAATCCTATTTATCCATTCTATTTATCCATTGTCTTTTTATAGATATGTATATAGCGCTGCAGAAACTGTGCACCTTATCCCCCCCCCCCCCACCCTTTTTGTTTTGCACTGAGTAGGAGCAGCTTTTAATCTCATTGTACATGTGTATAGTGACAATAAAAGGCATTCTGATTCTGATTTTGATAACGTGCCTGTGCCTTGGTGCGAAGTTCGGCAAGAAATTTGGTGATCGATTGTCCTTCCCGTTGGGTCAGTAGTAATTGCCAGACTTTCAAAATAAAACTCAGCTCACATTAAATACAACGACCACCTTTCTCACTCGGGATCGAAATGATCGAATTACCGAGACATGTTAGTTTGAGTACACTACAGAACTCAATATATATATATATATATTAATTGAAAAATAGGCTCTTATCTGGATCTTTCGACGCAATCCGTTGCATTCCACTCCTAACACCACTTTCGTGTTTGTTTTCTAGGTGTGCACAAAACTTGAGAGTCTTCAATTTACAACAGAAGTCTTTAATGCTTTACTCAATGGTGGCAGCACACTCACTGTCTACAGACAGGATAAACTATATACAAACATCCTTTGTCCTTTGCAGCGCCACCTGCTGCACGGGAGGAGCAATGGGTCCTCCCACCCCACACAGTCCACCAACATCACACCGACCATGGGTGAACAAGATGAAGATGACTGAACTTTGTTGCCTTTCCTCACAGTGGGAAAACGTTGATTCCGCTGTGGGGGAGATTTATGTTAAATTCCATAGTGTTGTGTTGATTTTATTTGTGTGGCTGCATGTTTCACTGCACCAATTGGTGCATGTGACAATAAATGTAACTTGATCTCTTCCCGAGAGAACTGGGTTCCAATCTATTCCATTTTTTTCAGTTATAATTTTCATGTTGCTCATCCAGTAATGAAACCCTCAATAAGTATTATAGCCCTGATTTCTTACATCAATAATTTTGTTACTCTACCTCCCAATCTTTTTTTGTTCCTGTGATTTAGTTTAGATATACAACATGGGAACAGGCCCTTAGAGTACATTCCAACCATCAATCTCATTAGTTCTATTATCTCACTCCAGTGTTTCAGAAAAAATGATCCAGTTTGTCCAACCACCCCTGTAGCTAATACCTCCCCAATCTAGGCATCATTCTGGAAAACCCTCCTTTATTTAAAATGTGAATTAGAGAGAATCAATTCCATGGTTCACTCGTCCCTTCCCACCCATACCACCCCCTTCCCAGGAACTGTAACACCTATCCCTGTGCCTCCTCCCTCGCTTCCATCCAGGGATCACAGTGGTCCTTCTAAGTGAGACAGAGGTTCATGTACTTCCTCGAACCTCATCTACAGCATCCGGTGATCCTCCAGTACATCGGCGAGACTAAACATAGATTCGGCGACCATTTCACTGAACACTTGCGCTCGGTCCGCCAAGGCCTACTGGATCTCCCGGTTGTTAACCATTTTATCTCCTCTTCCCCTTCCCATATTGACATTTCTGTTCCAGGCCTCCTCCATTGCCATGATAAGGCCACACGCAAACTGGAGGAATAGCACCTCATATTCTGCTTGAGCAGCCTACAACCCAAGCATATGAATGTTGAATTCTCCAATTTTAGGTCACTTCTACAAACAGTGTAGGAAGCAACTGCAGTTGCCGGTTTAAACTGAAGATAGACACAAAATGATGGAGTAATTCAGCGGGACAGGCAGCATCCTGCGCCGATTTTTCCCCACCCCTGTCACGGCATTCCTTCCTCTGGCTTCACAATTTGCAACTTTTCTATCCTCAAGCTTCATAATCCTTTATTCTATCAACCCTCCCCCCCCCCCATGTCCACCTACTACCTGCACTGTTCTATCCAGTCCCTTCTTCCTTCCAGCTTTCTCTCCCGACACCCCAGTGATCAGTCTGACAAAGGGTTCCCTACCCGAGATGTCACCTATTCACATTCCCCAGAGATGCTGCCTCACCCACTGAGTTACTCCAGCATTTTGTCTTTCCCTCTCTACCATTGACTACATTTACACTGCCTTGGGAAAGCAATCAACGTAATGAAAAACCTTTGCTACCCTGGTCAGTCCTTCTACCGCTTACTCCCATTGGGAAAATGATACCAAAGCTAGAAAGCAGGCACCAGCAGACTCAGAAACAGAATTGGTTTAGTTCAGTTTAGAGATACAGCACAGAACCAGACCCTTCGGCCTGGTGGGTCCGCGCCGACCAGCGATCCCCGCACATCAACACCCACTGGGGACAATGCTTACATTTACAAAGCCAATTAACCTACAAACCTGTAAGTCTTTGGAGTGTGGGAGGAAACCGAAGATCTTGGAGAAAACCCACACAGATCACAGAGAGAACATACGAACTCCATGCAGACAGCACCCGTAGTCGGGATCGAACCTGGGTCTCCGGCGCTGCATTTGCTGCAAGGCAGCAACTCTACCGCTGCGCCACTCTGACCACCCATTCTCTGGAAGTATGGATTCTGAATGGTCCTTCCATAAACTATGGTACAAATGTCTTCTACCTCGTTGTAGAAATTGGGAGCTGTCTCTGGAACTGTTGCACGATAAATGCTAATAATTATATTCTGCACTCTGTATCTTTTCCTTTGCTCCACCTATTGTACACCTGCTGGGTGTATTCAGCATGTTGTATTTATGTGAACAGAAAGCAAACCTAACTATGAAAATGTACTGGATAGACAAAAATGCTGGAGTAACTCAGCGGGACAGGCAGCAACTCTGGAGAGAAGGAATAGGTCAATATTTCGGGTCGAGATCCTTCTTCAGATAACCAAATAACCATATAACAATTACAGCACGGAAACAGGCCATCTCGGCCCTTCAAGTCCGTGCCGAACAACTTTTTTCCCTTAGTCCCACCTGCTGCACTCATACCATAACCCTCCATACCCTTCTCATCCATATGCCTATCCAATTTATTTTTAAATGATACCAACGAACCTGCCGCCACCACTTCCACTAGAAGCTCATTCCACACTCTCTGCGATAAAATTGAAGATTTTGAGTCTATCTTCGATATAAACCAGCATCTGCAGTTCCTTTCTACATATGAAAAGGTACTCATATTGTTGAACAAAATCTGGGAGTAAAACATTTTCCTTATGTTCTCTTCTTACTTAAACTGCAAGGAGAGAAGCGGAGGAGGCTCACGATTGCCAAAGGTGCCAAAAGGACAGGTCAGATGACACAAATTTCCAGTTAGAGAGAAAAATAATATGTTCTGCTTTCCAGAGTTATGTTATAACATGTTATGCCATGTTAACCAGTTGGACGTTATTCCATGTTATTACCCAGGCAGGATTTTGCTCACAGCTGAAATAGGATCGACAGTCACAGTTACAATCTAATAATTTAAAGCCAAAGCGACTGACCGGCAAAATGCTAACAAAGCAGATTTATTTCTAAAGGAAAAGCTAGCTTTAAACAATTAATTTAACCAAAAAAAGCATGTAATGTTGAATGTATTAACGCACAAGGAAACACTCTGGCTGGAACTGTTACTTGAGGTTTTTTCCTCTCTGTAGATCAAACAGTATTGCTGATTTGATCCGTGTCTGGTTTTGCTGCTGATGAACTGATCCACATTCCATGTCAGGTTTTCCACACCACCACCTTGTGGCACGCGAGCAGCCATGATGCCTTTTAGTTTTACCTTACGATTTGGAGCCTACAGTACTCAGTTTGATGGTCTCTGTATGTATTCTAATTAAAGTAGTTGTTATGATATATTATGACTCTGTATCATAAGTACTTTGCACGTACTCAATTTTCACTTTCATCAGCAAATGCCAAATGTTACCTTCATAACCCATGTAAAATATTCCCGATTTCAGTAATGGATAAACCAGCACACAATTCCCATGTTGGTAACGTTTCCCTTCCCACTCTAGTTGCCAGACTAGCCCTTCCCTTACCCTTCTGTCAACCCTTCTCACGTGCCTTGCTCATGTGATGTCCATTCTTAGTCAAACAGCATGGAAACTGGTCCTTCGGCCCAACTCAATGGTTCAATGATTTCTTTAGTTCTGCATGCTATCCCTCAAATCATTCCATTCCTGAGTGCAGTAGATCTTCTTCTGAAACAGCGTACATAGAGTCACCAAGTTCCTGCGCCATTTTGCAACTTCCAAGACTCTGAAACACCCGATCTAGGTCAAAGGACACATGCAGTTCTTATATTTTGCACTTGATGTCCTGATGGCACTGAATCGACAAAGTAAGGGTCAGCCTGGCCTAGGGCATAGTCATTACTCCTTCCACCGCTATTCCGTTTCACTGCTGCAGGCCTGTGCCGATCAGAGAACTGGAGGCTTCTTTTGAAAGAGTGGGTAGCGAGTTCATTGACTATTCACGATCACTGATTTGCCCCTTCACCTTCCACCACCAGGATGTGGCATTCGTTTACCAGGATTCACCTGGTTTAGATATGAGGTGAGGTTACCCAAACAAGAGTGTCTTCCATATTCCCATGGCCCATGCACTGGGGCCATCGACTGCGTGTATCATCACCGTCAACCTTGCTGCCTGGGGGTTGGGGTCACCGACATAGCTGGATTCAATGACACCCCCGGCCAATTCTGACCAAGCATTGATGGCACTGAAGTAGAGATGGTTGGAAACTTCAAATTCCTAGGAGTCAATATCACCAACTCTCACCAACTTCTGCAGATGCACCAGAGAAAGCATTTTATTGGGATGCATCGCAGCTTGGTTTGGGAATATCTCCATCCACGACCGCAAGAAATTACAATGAATTGTGGACGCAGCCCAGAACATCACCCAAACCAACCTCCCTTCCATTGACTCCATTTATACCTCACGCTGCCTCTGCAAGGTCAGCAGCATAATCAAGGACGAGTCGCACTGTCGCCACTTCCTCTTCTCCCCACTCCTATCGGGCAAAAGGTATAGAAGAGAGATGCTTTTCACTTCCAGATTCAGGGATAGTTTCTTCCCAGCTGTTCTCAGGCAACTGAACCATCCTACCACAACCAGAGAGCAGTCCTGAACTACTATCTACCTCATTGGTGACCCTCGGTCTATCTGTGATCGGAATTTACTGGCTTTACCTTGCACTAAACATTATTCCTTTATTATGTATCTATACACTGTAAATGGCTCGATTGTAATCATGTATTGTCCTTCCACTGACTGAATAGCACGCAACAAAAGCTTTTCACTGTACCTTGGTACACCTGACAATAAACTAGACTGAAGATGCCCAGCTAAGCTGTTCACATTTGTGTGCGTTTGACCCATTTCCCTCTAAACCTTTCCCACCCATCTATCTGCCCAAATTCTTTCCCTACTAATATAAGCCACTGATTTTCAAATTCCTTTATAAAAATTGAAGTTTTTGGAACTGAGCAGTTCACAGTTAACAGGACAAATTGCGGAATGTATGCGTTGGCTTAGTTATTATTTAAAGAGGTAGATTAATGTTTTGAATGAAAACTTCACTAAGATTCCTTTCCTCGGATCCCGATGTAGAGTTTATTGAATTTCCAGCCAATTGGGCTAGAATCATAGCTAACGAAGAAAAAGTCAAATCACGGACTGACCACCCAGGATATAACCAGCAGAAAGGTTACCAGCCCCAAGTACAAAGGCACGGAGCCAATGTGTATTCAGGGACCACTTGTCACGAGACCCTTTAAACAGCGACGGGGCCTCAGTTTTGGCTACCCTTCTTTTGCACGATATTGAAAGCAAATCATGATATTGAAGAAAGTTGACAACATGGTAGCTTGATTCTTTTCCTTTTCAACATTGCTTTTTACAGGAGTGGATGAATTCATCATTCAAATCTTAATTACATTTCACCTTTTGTTCAGTACTGTGCTAGTAGTAGGCCCCCCTCGGTCATGACTGACCATGGGTGATGAATCCTACTTTGCAGGTGATGTATGGTCAGATGCAAGCCAGGGTGATGTCATATGGAGGACAGGCTGTTGCCCATGCAGCACACCCCCCCCTCTCCATGTCGCTGATTGATCTAAAGGAACAGCAGGGCCGTTACAGTTTGGCACCAGCGCCGTCGCAGGAGCTGCCAGAGCGAGGTTGTAGGCAACGACGAACTGCCTTAGGGGCTCCGACTCCGGATTTTCTTGAGGTTTACTCCAGGAGCGTTTTCCATGACTGGATATGGCCACAAGGCAGTGTAGGTTTTTAAATCAAAGTTTTCCCTCTCCTAGATGCACTGCCTTCCCAGGCTGACGAGCCCCATCTGCCCGAGACTGGTGGGGGCGGGAGCGTCTACCTTCCCGTGCAGGTCTGTAGCACCTGCCCACTGCCCAGATACTGTGCAGATGCAACAAAAAAAGGTCAGCAGACTCATTAACTATTCCAATTTTGAACCTTAATTCACAACAGGAAACATAAACCAAGCTAAACTGGAACATTATTGTTCCAAACTATTAAATGATCATTTCTGAATGCTAGTCAGAAAATGGCATGCCATGCAGCAGTCAAAACAAAAACATCGAAGATTTTGTTTTAAATACGATTGGTATCTCAGCTGAGATTGAATGTAGACTAACAATGAGAATAATTTATTTTTAAAAATTCTAGCTATCAACCAAGGAAACTGGATCAAAAGCTCTTCAAGCCCTGCCACAAGCAGTTATGACAGATGTACATAATTAGATAGCTAACATGAGACAGTGATCTCATTTTGGTTCTAAAGTTGGGGTCCAGCAGGTGAGTGCCACTCAACATGTTGAAGCTCAACAAACCATGTGCTAAGTGGATGTTTTTTTAATGGCCTCCCCCTCCATCAGCGAAGCCACCTTTTGGACTATTCAGAAGATAGACGTAAAATGCTGGAGAAACTCAGCGGGACAGGCAGCATCTCCGGAGAGCAGGAATGGTGACGTTTCGGGTCGAGACCTTTCTTTATTCAGTTCACCCCATGTGAAGCCAAGGAATACCTTATTTCACAAACTATCCACTGGTGAGGCCACTTTCAGGGAGCTATCAATTTGTACCCCAAGATCCCTCTGTACATCAGCCCTGCAATTTACTCCATACTTTCCGCTTTCATCTGATGTTACAAATCTAGCACCAATCTGGAATCAAACACCAACCATTCCATCTGCCATTTCACCACTCATAGAGTATTACAGTGTGGAAACAGGCCCTTCAGCCCAACTCGCCCACACTAGCCAACAATGTCCCAGCTACACTAGTCCCACTTGCCTGTGCCTGGTCCATATCCCTCCAAACCTGTCCTATCCATGTACCTGTCTAACTGTTAAACAATGGGATAGTCCCAGCCTCAACTACCTCCTCTGGCAGCTTGTTCCATACACCCACCATCCTTTCTGTGAAAAAGTTACCCCTCGGATTCCTATTAAATCTTTTCCCCTTCACCTTGCACCTATGTCTTCTGGTCCTCGATTCCCCTACTCTGGCCAAAAGACTCTGTGCACTATCTATTCCTCTCTCTATAAGATCTCCCCTCATTCTCCTGTGCTCCATGGAATAGAGACTCAGCCTATTCAACCTATTTCTAACTGATCTATATTCTGCCTTTGACAATCTCCCTCACTATCTGTGGGCATAGAGGCAGCTGAACTCTATCATGGTGAGGATAGATACAAAAAGCTGAAGTAACTCAGTGGGTCAGACAGTATCACTGGAGGAAAATAGGACTTTTCCGGTCGAGACCTTTCTTCAAACTGAGAGTCAGGGGAAAGGGAAACGAGAGATATAGACGGTGATAGAGAGAGATGTAGAACAAATGAATGAGAGATATGCAAAAAAGTAATGATGATAAAGAGAACAGGCCTTTGTCAACTCTGGTCTCGGTGAAAACGGGTTATAGACTATGAGACTCAACAAGACGGCTATGAAGCTGGTGCTGCAACTTGAGTGGAGGAGGGACGGAGAGATACAATGGATAAAGTTAGAGAAATCAATATTCATACCATGGGGCCTTAGGCTACCCAAGTAAATATGAGGTGCTGTTCTTCCAATTTGCGTGTGGCCTCACTCTGACAATGGAGGAGACTCAGCAGTATGAATATTGAAGGTAGACACAAAACGCTGGAGTAACTCAGCGGGTCAGGCAGCATATTGAAGGCAGCAAGCATGAATATTGATTTCTGTAACTTCAAGTAACTCTTGTATCCCCTCTCCTTCTTTTCTCCAGAGATGCTGTCTGACCCGCTGAGCTACTCCAACTTTTTGTGTCTATCTTTGGTTTAAACTGGCATCTGCATGAGATTCATTATGAAACTGGAAAGAGGATAGGGAAGATTATGAAACTGGAAAGAGGATAGGGAATATTTACCAGGATTTTGCAACAACTAGAGGGGCTGAGCAACTGGGAGAGGTTGGGCAGGTTAAGACTTTATTCCTTGGAGCACAACAGGATGAGGGGTGATCTTATAGAGGTATGCACAATCATGAGAGGAATAGAAAGGGTGAATACACAGTCTTTTATCCAGGGTAGAGGACAGCAAAAACCAGAGGATTGAGGTTTAAGTTTCGAGGGGCAAGATTTAATAGGAACCTGAGGGGCAACATTTTCACATAGAAGGTGGTAGATCTGCCAGAGGAGGTAGTCGAGGAAGACATATGTTTTATGAGGGACATTTTGTTTTATGGGAAGGATGTAGAAGAGAAATGGAGGACAATTAAAGGGGAAATTGTAAGAGTACAGAATCTTTATGTCCCTGTTCGGTTGAAAGGAAATAGTAAAAATTGGAACGAGCCATGGTTTTCAATGGAAATTGGACACTTGGTTCAAAAAAAGAGAGATATCTACAATAATTATAGGAGGCATGGAGTAAATGAGGTGCTAGAGGAGTATAAAGAGTGTAAAAAGAATCTTAAGAAATAAATTAGAAAGGCTAAAAGAAGATATGACCAGAAAGGTGAAAGTAAATCCAAAGGGTTTCTACAGCTATATTAATAGCAAAAGGATAACAAGGGATAAAATTGGACCATTAGAGAGCCAGAATGGACAGCTATCTGCAGAGCCAAAAGAGATGGGGGAGATATTGAACAATTTCTTTTCTTTGGTATTCACCAAGGAGAAGGATATTGAACTCTGTGAGGTAAGGGAAAAAAGTAGAGTAGCTATGGAAACTATGAGATTCAAAGAGGAGGAAGTACTGACATTTTTGAAAAATATAAAAGTGGATACGTCTCCAGGTCCTGACAGGGTATTCCCTAGGACATTGAGGGAAGTTAGTGTAGAAATAGCAGGGGCTATGACAGAAATATTTCAAATGTCATTAGAAACGGGAATAGTGCCGGAGGATTGGCGTACTGCGCATGTTGTTCCATTGTTTAAAAAGGGTTCAAAGAATAAACCTAGCAATTATAGACCTGCTAGTTTGACGTCAGTGGTGGGCAAATTAATGGAAAGGATACTTAGAGATAATATATATAAGCATTTGGATAAACAAGGTCTGATCAGGAACAGTCAACATGGATTTGTGTCTGGAAGGTCATGTTTGACAAACCTTCTTGAATTTTTTGAAGAGGTTACTAGGGAAATTGATGAGGGTAAAGCAGTGAATGTTGTCTATATGGATTTCAGTAAGGCATTTGACAAGGTTCCCCATGGAAGGTTGGTTAAGAAGGTTCAATCTTTGGGTGTTAATGGCAGAGTAGCAAGATGGATTCAACAGTGGCTGAATGGGAGATGCCAGAGAGTAATGGTGGATGGCTGTTTGTCAGGTTGGAAGCCGGTGACCAGTGGGGTGCCTCTGGGATCTGTGTTGGGTCCACTGTTGTTTGTCATGTACATCAATGATCTGGATGATGGGGTGGAAAATTGGATAAGTAAGTATGCAGATGATACTAAGATAGGTGGTGTTAAAGAAGGAACTGCAGATGCTGGAGAATCGAGGGTTACACAAAAAGCTGGAGAAACTCAGCGGGTGCAGCAGCATCTAAGGAGCAAAGGAGATAGGCGACGTTTCGGGTCGAGACCCTTCTTCAGACTGGTCAGGGATGTTTGTGGTGTGAAAATGAGAAGTTAGTGCGACTGGGGGGGGGGGGGAGATGGAGAAGGAATGTTCATGGGCCCTAGCTACGCCTGCCTCTTTGTCGGGCACGTCGAACAATCTTTGTTCTCGGCGTACCAGGGCCCCACCCCCGACCTTTACCTCCGTTACATTGACGACTGCTTTGGTGTCACCTCCTGCACCCACGCAGAACTGACTGACTTCATCCATTTCACAACCAACTTCCATCCGGCACTCAAATATACTTGGACCATTTCCGACATTTCCCTACCATTCCTTGACCTCACCATCTCTATTGCAGGTGATACACTCCTGACTGACATCCACTACAAACCAACTGACTCCCACAGCTACCTGGACTACTCTTCCTCCCACCCTGCTTCCTGTAAGGACTCCATCCCCTATTCCCAATTCCTCCGTCTACGCCGCATCTGCTCCCAGGATGACGTGTTCCACACCAGGTTATCGCAAATGTCCTCGTTCTTCAGAGAACGGGGTTTCCCCTCCCCCACTATAGATGAGGCTCGCACCAGGGTCTCCTCCATACCCCGCAACACTGCCCTCTCTCCCCATTCCCCCACTCACAACAAGGGCCGAGTCCCCCTGGTCCTCACCTTTCACCCCACCAGCCAGCGCATACAACAGATAGTCCTCCGCCAGTTTCGTCACCTCCAACGTGACCCCTCCACTCGCCACATCTTCCCATCTCCCCCCCTGTCTGCCTTCCGCAAAGACCGCTCCCTCCGCAACTCCCTCGTCAATTCTTCCCTTCCCTCCCGCTCCACTCCTTCCCCAGGCACTTTCCCTTGCAACCGCAAGAGATGCCACACTTGTCCCTTCACCTCCCCCATCCAATCCTTTCAGGGACCCAAGCAGTCATTCCAAGTCCGACAGAGGTTCACCTGCACCTCCTCCAACCTCATCTACTGCATCCGTTGCTCCAGATGCCAGCTGATCTACATCGGTGAGACCAAGCGTAGGCTGGGCGATCGTTTTGCCGAACACCTCCGCTCGGTCCGCAATAACCAACCCGACCTCCCGGTGGCTCAGCACTTCAACTCTCCCTCCCACTCCGTATCCGACCTCTCGGTCCTGGGCCTCCTCCACGGCCAGAGTGATCAACACCGCAAGTTGGAGGAACAGCACCTCATATTCCGCTTGGGGAGTCTGCATCCTCTGGGCTTAAACATTGAATTTTCTCAATTCTGTTAACCCAGACTGCCTCCCCCCCACCTCTCCCTCAGCCCTCTGGCCCTGACATTCCTTCTCCATCTCCCCCCCCCCCCCCCCCCCAGTCGCACTAACTTCTCATTTTCACACCACAAACAGCTTACAATGGCCTGCTTCCTTTATCACCAATACTTTTTTGCATATCTTTCACTCATTGTTCCTTATCTCTCCACATCACTGTTTATATCTCTTGTTTCCCTGATCCCTGACCAGTCTGAAGAAGGGTCTCGACCCGAAACGTCGCCTATCTCCTTCGCTCCTTAGATGCTGCTGCACCCGCTGAGTTTCTCCAGCTTTTTGTGTAACCCTAAGATAGGTGGTGTTGTGGATAATGAAGTAGATTTTCAAAGTCTACAGAGAGATTTGGGCCATTTGGAAGAGTGGGCTGAAAGATGGCAGATGGAGTTTAATGCTGATAAGTGTGAGGTGCTACATCTTGGCAGGACAAATCAAAATAGGACGTTCATGGTAAATGGTAGGGAATTGAGGAATGCTGTGGAACATTGGGATCTAGGACTAACTGTGCATAGTTCCCTGAAGGTGGAATCGCATGTAGATAGGGTGGTAAAGAAAGCTTTTGGTGTGCTGGCCTTTATAAATCAGAGCATTGAATATAGGAGTAGGGAGGTAATGTTAAAATTGTACAAGGCATTGGTAAGACCAATTCTGGATTATGGTGTACAATTTTGGTCGCCTAATTATAGGAAGGATGTCAACAAAATAGAGAGAGTACAGAGGAGATTTACTAGAATGTTGCCTGGGTTCCAGCAACTAAGTTACAGAGAAAGGTTGAACAAGTTAGGTCTTTATTCTTTGGAGCGCAGAAGGTTAAGGGGGGACTTGATGGAGGTATTTAAAATGATGAAAGGGATAGACAGAGTTGGCGTAGATAAGCTTTTCCCATTGAGGGTAGGGAAGATTCAAACAAGAGGGCATGACATGAGAATTAAGGGACAGAAGTTTAGGGGTAACATGAGGGGGAACTTCTTTACTCAGAGAGTGGTGGCTGTGTGGAATGAGCTTCCAGCAGAAGTGATGGAGGCAGGATCGATTTTTAACATTTAAAAGTAAAGTGGATAGGTATATGGACGGGAAGGGAATGGAGGGGTATGGCCTGAGTGCAGGTAGATGGGACTAGGGGAAAATAAATGTTCGGCACGGACTGGAAGGGCCGAGAGGGCCTGTTTCCGTGCTGTAATTGTTATATAGTTATATGAACAACGTTTAAAAGACACTTGGACAGGTACAAGGATAGGAAAGGTTTAGAGGGATATGGACCAAATGCACGTAAATGGGACTAGCTTAGATGGGGCATCTTGGTCAGCATGTACGAGTTAGGCTGAATGGCCTGGTTCTGCATTGTATGACTGTAATGAATTCAGTAAAGCCCTCTTATATTGCAATCTAGAATTCTGGAATGACAGGAGGTATCCGATTCATGTTCCTCAAGGATGGAATTCTGCAGCCCCATATCCTAAGGATTATCTACTTTTGGCACAACACAATGTTAATGGTTTCTGGCCATTCCAAACAAGATATTAATCTTGTTAAGATAGACACAAAAAGCTGGAGTAACTCAGCGGGAGAGGAAGCATCTCTGGAGAGAAGGAATGGGTGACGTTTCGGGTCGAGACTCTTCTTCAGACTGTTTAGGGATAAGGGAAACAAGAGATACAAACAATGATGTCAAGATATAAAGAACAATGAATGAAAGATATGTAAAAAACATTTTGCCGAGCTCTGTTTAAGGGCATGACATGAGAATTAAGGGACAGAAGTTTAGGGGTAACATGAGGGGGAACTTCTTTACTCAGAGAGTGGTGGCTGTGTGGAACGATCTTCCAGCAGAAGTGGTGGAGGCAGGATCGATTTTAACATTTAAAACTAAAGTGGATAGGTATATGGATGGGAAGGGAATGGAGGGGTATGGTCTGAGTGCAGGTAGATGGAACTAGGGGAAAATAAATGGTCAGCACGGACTGGAAGGGCCGAGAGGGCCTGTTTCCGTGCTGTAATTATTATATGGTTATATGGTTTTGCACACACCGACAACCTTCACAGTTACTTTGTAAACCGTTCATTTTTCTGCCAATAACCTTTAAACCTCATCAATGCCCCTCAAAGATGAAGTGTTTGAATTGTGGGCCTCGTTTGACTTAGACAATGTTCTTTAAATACACCTACGAGCGTGTGAAGGACCACATGCCCACTGTGGATAAACAGAGAATAGAGAATATCACCACAGTTCAAGAGCTATTATTGACAGGTCTCTTGGCAGGAACTGAACAACTGAAACCATCTGCTTTGCTGGGCTCCTTTCTCACAGCCTAATTTCATCACTGAAACATTAATTGATTTAGGAAGATTTCCAGCAGCTCCAGGTGCTGGGCGGAAGAATTCTGTAATTGGCAGATGTCTTCTTGTATAAGTAAATATCAGAGTTAGTGAACTATGAAAGGCACAGCACCAAGCATGAACCTACACAGAGGGTTGCATCCTCAATTAAACCCCTGTCTCACGGTGCGAGTTGGCCCACGAGTGACCCCGAGTTTTCACTCGTGGTGATCACGTACAGCCAACGTAGCAGGAACGTCGGAACTCGCACGATCAACTTGTCCACTCGTGGCGCTAACGGCAGGTACCTGTGAAACTTGTGAACTCGTGAAAAAAGTCAAACATGTTTGACTTTTTCCACGAGTCAAATTTCGTGGTCAAGTTTAAAATTGAAACATTTAAACTCAGAGTTATATCGTAGTGGCCCGTGCGTTAAGTTTAGTGATTCGTGCGTCTACCGTGGGAACTCTTTAATAGACACAAAATGCTGGAGTATCTCAGCGGACCAGGCAGCATCTCTGGAGAGAAGGAATGGAGTCGAGACCCTTCTTCAGACTTACCCAAAACGCCACCCATTCCTTCTCTCCAGATATGCGGCCTGTCCCGCCGAGTTACTCCAGCATTTTGTGTCTATCTATACTTTAGTTTCGGATATGATCAAGTGTAAGAAACGCAAACCAGACTACCTTCATATCAGAGAATCCTAATGTTCCTAATTTGGCCGAGGCACTTCACTGTCCGTGTGTAGGAAGGAACTGCAGATGCTGGTTTACACCGACGATAGACACAAACATGCTGGAGTAACTCAGCGGGACAGGCATCGCATCTGGAGAGAAAGAATGGGTGATGTTTCGGGTCGGGACCCTTCTTCAGACTCCCTGCTCATTCTTCCCTCGTCGATGTGAACTTGTGGGGGTGCGAGGAATCGGGCGTCGCTGGGTAAGGGGAAGAGAGGTTTTACTGCTGAATTATGCGCAACAGAAGCATGAAGTGGGGGTAAGGTCCGTTTAAACTGTCTTGTCGTCCCCCCCCCCCCCCCCCAATGTTGGGAGAGAGAGGGAAGAGAGTTGTGCAAACAAACCACGGGAGACTGCATCTTTGGAGGGAAATCATAAAATGTATAGGGATGTTTCGGGCCGGGACCCTAAAGGTTGACTACCCGTTTCGCAGATGCCGTTCCTATCCCCCCCATCTCACTCCTCCCCACCCATAGTCTTTGCCTTCTCCCAATTCCACCATCCCTCGCCCCCCCCCCCCCCCCCCCCCCCCAAACCTGTCCTCGCCTGAACTGCTGAAGATAACCGAGTGCTTTAAATGCGAATCCCGGACTGCGGCAACAACACACGCCCTGAGCGGGAGAGGAACTTGGTAACTCAAGAGCAAACGGGAGGGGAACTTGGTAACTCTGGAGACGATCTCGGAACATCGCAGATTACCATACCCGTGGGAACTCGCCTCAAACACTTGCACATCAACTTGGAATATCGTACACAACCACGAGTCTGGGTCACTCGTGTGTCAACTCACACCATGAGACAGCGCCTTTAGTTTAGTTTAGAGATACAGCGTGGAATCAGGCCCTTCAGCCCACGGAGTCCGCACCGACCAGCGGTCCCTGCACATGAACACTATCCTACCCGGGAGACCGTTTTTACATTTAAACCAAGCCAAGTAACCTACAAACCTGTACGTCTTTGGAATGTGGGAGGAAACGGAAGCTCTCGGAGAAAACCCACACCGGTCACGGGGAAAACGTACAAACTCCCTTTAGACAAGCACACGTAGCCAGGATTGAACCCGGGTCTCCGACGCTGCATTCACTGCAAGGCAGCTATGCTACCGCTGCGTCACCATGCGTTATTCCACCATTAATTATGTGGAAGAACAACGTCCATAACAATAAATAATACTTATCATGAATGTTTTATTATTATTAATGTTTAGTGTTTTCTGACTCATTCGAAACTGTCGCTGTATGTCATGTTGTTACTTGTGGGCAGAGCACCAAGGCAAGTTCCTTGTATGTGAATACGTGGCCAATACACTTACTTACTTACTGTTCTACCTTGGACAAGAATACTAAATTGACTGGAATGTTGGGACTCTTAAATACAGAGGCAGCAAATATTATATTTTCTTTCCTAAGGGTCTCCTGTCAAATACTGGGCCCAGTTTTATTTCTCATGTCTGAGAAAATATTTAACTTGGCAACTGATGTGGAGCACATTGCCTCAAATCTTGGTAGATGTAAATTCAAGAATAACTTTCAAAACAGTACTGGATAAAATGATCCACACAACAGAGGAGTGGAGCTAATTCCACGTCTCTTTCAGGCTCATATATTGGTACAATGGACCAAGCTGGGTCTCTCCAGAGCTTTCTGGGTCCAGCAGGCAATGCAAACTATTCTGGTTATACCTCAAAAACTCATATTGAAACAGGAGCTAGGACAAGCAACAAGTCTTACCCCAAAGATTAAAATATTTTACAAGATTAGTTTAGTTTATAGATACAGTGTAGAAACCGACCCTTCGGCCCACCAAGTCTGCGCCAACCAGCCATTCCCGCACATTAACACTATCCTACACACAGGGCGGTCATGGTGGCGCAGCAGTAGAGTTGCTGCCTTACAGCGAATGCAGCGCCGGAGACCCGGATTCAATCCCAACTACAGATGCTGTCTGTACGAAGTTTGTACATTCTCCCTGTGACCTGCGTGGGTTTTCTCCGGTTTCTGCAGTAGAAAAGGGTCTCCGGTCATCTTGAACTCCATGCCACTGGATCCTGACCCAGATCTGTTAAGGACTGTGTGGTGGCTGTCTGTGCACCAGTCTCCGCACGTTAAACAAAGTCACGCACAGGCGTCCTCCAGCCCTGGAGACACCCATGGTCAGCCATGACCGAAGCACCGGAGACCCGGATTCGATCCCGACTACGGGTGCTGTCTGTACAGAGTTTGTACATTCTCCCCGTGACCTGCGTGGGTTTTCTCCAGTTTCCTCCCACACTCCAAAGACGTGCAGGTCTGTAGGTTAATTGGCTTGGTAAATGCAAATGTTGTCCCTCGTGGGTGCAGGATAGTGTTAGTGTGCGGGGATCGCTGGTCGGCGTGGACCCGGTGGGCCGAGGGGCCCATTTCCGCGCTGTATCTCTAAACACACTCGATCCTAAACACACCAGTCTCCCCACGTTAAACAAAGTCACACACTGACGTCCTCCAGCCCTGGAGACACCCATGGTCAGCTATGACCGAAGGGGGCCTAAGAAACTGTGCTCAACAATCTCATCAACTTTGCTCTTGAACAAAGTGGAGCAGCGGTAAAGTTGCTGCCTTACAGCGAATGCAGCACCGGAGACCTGAGTTTGATCCTGACTACGGGTGCTGTCTGTACAGAGTTTGTACATTCTCCCCGTGACCTGCCTGGGTTTTCTCCGACACCTTCGGTTTCCTCCCACACTCCAAAGACGTACAGGTTTGTAGGATAATTGGCTTACTAAATGTTAAAATTGTCCCTGGAGTGTGTAGGATAGTGTAAATGCGCGGGGATCGCTGGTTGGCGCGGACCCGGTGGGCCGAAGGGCCTGTTTCCGTGCTGTATCTCTAAACTAAACTAAATATTTACCACACCACACACCCTGGCCACACACCCTGGCCACACACTCATCTCCCTGCTACCTTCGGGTAGAAGGTACAGGAGCCTGAAGACTGCAACAACCCGGTTTAGGAATAGCTACTTCCCCACAGCCATCAGGCTATTAAACCTGGCTCGGAACTCTGAACATAAATATCCCTCCATCTGTTATTTGCACTTTATTAATTTATTAATTCATGGGTGTATTTATGTATAGAATTGTAGTCAATGCCTTCTATGTTCTGTTGTGCTATGCAAAGAAAGATTTTCATTGTCCTGTCAGGGACACATGACAATAAACTCTTTTGACTCTTTTTTTTTACTCTTTTGATATTTGACCGAACAGTGAGTTAAAAATAATGCAGCTCATTTGCAAGAGACCACTAGGTTAATTAATAGTTGCAAGGGTCTGTGTACCTCTGCACTGAGAAAGAGAGAGCAGAAACAAAAATGCCTACACCAACTCTGATGGGGTGTTAGATTGCAACCTTCACGTGGTCCACTCTGTTTCGACGAATGCAATCATGGCGTGCACAAACAGAAGATCAAACAGAACAAGTTGTCTTACAACTTTAGGCTGTGCACTGCCACATGCAAGAAGAAGAAGAAGAAGACCAACTCTGATTAGATAACCACCAATGGCATCCACCATTTCCAACGAAGTTTGAGGGAAAAGGGGCAACATATGGCATATGCTGAGCGTTTGACACCACTGGGCCTCTACTCGCTGGAGTTTAGAAAGTTCAGGGGGCACCTCATTGAAACTTACGGAATAATGAAAGGCATAGATAGAGTGGATGTGGAAAGAATATTTCCACTGGTGGAATAGTCCAGGACCAGAGATCATAGCAATAGACAATAGGTGCAGGAGTAGGCCATTCGGCCCTTCGAGCCATTCAATATGATCATGGCTGATCATCCACAATCAGTACTGCATTCTGGCCTTCTCACCATATTCCCTGAATCTGCTACCTTTAAGAACCCCATCTAACTCAGAATTAAAGGCCGCTCTTTTAGAAAGGAGGTGAAGAGGAACTTCTTTAGTCAGAGGGTAGTTAATCTGTGGGACTTGTTGCCACAGGGGACTGTGGAGGTCAAGTCAGTGGATATTTTTAAGGCAGAGATAGACAAATTCTTGATTAGAACGGGAGTCAAGGGTTATGGGGAAAAGGCAGGAAAATGGGATTTGGAAGCGGAGATAAGCCATGATTGAATGGAGGAGTGGACTCGATGGGCCGAATGGGCGGATTCTGCTCCTATAACTTGTGAATTCAATTGATCTAGGTTTTAGTCCAGCTCACAGCCTCACTTTGCGAGTTACGACAGGACTGCTCTGTGAAATTTCAGCAGCAAGCATTTCAAGCCAGTATACATTGGATTAAATTACAGCATTTCTCCGAAAGAAAAAATTGGAATAAATGTAAGCACAATAGTTGAAAGGAAACTATTTCACTTTGCAACAATTGGATATGAAGCAAAATCCACTTAACTGCCAAAAGTATCTGTATACGTTGCGGTGGCTCTAACAGTAGCTACTTTAGGAATGTCCAGAAATATGCTGCACAGTGGCAGTTTAGTTTAGTTTAGTTTAGAGCTACAGCACGAAAAAAAAAACAGTTCCTTCGGCCCAGCGAATCCACACTGACCAGCGATCCCCGCACTCCAAAGGGCCTGTCCCAGTTTCACAACCTAATTCCCGACCTCTGCTGAGTTTGCCCTTGACTCAGACTCGCAGCATGGTCGTCACAAGGTCGTAGGTAGGTCGTGATGCTAGTCATAGGTACTCGTAGCATCAAGTAGGTCGGGGCGTTTTTCAATCATATTGAATGGCTCAAAGGGCCGAATGGCCTACTCCTGCACCTATTGTCTATTTCGTTAAAAAGCTCGTGAATTAGGTAGTGAAAGTGGGACAGGCCCTGAACACAATCCTACACACACTAGTGACAATTTACACATATACCGAGCCAATTTACCTACAATCCTGTACGTCTTTGGAGAGTGGGAGGAAATTTGACCACTCGGGGAAAACCCACACTGGTCACGAGGAGAACGTACAAACTCCGTGCAGACAGCACCAGTAGACGGGATCGACCCCGGGTCTCTGGCGCAGCAACTCTACCGCTGCGCTACTGTGCCGCCCGTAACGGTAACTTAGGGGTCACCAGGTTGACTGTGAGGCATTGTATGAGAAGAGCTTTCTTTGTGAGCTCCATGACTTCCCTGCAGTAATCTCTCTGTCGCCAGTATTGTTTTCAGAGCCAGGTTGAAGGAGATAAGAGAGCAGCTCCAACAGTCAACCGCATGGATGACATGTATATCCTTGGAGACACATGGAACTGCAGATGTTGGTTTGCAAGTCAAACACACAAAGGGCTGGATTGAAGGGGCTGTCCCACTTGGGCGACCTAATTGGCGAGTTTAGAACAGTTTAGGAGAGTTTGAAAAAATGTCATGTTGAAGACCTCCTTCGACCTCCTTTGACTATGTTGAAGACCAGCTTTGACTAGCTACGACTAACTACGGGAAAATTGGACCTTCGGGAAAATAGTGGAGAGTGAAGACGACCTCCTTCAATCTCCTTCGACCTCCCTTCGACTATGATGAAGACTACCTTCGATTACCTACAACTAACATGCCGACCTACTACGACCTCATACGACTAAACCTACGAGTAAAAAAAGTATCGATTTTTTCTATCGCGACCTTTTTTTACTCGCGGCCTTTTTCAACATGTTGGAAAAAACGCTGTGACCTAGCTGAGGCCTCGAGTACACGGGGACTACTCTCGAGCATGAAATAAAGTTACAAAGGCCTCCTACGACCTCGTGTCAATCATGCTGCGAGTATGAGTCGAGGGCAGACTTGCCAGAACTCGCGGATTGGGTCGCCCAAGTGGGACAGCCCCTTAAGTCAGCGGCTCAGGCAACATCGGTGGAGGTCATGGAACGGCGACGTTTCGGGTTGACAATCTAACAGATGGCCTTGTCGGGGTCGGGACTTGGGGAAATGATGGGTGGGGGGGCGGGGGGATGGTGTCGCTATGTGGGTGCTGGTTGTGACAAGATTAATGCCCAAATAATTTTGTCAAGGGAGCAACTTTGTTGATGTTTTTCCCAACTCGCATATTCCCCATCACATCTTTCAAGGGAGTGTATCTTTCTAACCCACTGAAATCACCCACGCCGATAAGTTTGCATCCGGCTTAGAAACTGAACAAACTCCCCCCTGCCCCCAATAGTTAAGATTAAAAATTCTGTTAAACAACAAATTTACCCGTCCAAACATAAACTGCAATTATAGTCTCGTTAACCCAGCAAAACATCCACCATGGATAGACTATATACCTACGCCTAACATCCGTAGTAGGCAAGTTACTGAAGAGGATTCTGAGATGACTATGCATTTAGATAGACAAAGGTTGATTAGGAATAGTCAGCATGGTTTTGTGAGTGGAAGATCATGTCTCATGAATCTGATTGAGTTATGTGAAGAAGCTGTATCTCTAGACTAAACAGTAGTTTAGTTTAGAGAAACAGCGTGGAAACACAAACTAGGGACAATTTACAATTATACCAATCCAATTAACCTACAAACCTGTACGTAGTGTGGGAGTAAACCGAAGATCTCGGAGAAAACCCGCTCGATCACGGAGAGAAGGTACAAACTCTGTACAGACAGCACCAGTAGTCGGAATCGAACCTGGGTCTCCGGCGCTATAAGTGCTGTTGTTACTGTGCAAGCATTTACACAAACCACATCTTGAACAGGATGACCAGAGCCAATATATGATTGCTCACACATTAAGTTTCCTCCAGCAACACAACCCTCGATCAAAGATGAGTGTGACTTCAAGTTCTATCTGAAAGAAGTTTGTGTTCATGTTTACATCTTTTCCAGGCTCATGTGTTCTTTGTTAAGACTGCGTTATGATTGCAAACTCACTCTTCAATGGGCACAAGCAACCAATAAAGCAAAATCAAATGGCACCGCATATGCTGGTTTATACCAAGGATAGACACAAAATGCCGGTGTAACTCAGCGGGTCTAGTAGCATCTCTGGAGAAAATGGATAGGTCACATTTCTTCAGACTGATTGCATGGGAGTGGGAGGGTGGGGGGGAGGATTTGAAAGCGTGAAAAAAAACAGGACAAATTCAGGTCAGCAACAGAAGACCTCGGGCAAAGAGGTTCCCTGATACGCCGACTGGTGGTGTGATCCCAACAGGGATACATAGAGTCATAGTCATAGAGTGATACAGTGTGGAAACAGGCCCTTCAGCCCAACTCGCCCACAACGGCCAACATGTCCCAGCTACACTATTCCCACTTGCCTGCGCTTGGTCCATAACCCTCCACACCTGTCCTATCCATGTACCCGTGTCTCACCTGGAAGGACAATTTGGGTCCCTGGATGGAGGCGAGGGAGGAGGTATAGGGACAGGTTTGCATAATATAAAGCTGTAGATGTCCAAAGTGGTGTAACTGGAGAAATCTTAACATGAGGCAAATGAACGTAGACTATGGTTGAAGGAATTTTACCAAGTAACCTAAAGGAGTACAGAGAAATAGATGTTCATGGAGCTAATCGCAGTACTGAGGTCCATGACAACTCAAGATGGAGTTGCCATGATGAACACACAATCAAAGATGCCCAGGCAGCCTTAGCTCGAGGAGAGCAGAGATTATAGTGTTGTCAGGCTGAGGGAATTTACGGAGACGTGGTGAAGCAAGGTTGTGATATGATTTTAAAACCAGGCTTTTTATTTTTTACACAGCCTCTGCAACTGTGAACTAGTGAAAACTGAGGCCGGTTGAGTGAATGGGATTCGTGGAAGCTAGGATCTCAGCAGCAAACTTTTGGATCAACTCAAGGTGATGATGGAAGGCCATCCAGGACAGCATGCAATAGTTGGGTCCGGCAGGACCAAAACACATTAGCTGAATGTTGAGCTGGAGATAGCGATGAAAAAGTTACAGATACAGAGGTTTTTATGACTTTAACAGTAAATAAACCATAAAGTCGGTATTTGAATAGTTACTAACTACGGAATACAAAAGCGGTCCTGAATCATGCCTCATTCTTTTCATTAAATACCATAATTACAACATCCTTGGTGATGAGGGTGAAATTGAATGCTGACACAGCAACAATCTAACCTCAGCTGAATATCTGGAAAACAAAATTATCTTGTGTCACATCTATTTTCCCATATGCTCCTTCATGTAGCAAAGAAAACGAAAATGATTAAAAAACTTGTGGTAATATTGCTCAGAGACTGGGTAGACAAGAGAAGGTATGCGCCATCAATAGCTTCTCAAAGCACTTCATCACCTCAGATGTTGTTGCCACTGGTCAGCAGTCATTAAAGCATGTCAACTTCCCCCTCTTAGCACTGATATTATTGATGTCCTTTGAAAGCTGGTAGGAACGTCAGGGCTCAGTAATGAGAGGTTGGAGATGTCTGCAAAATCTCCAGCCCGTTAGTGTGTGCGGGTTTCGAGAACGTGACACCGTCAGGTCCAGACGCTTTCCGAAGGTTCACCCTCCTGAAGGATCTTCTGACATCGGCCTTGGTAACAGAGAATGTAATAACATCGGAGACTCTGGGGGCCCTAGATAGAACATCGGTGCTCTCCTATCAAAATGTGCGTAGAGCATTGAGATCATCTAAGTAGTGATGCCTCATTGCCGCTTGAGCTGCTACTAGGTTTCGCCTTGTAGGAAGTGATGCCATGCAAGCCCTGCCACAGCTGCTGAACATCCATCCCATCCTCCAAGTTAGAGCAAAAGTCCCTTTATGCCTTTTTGATGGCCTTATCGACGTTGTACCTTGGTTTCCTGTATAAATTTGCGTCACCCAAGATTTGGTCCTCAGAAAATGCGGACCTCCTGGTTCATCCTTGGCTTCCAGTTAGGGAACCCTTGGATGGCTTTGGTAGGAACACAGTCCTCCACACATTTCCTTATGAATTCAGCAACAACCATGGTACACTCGTTCAGGTTCGTTGCCGAGTATTTGTACATTGCCCAGTCTACCGACTCCAAGCAGTCCCGGACTCATTCCTCTGCCTCCCCCGGCCACCTCTTCGGTCCTCACTACTCGGACTGCACTCCTCGATCGTGTCTAGACGCAGGAAGAAGGAGCGCAGTCATGATATCGGATTTCCCAAAATTAGGGTGAGCAATGGAGCGATAGGCATCTTACCTAAGCAACACGTACCTTAGTAAGAACCTGGACCCGCAACAATTTGCCTACCAGCACAATAGACCAAGAAAGGATGTGATCTCAATCACTCTCAACTGTGCACTGGGCCACTTGAACAATAATAAGACATACTTCAGGCTAAATGTGTAGGAAGGAACTGCAAATGCTGGTTTAAATCAAAGATAGACATAAAATACTGGAGTTACTCAGCGGGACAGGCAGCATCATACTTTAAGGGCCTGTCACACTAGCGCGCGATTAGACGCGACAAGCGCGACAAATTCGGACGCGGGGGTCGCGTGGGGGTCAGGCGATCCCGGTGCGAGTGAAGGGCCTGTCCCACTAGCGCGCGATTACACGCGCGACGTCCGAAGGAAGGACGTTATTTTTCATCACGTGACGATGCGCATGAGCATGCGCGTTGCACGACGTCAGGCAGTGACGTCATCACGCAACGCCACGCTGAAGACGCACAACGTCAAAACGTCATCACGTTCTGCGCGACAGGATTTTGCCGCGCGTAATTTTTAAGCAGTGTCGGTTTTTGGACACTACGCGCGATGTCGACACCAGCTCCACACGAGTCCGCGGAACTCCACGAGACTCCGGCGATCGCAGTGGGACAGGGTCACGCGAGGCCGGACGACTAAAGCGACCACGGTAGGTCGCGCTTGTCGCGTCTAATCGCGCGCTAGTGTGACAGGCCCTTAGGCTGTTGTTTATCGACTACAGCCCAACATTCAACACCATCATCCCCTCCAAATGGTACCAAGTACAGGGAACTGGGTCTCTATACGTTCCTTTGCAACCTGGAGTTTAGAAGGATGACGGGGATTTTATAGAAACATATAAAAATATAAAAGGACTGGACAAGCTAGATGCAGGAAAAATGTTCCCAATGTTGGGCGAGTCCAGAACCAGGGCCCACAGTCTTAGAATAAAGGGGAGGTCATTTAAGACTGAGGTGAGAAAAACTTGTTCACCCAGAGAGTTGTGAATTTATGGAATTTCCTCCCACAGAGTTAGATAGAGCTCTAAGGGCTAGTGGAGTCAAGGGATATGGGGAGAAGGCAGGCACGGGTTATTGATAGGGGACAATCAGCCATGATCACAATGAATGGTGGTGCTGGCTCAAAGGGCCGAATGGCCTCCTCCCGCACCTTATTTCTATGTTTCTATGGATCCTCGACTTCCTCGTCAACAGAACACAATTGGTACAAATTGGCAGCAATAATTCCTCCTTGATAACCATCAGCAGAGGGGCACCTCAAGGCTGTGTGCTCAGCTCCCTGCTCTACATACGCCATTATCCATGGCTGTGTAGCCAGACACAATTCCAATGCCATCTTTAAATTCGCCAACGACACCACTGCTGAATTACAGGCAGTGATGAAGTGGAGTACAGTAGAGAGATTGATTATCTGATTGAATGGTGCCAGAACAACAACTTTGCTCTCAATGTCAGTAAAACCAAGGAGGTGGTTGTTGATTTTAACGGAGGAAGGCCGAGGATCCACACACTTGTCTTCGTCAATGCATCGATGATGGAGAGTAAACAACTTCAAGATCCTGTGCATGCATATCTCCAATCTGTCCTGGACCCAGCCATCACAAAGAGCAATCATTGATGCAGATAAAAATTCACATTTATTGTCACCTGCACCAATTAAGGTACAGTGATATTTGAGTTACCATGCAGCCATACAATTACAAGAACACAACACAGTTAAAAGAACGATAGAACTTAACATAAACATCCACCACAGTGATGATCACTGTGATGGAAGGCAATAAGTTCAGTCAGTCTTTCTCCTTTTGTTCAGCCGTGTTTGGAGTCTTGACCCTATGCAGTTGCCGCTAAGGACAGGGCGATGTATAAGCTCTCTCGTCGGGGTGATCGAAGCTCCGACGTCGGGATGATGGAACACACTCCGCGGCTTGGAGTGCCAGAATTGGCCACTTTCTTACCGGAGACCGCGGCTTTTCCATGTTATAGGCCACAGGCAGGCCAGCGGTCACGGCTCTTCTCTGGCGACCCCCGGCAAGGGATCCCTGGCTCCAGGATGGTAACGTCCACTCCACGTCTGCTGCTAGAAGCTCCTCAGACCATGGCTTCACGATGTTAACGTCAGCAGGCCAGGGGTCGGAACCTTTCTTCTGGCTCCACGATGGAAGTCCAAGCCACGCCTGCTGCTGAAGAAGCTCTGGGCCGGTCTCATGGAAAGGCCGCACCAATCCAAGTTGTTAGGCTGGGAGAGAGGACGAAAATGCGACTAGGAGAAAAGTCGCAGTCCGCCGAGGTAAGTGACTGGAAACGGTTTCCCCCTTTCCCCCCACCACCCCCACATAAAAACATACCTAGAGGCATTAACACATATATTTAGTAAAAAAACAAAAAATGTTGAAATGACTGACAAACTCCTGGTGAGGCTGCCACGCACGGCGCCACCCGATGACGGATCATAGAGAGTAGTGAGTTCACCAATTTCAGATAACTAACTTACAAACAACCCATCCCTTCTCCGAATAGACACAAAAGGCTGGAGTAACCCCGCGGGACAAGGACAGGGACAGGCAGCATCTCTTGATCGAAGGAATGGGTGACATTTCTGGACAAGATCATTCTTCAGACTGCTCAGTCTGAAGGGTCTCGACCCAAAACATCACCCATTCCTTCTATCCGGAGATGCTACCTGTCTCGCCGAGTTACTCTATCCCTTCTCCCCTCATCTTCCATGTCCCACCTGGACTCAGACCCATTTCTCCCCATCCCCCTCTATTCCTTCCTCTGCCTTTACAAGTCACACCTCTTCCATCCTTATCTCACAACTTTTATCTTTTCATCTCTGCCTTTTCCCCAACCATCTGCCTAATAACCCCCACCCCATCATCTGTATCCACCAATCACTCACCAGTCTTTGCCGTGCCCCTTACCTCTTCCAGTTTTCTTCTCCCCCCCTCCACACCCATAACAATCAGACTGAACAAGGGTCTCAACCCGAAATGTCACCCATCGCTAGATGCTGCCTGACTTGCTGAGTTACTCAAGCACTGTGTTCTTTTGTCTATTTGAATAGAAAAGCCATGATAGGACTTAAAGTGGGCAAACTGAATGAATGCAGATAGGTTAAAAAAAAAAGGTCAGCATGAACGTGATGGACCAAACGGCCTGTTTCTCTGCTGTACAATCCAGTGTCTCCACAAGTCTGGAACTGTAAAAGCTTGCAGTTCTGGATCAGTTCCCCTGGATAATATTTATTTTACTCACAATTGAGCGAAACATACCAGATCATTGTTTGAACACATTAAATCATTTGCTCTTTCTGCAAACTGCAACTTCGTAATTTGTCATTCCTGCCTTTTATGTCGGCAGTGGAAATGATCCATGCCTAACGTTTAACATTATTCCTCATAAAAATGTATGTTATGTAGCCATACAAATAAACCACCAGTGTTGCAATGCCAGCTGCGGATGTGCATCACGTTGCGACTGCTTTTACAAGAATTTCTTCATCATTTTCTCTTTACAACATCAAGGCTCAATTTGTGTGGTGTCCCATGAAGAAACATTCAGAGTTTCCCTGATAATCCACCTGGTTGCATTAATTACATGCTCATGCTGGACATCATATGGAATAAGGGTAGTAGCCCCCCCCCTCGGTCATGACTGACCATGGGTGATGCATCCTAGTTTGCAGGTGATGTATGGTCAGATGCAAACCTGGGCAAATACATATGGAGGACAGGCTGTTGCCCATGCAGCACGTACCCACTCCCCACGTCACTGATCGATCCAAACAGGGCCATTACAGTTTGGCATCAGCACTGTCGCAGGAGCTGCCAGAGTGAGGTTGTAGACAACGACGAACTGCCTTAGGGGCTACGATTTTCTTGAGATTTACTCCTGGAGCCTTTTCCATGTGTGGATACGGCCACAAGTGGAGGTTTTAAAACAGAGTTTTCCCTCTCCTAGATGGACTGCCTTCCCAGGTTGACGAGCCCCATCTGCCCGAGACTTGTGGGGGCGGGAGCGTCTACCTTCCCGTGCAGGTCTATAGCACCTGCCCACTGCCCACGGAATAAGGGTAGTGGGAAGAAAAAGGCCAGCAGTACAAACCAATCATTTTTCCTTCTTTCCAAAGAGTTTGCTAAATTCCTGTCTAAACTAAATATTCCAGAGATGTGGAGATATTCAGTGGAGAACAGCAACTTAATTTACATGCCAGAACATTGTCTGACCTCCAAGTATTTCCAAACTGTTCCAAACTACTGTGGGTAGTTAAAACACCCACATTTGAGTTCGCCTGCCTATAATTAAGTTCCCACCAACTTCAAGAATTTCTTTAACTTCAAGGACTCTGAAAACTCTCCAGAGAAAGACAATTCCTTTTATTTCAATTGGAGGCACATTCGTGGGTTTACAAAAGAAAATGCAAGGGTTTTTGTGGTTCAATGTGGTGCCAGCACCTCGGGCGCCAGTGCACGAGCTTTTTCTCACATTGCCCTGGATTGGCAACAGCAGACATCTACCTCTGGAGGAATCTTGTGGGAAAGAAATTGCGCTCATGAAAGAAATGAAAGCTAACGACAGGAATGAAAATCCTTCTCCTTTCCATGTGAAGCACCTTGGGGGAATTTGGTCTTTGTGCCTGGGATGATTCAATGAGATTATTTTTCAATGCCAGAAATAATATGAATTATTGGAGTCTGAAGTCTATTTATTTGAGAGTACTGTAATATTTTGCAATGTCCCTCAACATTTATGAGGTTATGGTGAATGTAAATATCTTTGGCAGGCAATATTCCTAGTCATAGAATCATACAGTGTGGAAACAGGCCCTTCGGTCCAACCTGTCCACATCAGCCAACATGCCCCAACTACATTAGTCTCACCTGCCTGTGTTTGGTCCATATCCCTCCAAACCTGTCCTATCCATGTGCCTGCCTAACCGTTTCTTAAAAGTTGGGATAGTCCCTGCCTCAACTACCTCCTCTGGCAGCTTGTTCCATATATCCACCACCATTTGTGTGAAAAAGTTACCCATCCGATTCCTATTAAATCTTTTTCCCCTTCACTTTGAACCAACATCCTCCTGTCCTCCATTCACCTATGCTGGGCAAGAGACTGTGCATCTTCCAGATCTATTCCTCTCATGATTTTATATACCTCTAGAAGATCGCCATCCACCCTCCTGCGCTCCAAGGAATAATTGAAAAGGGGAGGCTAAGCACAGGCAGACTTTACTCAGGGCTCCCGTGGATTTGGAAGCAACAGCAATAAGGAGAAGCCGGAGAAAACACTGATTGGCTCTAGCCCGAGTGGGAGGAGAGTTAGAAGTCAGTCAGAGGGGGAAAGCAGTTGAAAACTGAGGAATTTGGTTTGTAAATTGGTAAATTAGGCAATTTATCAGTCAACATAAGCAAGACAGCTCTTAGGGAGTGGCCTTGTGAGGGAAGTGCGAGTCTTTGGCTCGAGAGTCTTCGGAGAGAAGGCTACGCAAATCGCTGGACATGGAGAGATGAAAGAAGGAGATGTCAAGCAAGCTGATTCAGTGTGATGCTTGCAGTATGTGGGAGGTCAAGGACACTGCTGGTGCCTCTGGCTGCTACAAATGTGAGAAGTGCATCCAGGTACAGCTCCTGAAGGACCGTTTTGGGGAATTGGAGAAGCAAGTGGATGACCTCAGGTTCGTCTGAGAAACTGAGTCGTTCCTCGGCAAGTCCTGCAGTAAGATTGTTACACCTAAGGTACTGGAAGGGAAAAAGTGGGTGACGGTGAAAAAGGGAGGGAAACATGGAATGCAAAGGTCCCTGGGTGGTGTCCCTCTTGTGAACAGGTTCACCCACTTAGAAGCTGTCGGGACAGAAGACGTTATCACACTGAGCGGCGGACTGGCTTGCGAAACAAAAAGGGCTGTTGAGCCAAAACCAAAGAAGCCAACGTCAGGCAACGCCATTGTAGTTGGAGACTCCATTGTGAGAGGTACGGACAGGGGTTTCTGCGGCAACAGACGGGATTCGAGGATGGTGTGCTGCCTTCCTGGTGCCAGGATCCAGGATGTCACGGACGGAGTGCAGAAAATCTCCAAGGGCGAAGGTGAACGGCCGGAAGTGGTAGTGCATGTCGGCACAAACGATGTCGGAAAGAAGGGGATGAATATTCTGCAGCGTGACTTTAGGGAGCGCGGAAAAATGCTGAGAAGCAGGACCTCCAGGGTTGTTATCTTCGGTTTGCTTCCAGTTCCTCATGCTGGCGAGAGCAGGAACAGGGAGATACGGGACCTGAATGTGTGGCTGAGTAACTGGTGCAGGGGGCAGGGATTTAGATTCTTAGATCACTGGGATCTGTTTTGGAGTAAGGGGGAACTGTACAAAAGGGACGGATTGCATCTTAACAGGTGGGGGACCAGCATTCTGGCAGGCAGGTTTGCCACTGCTACACGGATGGTTTTAAACTGAATAAGGGGGGTGGGATGTCAAATGGGATAGTCGACGATGGAGTTAAAGGGAAAGAGAGTAAAGGGATGGTTAATGACCCCAGAATTAACAGGAAAGGAAGTTCGCAAAGGGATAGGAGAGTATGGCCAAGTGTAATAGGGTTCGATGTGAAAGGTGAGATGAGTAAGGAATTAAAAGTATTGTATATGAATGCGCGAAGTATAAGTAAAGTAGATGAGCTTCAGGCTCAGTCAGAGGTTGGTAGATATGACATTGTGGGGATTACTGAGACATGGCTGCAGGAGGATCAGGCCTGGGAACTTAATATTCAGGGTTATACATCCTATAGAAAGGACAGGCAGGTGGAGGGGGGGTTACTCTGCTGGTGAGGGATGGAATTCAGTCCCTTGTGAGGGAAGACATACGGACTGATGGGGTAGAGTCACTGTGGATTGAGTTGAGGAATTGTAAAGGCAAGAAGGCACTAATTGGTGTTATTTACAGACCCCCAAATAGTAGCACGGATGTAGGGTGTAAGTTGCAGCAGGAGTTAAAACTGGCATGTAACAAAGGTAATGCCACTGTGGTGATGGAGGATTTCAATATGCAGGTAGACTGGGAAAATCAGGTTGGTTCAGGACCCCAAGAAAGAGAGCTTGTAGAATGCTTCTGAGATGGATTCTTAGAGCAGCTTGTAATGGAGCAGACCAGAGAAAAGGCAATTCTGGATTTAGTGTTGTCCAATGAACCAGATATGATAAGAGAACTCGAGGTAAAGGAACCGCTTGGAGGTAGTGATCATAATATGATTAGTTTTAATCTGCAATTTGAGAAGGAGAACGTTAAATGGCAGTGATGCAGTTGAACAAAGGGGACTATGATGGCATGAGAGGGGAGCTGGCCAAGGTAGACTGGAAAGGGATCCTAGCAGGAATGATGGTGGAACAGCAATGGCAGGAATTTCTATGCATAATCCGGAAGACGCAGGATCATTTCATTCCAAAAAGGAAGAAAGATTCTAAGGGGAGTAGGAGGCAACCGTGGCTGACATGAGAAGTTAGGGATAGAATAAAACTAAAGGAAAAGATGTATAACACAGCAAAGAGTAGCCGGAAGCCAGAGGATTGGGAAACTTTCAAAGGCCAACAGAGGGAAACAAAACGGGCAATACAGGCTGAAAAGATGAAGTACGAAGGGAAGCTGGCCAGGAATGTAAAGAAGGACAGTAAAAACTTCTTTAGATATGTTAAGGGAAAAAGAGTAGCAAAGTCAACTGTGGGTCCCTTGAAGGCAGACACGGGTGAAATAATTATGGGCAACAAGGAAATGGCAGAAGAGTTGAATAGGTACTTCGGATCTGTCTTCACTAAGGAGGACACAAACAATCTCCCAGATGTACTGGAGGACAGAGGATCTAAGGGGGTAGAGGAACTGAAATAAATTTTCATTAGGCGAGAAATAGTATTGAGTAGGCTTATGGGACTGAAGGATGATAAATCCCCTGGGCCTGATGGTCTGCATCCCAGGGTCCTCAGGGAGGTGGCTCTAGAAATAGTGGATGCATTGGTGATCATTTTACAATGTTCAATAGATTCAGGATCAGTTCCTGTGGATTGGAGGATAGCTAATGTTATCCCACTTTTCAAGAAAGGTGCGAGAGAGAAAACGGGGAATTACAGACCAGTTAGCCTGACTTCGGTGGTGGGAAAAAGTTGCTGGAGTCAATTATTAAAGAGGTAATAATGGAGCATTTGGATAACAGTAAAAGGATTAGTCCAAGTCAACATGGATTTATGAAAGGGAAATCATGCTTGACTAATCTCCTGGAATTTTTTGAGGATGTGACAAGTAAAATGGATGAAGGGTGCCAGTGGATGTAGTGTATCTAGACTTTCAGAAAGCTTTTGATAAGGTCCCGCACAGGAGACTGGTGACTAAAATTAGAGCACATGGTATTGGGGGTAGGGTGTTGACATGGATAGAAAATTGGTTGGCAGACCGGAAGCAAAGAGTAGGAGTGAACAGGTCCTTTTCAGAATGGCAGGCAGTGGCGAGTGGAATGCCGCAAGACTCGGTGTTGGGGCCGCAACTGTTTACCATATATATTAATGATTTGGGAGAGGGAATTAGGAGCAACACTAGCAAGTTTGCGGATGACACAAAGCTGGGTGGCAGTGTGAACTGTGAAGCGGATGTTAGCTGGTTGCAGGAGGACCTGGACAGGTTGAGTGAGTGGGCAGATGCGTGGCAGATGCAGTATAATATAGATAAATGGGAGGTTATTCACTTTGGCGGAAAAAACAAGGGGGCAGATTATTATCTCAATGGGGTTAGGTTAGGTAAGGGTGAGGTACAGCGAGACCTGGGTATCCTTGTACACCGGTCACTGACAGTTGGTGTGCAGGTACAGCAGGCAGTGAAGAAAGCTAATGGAATGTTGGCCTTCATAACAAGAGGATTTCAGTACAGGCGTAAAGAGGTTCTTCTACAGTTGTATAGGGCTCTGGTGAGACCACATCTGGAGTATTGTGTACAGTTTTGGTCTCCTAATTTGAGGAAGGACATCCTTGTGATTGAGGCAGTGCAGCGTAGGTTCACAAGATTGATCCCTGGGATGGCGGGACTGTCATATGAGGAAAGATTGAAAAGACTAGGCTTGCATTCACTGGAGTTTAGAAGGATGAGGGGCCATCTTATAGCAACATATAAAATTATAAAAGGACAAGCTAGATGCAGGAAAAATGTTCCCAATGTTGGATGAGTCCAGAACCAACGGCCACAGTCTTAGAATAAAGGGGAGGTCTGAGCTGAGAAAAAAACTTTTTTACCCAGAGAGTTGTGAATTTATGGAATTCCCTGCCACATAGGGCAGTGGAGGCCAAATCACTGGATGGATTTAAGAGAGAGTTCGATAGAGCTCTAGGGGCTAGTGTAGTCGAGGGATATGGGGAGAAGGCAGGCACGGGTTATTGATAGCGGACGATCAGCCATAATCATATTGAATGGCGGTGCTGGCTCAAAGGGCCGAATGGCCTCCTCCTGCACCTATTTTCTGTTTCTATGTTTCTATGAATAGTCCCAGCCTACTGAACCTCCCCCTATAGCTCACACCCTCTAGCCCTGGCAACATCCTCGTAAATCTTTCCTGTACCCTTTCCAGCTTGACAACATCTTTCCCATAACATGGTGCCCAGAACTGAACACAACACTCTGAATGCGACTTCACCAACGTCTTATACAACTGCAACATTGCCTTCCAACTTCTATACTCCCCAATGTTGCTTGGAATCATTGACATCAAGACTAATGTCGAAAAGTTTAACAAACTGCCAGGCAAAGAATGAATGGAGTTATTTTGTGTGAATATCACGTTATACATCTTAAGAAGCTACGAACAAGCAAGGTTGCAATTGAGCAGGCACAGGAAAATAAAGCTTTCATTCAGTTGTGGAAGCAACTATTACCTTGTATCTCTTGGTTCCTCTTTCTCAATAGCGTTGTTATCATTTTCAAAAACAAATAGGTGTAATTCAAACAAAATCTGTGCATCAGAAATGCAAAAGTGGAGTGGAGAGGGGGGTAAGATTCTGTCATCAGATATATTTCTTAGTCTCTAACAACTGACTTAATTCTGAGCTATAAACAGAATTAATTTACAAGCGCCAGTGAATACAAATTAACATTGATAACAGCCATATCCCACATCTGGCATAAAGTACACCATCCCTGCCATGTGCCAAGGGCAACTTTAACTGTACTGCACCTACAGGAAGCCAGTCCAAGCTGTGGCTTTACCATAACAGCTGCAAAGAGTGAAAACAGACAGATTCTTGTGAAACATCAAATTAGCCAAGATTCTCATCAGGAAATCATGGGACAAAATGCTTTCTTCGTTGAACGATCATGCCATTAACATGCCAAGTTTTATTTTTCACGATTGGCCATTACCCGAGTATAGTCGGAGATGGCATTAAACAGGTTAACAAGGATAGTGCTGGAAATCTAAAGTCATTACAATACTCTTTGATGCATATGGTATAATTATCAAGTACTTTATTTTATCAAGTAATGGTCTGCGAGGCAAAACAATGAAACATATGACTCGGGGAGATGATGAAACAGCTACTTGTAGCTGCTTAAAGGGGCTGTCCCACTTGGGTGACCTAATTGGCAAGTTTAGAAGAGTTTGAAAAAATGACATGTTGAAGACCTCCTTCGACCATGTTGAAGACTAGCTACGACGAGCTTCGGGAAATTGGACACCGAATAGTGGAAAGTGAAGACGACCTCCTTCGACCTCCCTTCGACTATGATGAAGATTATCTACGACTACCTTCAACTACTTTTGATTACTTACGACTAACATGCCGACCTACGAAGACCAACTACGACTAAACATACGAGTAAACAAAGTATCAATTTTTTCCAAGTCGACCTTTTCTTACTCGCGGGCATTTTTTTACATATTGAAAAAAATGCCGCGACCTAGCTAAGGCCTTGAGTACGCGGAGACCACTCTCGAGCATGAAGGAGAGTAACAAAGACCTCCAACGACCTTGTGTCGACCATGCTGCGAGTACGTCGAGGGCAAACTCGCCAGAACTCGCGGATTAGGTCGCCCAAGTGGGACAGGCCCTTAAGAGTACCGAGAACTTCACACTGTGGCAATTATGCTGAAGTGGAGGTGGTCCTTCGGTGTAAATATCACCATCAATTGGCGCTTTGGCCAAGAAAGCACACTAATTCCTCTACTTCATCAGAAAACTCAACATTTTCAAGTCACCAACGACTCTTGCCAATTTCTACAGATGCACCACAGAAAGCATCCGATCGAGATGCATCACAGCTTGGTATGGCAACTGCCCTAACCAAGAATGCAAGAGTGTTGTGAACCAGTCCAATCCACCAAGCAAACCAGCCTCCCCAGCCCCATCCCACCCCATCTCAATCTATACTTCACTCAGTCGGAAGCAGCCAACATAACCAAGGGGCATTCACACTCCCCTCTTCCATCATGCAGAAGATGCAAAAACCTTGAATGCGCATACCTTCAGAATCAAATACAGTTTCTTCCCCACTTTTATCAGACTCTTGAATGGAGTCAAGTAAGCATGCACGTACAGCTGGCAATGAAGAAAGCAAATGGCATGTTGGCCTTCATAACGAGAGGAGTTGAGTACTGGAGCAAAGAGGTCATTCTGCAGTTGTATAGGGCCCTAGTGAGTTCACACCTGGAGTATTGTGTGCAGTTTTGGTCTCCAAGTTTGAGGAAGGACAATCTTGCTATTGAGGGAGTGCAGCATAGGCTCACACGGTTAATTCCCGGGATGGCAGGACTGGCATATGTTGATAGAATGGAGTGGCTGAGCTTGTATATTCTGAAATTTAGAAGGATGAGAGGGTTCTTATTGAAACATATAAGATTGTTAAGGGTTACACAAAAAGCTGGAGAAACTCAGCGGGTGCAGCAGCATCTAAGGAGTGAAGGAGATAGGCGACGTTTCGGGTCGAGACCCTTCTTCAGACTGTTAAGATTGTTAAGGGTTTGGACACGCTAGAGGCAGGAAACATGTTCCTGATGTTGGGGGAGTCCAACATCAGGAACATGGGGTAAGAATATGGGGCAACCCATTTAGAACGGAGATGAGGAAATACTTTTTCACACAGAGGGTTGTGAGTCTATGGAATTCTCTGCCTCAGAAGACAGAGGAGGCCGGTTCTCTGGATACTTTCAAGAGGGAGTTAGATGGAGCTCTTAAATATAGCAGAGTCAGGGGATATTGGGAGAAGGCAAGAACAGGAACTGATTGTGGATGATCAGTCATGATCACATTGAATGGCTCGAAGGGCCAAATGGCCTACTCCTGCACCTATTGTCTATTGACCTCTCATAGGCTAAGGATAAATTCCCAATCTTCCAATCCACCTTGTTAGGGCACTTGCACTTTGTTTTTCTTTAACATTTGCATTGTCTCTGGCTGTCTATACATTCATTTGCCTGAAAACAACATACTCCAATCAACTTAAGCACATTCCTGTCTAATACCATTGAAGTTAGTTTTGCCCCAACTCAGAATTTTAACTTGTGGGCCAGTCTTTATCCATAACGATTTTAAAGCTAATAGAACAGCGATCGCTGGTCTCAATAGGCTCACCCACAGACATGTGTCACTTGCCCTTCCCTATTTCCTACGAGTAGATCAAGCTTTGCTCTCTCCCATGTTTGCAACATCTTCAAGTTTGCGGATGATACGAAGCTCGGGGGCAGTGTTAGGTGTGAGGAGGATGCTAGGAGGCTGCAAGGTGACTTGGATAGGCTGGGTGAGTGGGCAAATACATGGCAGATGCAGTATAATGTGGATAAATGTGAGGTTATCCACTTTGGTGGCAAAAACAGGAGGGTAGACTATTATCTGAATGGTGGCATATTAGGAAAAGGGGAGATGCAACGCGACCTGGGTGTCATGGTACACCAGTCATTGAAAGTAGGCATGCAGGTGCAGTAGGCAGTGAAGAAAGCGAACGGTATGTTAGCATTCATAGCAAAAGGATTTGAGTACCCCAGCTATTTACAATATATATTAATGATTTGGACGAGGGAATTGAATGCAACATCTCCAAGTTTGCGGATGACACTAAGCTGGGGGGTAGTGTTAGGTGTGAGGAGGATGCTAGGAGGCTGCAAGGTGACTTGGATAGGCTGGGTGAGTGGGCTTTGGTGGCAAAAACAGGAGGGTAGACTATTATCTTAATGGTGGCAAATTAGGAAAAGGGGAGATGCAACGAGATCTGGGTGTCATGGTACACCAATCATTGAAAGTAGGCATGCAGGTGCAGCAGGCAGTGAAGAAAGCAAATGGTATGTTAGCATTCATAGCAAAAGGATTTGAGTATAGGAGCAGGGAGGTTCTACTGCAGTTGTACAGGGTTTTGGTGAGCCAACACCTGGAGTATTGCGTACAGTTTTGGTCTCCAAATCTGAGGAAAGACATTCTTGCCACAGAGGGGGTACAGAGAAGGTTTACCTGACTGATTCCTGGGATGTCAGGACTTTCATACGAGGAAAGGCTAGATAGACTCGGCTTGTACTGGCTAGAATTTAGAAGATTTTGGGGGGATCTTATAGAAACTTACAAAATTCTTAAGGGGTTGGACAGGCTAGATGCAGGAAGATTGTTCCCGATGTTGGGGAAGTCCAGAACAAGAGGACACAGTTTAAGGATAAGGGGGAATTCCTTTAGGACCGAGATGAGGAAAACATTTTTCACACAGAGTGGTGAATCTCTGGAATTCTCTGCCACAGAAGGTGGTTGAGGCCAGTTCATTGGCTATATTTAAAAGGGAGTTAGATGTGGCCCTTGTGGCTAAAGGGATCAGGGGGTATGGAGAGAAGGCAGGTACAGGATACTGAGTTGAATGATCAGCCATGATCATATTGAATGGCGGTGCAAGCTCGAAGGGCCGAATGGCCTACTCCTGCACCTATTTTCTATGCTTCTATGTTTCTATGTAGGTCCCCCTGCCTATTGCCCGAGGAAAATGTCCTGAACACATATGATAAATTCCACCCCATCTGAGCCCTTGGCACAATGACAGTCCCAGTCTATATGAGGAAAGTGGTAAACCTCTGCAATGACAACCCTATTTTTCTTGCAATCTTCTGGCAAACTTGTGCTTCTAATTACAGGTGGCACTGTAGCGCAGCAGTAGAGCGGGTGATTCAGTGTGCCAGATAACCTGACTACAGGTACTGTCTATTTGCAGTTTGTACGAATTCCCTGTAACTACGTGGATTTTGTCCGGATGCTCCAGTTCCTTCTACATTCCAAAGATGCACAGGTTTGTAGGTTGATTGACTTCAGTAACTCGCCCCGAGCGTGTAGGATGCAAAAGTAGGATAACAGAACTAGTGTATGGATGGTTGATGACTGGCATGGGCTCGATAGGCTGAAGGCCTGTTTCCACGCTATCTCTCCAAAGCTAAAAATATCTGTGCACTATTTAGAGTCCTATAGTACATTCCCAGGTGATCATCACCTTTTTATCTCTCAGCTTCACTCACTGGGTGACTAATCGGTAATGTCATCTCAGAATACTTCTGTGGTGTTCGCCTTAAGCCCCTGTCCCACTGTACAAGGTAATTCAAGAGTTCTTCCGAGTTTTCCCCTTATTCAAACTCGGAGAATGTCCGTAGCGGGTCCCTAGGAGTATGTGCATGTCTCATAGCGGCTCATACGAGTAAAAAGTAACCATTTTTTTTCATCACAAGTATTTTTTTTACTCGTGGACATTTTGACCACAGGGATGAAAAAACGTCACGGGTTTACCGGATTTCCCGAGTACCTACCGTTAGCATTACGAGCCACTACGAGACATGCACGAACTCCTACGGACCAACTACGGACATTCTCCAAGTTCGAATCAGGGGAAAACTTGGGAGAACTTGTGAATTACTTCGTACAGTGCGACAGGGGCTTTTAATCATTAAAGCAACACCTCCTCCTCTTTTACCCCCCACCTCCCTCTCCCCTCTAGCACCTGTGCACTGGAACAATATAGCCGCCAGTCCTTTCCCTCTCTTCGCCAGGTTTCCATGACGGCTATGACATCCCAACATCCCTACCTAAACCACGCCCCGAGTTCACCCGCCTTACTTCTCAGGCCCTCTTGCATTAAAATACATGCAATTAAACCCAACAGTCCTTCCTTGTTCCCTGCCTTGCTCCGGCTTATCCTGTCTACTGAATTTTCCTTCATCAAATTCCATACCAACTTTCAGCCTCCCATAGAGTCACAGTGTGGAAACAGGCCCTTCGGCCCAACTTGCCCACACCAGACAACTGGTCCCATCTACACTAGTCCCACCTGCCCGCATTTGGTCCACATCCCTCCAATAGACAATAAACAATATACAATAGGTTGAGGAGTAGGCCATTCGGCCCTTCGAGCCAGCACCGCCATTCACTGTGATCGTGGCTGATCATCCACAATCAGTACCCTGTTCCTGCCTTCTTACCATATCCCCTGGCTCCACTATTTTTAGGAGCTCTATCCAACTCTCTCTTGAAAGCATCCAGAGAAAGGCCTCCACTGCCTTCTGAGGCAGAGAATTCCACAGATTCGCAAGATTCTGTGTGAAAAAGTTTTTCCTCATCTCCGTTCTGGATGGCTTACCCCTTATACTTAAACGGTGGCCCCTGGTTCTGGACTCCCCAACATCAGGAACATGTTTCCTGCCACTAGCGTGTCCAATCCCTTAATAATCTTATATGTTTCAATAAGATATCCTCTCATCCTTCTAAATTCTAGAGTGTACAAGCCTAGCCGCTCCATTCTATCAACATATGACAGTCCCGCCATCCCGGGAATTAACCTCGTGAACCTACGCTGCACTCCCTCAATAGCAAGAATGTCCTTCCTCAAACTTGGAGACCAAAACTGCACACAATACTCCAGGTGTGGTCTCACTAGGGCCCTGTACAACTGCAGAAGGACATCTGTGCTCCTACACTCAACTCCTCTTGTTATGAAGACCAACATGCCATTAGCTTTCTTCACTGCCCGCTGTACCAGCATGTTTACTTTCAGTGACTGATGAACAAGGACCTCCAGATCTCTTTGTACCCCCCCTTTTCCCAACCTGACACCATTCAGATAATAATCTGCCTTCCTGTTTTTGCCACCAAAGTGGATAACCTCACATTTATCCACATTAAACTGCATCCACATTAAACTGCAAACCTGTCCTATCCATGTGACCCACCATGACTCAGCCCTGAGAACAAAGGCCGAGTGGGCAGAGCGATGGGAGGAGGCGGTGGCGAGAATCAAGCGGGGAGCAAGCAAAGCCACTGATGACAGCAAGAAGTGGCAGCTGGTAAGAGGGGAGGGAAGTCCATTGAGACAGATTCCTGTTGGTGGCTGCGGTCTGAAGAAAGTACTGTCACCAGAAGCCACGACTCGAGCCGCCACAATCGCCACGTCTACTGGACCGTGCATTGGGTTCAGAGGGGCTCCCTGATGCACCATGCGAGTCGGGAGTGGTGCCGAAAGCTGGGGATGTAAGCGGCCAGGGAGAAAAGCACGAGCCAGGGTGGTATCGACAGGTCCGTCCATTATACGGGGTCCACTAAAACAAGGGCTTACTCTACTTCAAATACTCCACAAGCTAACATGTTGAGAACTTTAAGAATAAGGGGTAGGGCATTTAACACTGAGATGAGGAAAAACATTTTCACCCAGAGATTGCGAATCTGTGAAAATCTCTGCCAATTCACTGGATGTTTTCAGTTAGATTTAGAGAGTTATATTTAGCTCTTAGTGCTAAAGGAATCAAGAGGTATGGGGAAAAAGCAGGAATGGGGTACTGATTTTGGATGATCAGCCATGATCATAGTGAATGGCGGTGCTGGCTCGAAGGGCCAAATAACTTACTCCTGCACCTATTTTTCTACGTTTCTAAGGGGCCTGTCCCACTTTCACAACCTAATTCACGACCTTTTATACTCGTGGACATTTTTCATCATGCTAGAAAAATGCCCCGACCTACTTGATGCCATGAGTACCTACGACTAGCATCACAACCTGCTACGACTTACCTACGAACTCCTACAACTTCGTGACGACCATTATTTACAATATATATTAATGATTTGGACGAGGGAATTCAATGCAACATCTCCAAATTTGCAGATTATACCAAGCTGGGGGGTATAGTTAGGTGTGAGGAGGATGCTTGGAGGCTGCAGGGTGATTTGGATAGGCTGAGTGAATGGGCAGATGCATGGCAGATGCAGTACAATGTGGATAAATGTGAGGTTATCCACTTTGGTGGCAAAAACATGAGGGTAGACTATTATCTGAATGGTGGCAGATTAGGTAAGGGGGAGATGCAACGAGACCTGGGTGTCATGGTACACCAGTCATTGAAAGTAGGCATGCAGGTGCAGCAGGCAGTGAAGAAAGCAAATGGTATGTTAGCATTCATAGCGAAAGGATTTGAGTATAGGAGCAGGGAGGTTCTACTGCAGTTGTACAGGGTTTTGGTGAGGCCACACCTGGAGTACTGCGTACAGTTTTGGTCTCCAAATCTGAGGAAAGACATCCTTGCCATAGAGGGGGTACAGAGAAGATTCACCAGACTGATTCCTGGGATGTCAGGACTTTCATATGAGGAAAGATTGGATAGACTCGGTTTGTACTCGATGGAATTTAGAAGATTGAGGGGGGATCTTATAGAAACCTACAAAATTCTTAAGGGGTTGGACAAGCTAGATGCTGGAAGATTGTTCCCGATGTTGGGGGAGTCCAGAACAAGGGGTCACAGTCTAAGGATAAGGGGGAATTCCTTTAGGACCGAAATGAGGAAAACATTCTTTACACAGAGAGTGGTGAGTCTCTGGAATTCTCTGCCACAGAAGGTAGTTGAGGCCAGTTCATTGGCTATATTTAAGAGGGCGTTAGATGTGGCACTTGTGGCTAAAGGGATCAGGGGGTATGGAGAGAAGGCAGGTACGGGATACTGAGTTGGATGATCAGCCATGATCACATTGAATGGCGGTGCAGGCTCGAAGGGCCAAATGGCCTACTCCTGCACCTATTTTCTATGTTTCTATGTTTCTATGCTGCGAGTATGAGTCAAGGGCAAACTCGGCAGAGGTCGTCAATTAGGTCATGAAAATGGGACAGGCCCTTTTGAATGACTTCAATCGCTCCAATTTCTGCAGAATCAGTTAACTGTAGATTATTTAACTATATAAAAGCAAAGACTGGATGAATCAGAGTGGTTCTATTAAAATAGCTCTTGACAAGTCTGGTAAGTGTTGTCTGGTAAAAGAGTGATTATTTGCTTATTCCTGTTTTCCACAATTAATGGATGAGCAGATTTCACAACTTACCAGTGGCACTCCGGTCTTTGCGCATTGGCTGCCTCTTTCTGACTTGGCCTTCTGCCGTCACCATCAGAAAATGCAATTCCCCTGGCTCTGGAACACATGTCTTACATCAGTGAATTATCCCAACTTCTGGAAGTTAAGTCAGACTTAACAGCCACATTATTTCAATCAAAATGCCAATAAAGCTTATAGATCTGAGGAATTCTAAATCATATCTGGCTGGTCTTTCTAATTCACGCAACATAGATGCCAGCGACATACTTACTAATGTCCTCCACAATACAAGAATCGGTATCTTTCCCCACTTTGATGAACTTGATGTCTTCCAGTGTTTTACCATAACCAATTTTGTAATAATTCACAGGTCCCTTGGATGCATCCTTTGGTAGCTCCCAGAGGATTTTCAGTCCCTGTTCATGAGACAGAACCTTTACATTCTTCAACCTCAAGGTGGAACCAACTGTTGAGATAAGAACAAAAATATCGGTTAGTTTTCAAGCACAAAATAGTGTGAAAAGCTGCCAAAATATTTTGATGGGTTGCATCAGAAATAAATGATTCCCAATCTGTATTTGCATCAGAATAATCTCATGCAACTTCTATTACCATGCAGAATTCCTGGCAGTTACAATATCCAGAACTTTATCCTTGATTAGTATGGGTGTCAGAGGTTATGGGGAGAAGGCAGGAGAATGGGGTGAGGAGGGAGAGTTAGATCAGCCCTGATTGAATGGCAGAGTAGATTTGATGGGCCGAATGGCCTAATTCTACTCCTATTCCTTATGACCTTCATGCCATTGTACAATTTCCTGGCCCAAGTAAATGGCAAACTGGCATCCAGGCGGGCGGTGGAGGAGTTGGCGGGTGAAGCATGAGAGATAGCAACAAATACAAAGCATTCTGGAAGATAGAGATGTCCATTTCCAACTCAAAGATGCACTTCCTCATAAGTTTAAGCTTCAACCTTAATAGATGTAATGAAATTCATCTGACAGGATTAAGGTAACCCGGATGATTTCATTCCACCATGCTTAGTTAAAAATCCAACGAAAGATGTCATACTGCTCAAACCAACTCTGGGTGTAGTGAAGGCCTGATGCGATGTCACCTAAACTTGGTACAATTAAAAAGTAAAGCCCCTGTCCAACTTAGGAGACCTAAACAGCCACCTCTGGTGACCTTGCTCGCCACCCAAGGTTTCCATGAGGTCACCGGAGGTTTTGATCACTCTCCCTAATGGTCGAAAGTGGTTTCCGCGTGGTCGAGGCTTCATCTAGTTTGCTGCTATTTTTTCATCATGATTAAAACCGGCCTTGACTAAAAATAGGTTGCCGGTTTAAAAATCGATAATTTAATAGTCGCAGGTCTAGTCGAAGCCTATTTTCTTCATAGTCGAGGAAGGTTTCCAATATATGCGTGGGAGGTGGTAGGAGGTTGCATGTCACCTCGACCTTGTTTTTTTTTTGGGCGGCAGGCAAGGTCACCAGAGGTTGCTGTTTAGGTCTCCTAAGTGGGACAGGTCCTTTACTCCAGCATTTTGTGCCTATTTACGGTGTAAACCAGCATCTGCAGTTCCTTCCGACACATGATTTGTTTTCAATAGGCAGAGGGAGTTGGGGGAATGTCAAAGGATACGTTTGCTAAGAAGTTGTAATATGTTGCTCCAAAATTGTAATTTTTATTAGCAAATTGATGATATATTGCTGATGTAGCAAGTAATTGTGCCTTTTCTTCCAATGTTTGCCAGTTAAACAATTTTAAAGGAGTGCAGAGCCCTGAATTAGAGTCATAGTGATAGTGTGGAAAAAGGCCCTTCGGCCCAACTTGCCCACACCAGTCCAGCCAGCTATACTAGTCCCACCTGCCTGCGCTTGGTCCATATCCCTCCAAACCTGTCCTATCCATGTACCTGTCTGTTTCTTAAACATTGTATAGTCCCTGCCTCAAATACCTCCTCTGGCAGCTTGTTCCGTACACCCACCACCCTTTGTGTGAAAAAGTTACCCATAAGATTCTTTTCTTTTCAGATACAGATCTTTTCCCCTTCACCTTTTGCCGTTTTAGAAATTGATCATTTTTTAGTCGCAGTTCTAGTCAAAGCCATTTTCTTCATAGTCGAGGAAGGTTGTCAACATATGCGTGGGAGGTGGTAGGAGGTTACAGGTCACCTCGACTTTGTTTTTTTTGGGTGGCGGGCAAGGTCATCAGAGGCTGCTGTTTAGATCTCCTAAGTGGGGCAGGGGCTTAACAGCACAAATCAAGTTTGTTTTATCCTGGTATCCTAGAACAATGCAGATGTGGCTGAACAAAGCATGGCAAGAGGTGATCCCAGAGATGACAAGGTACTTCCCAATTTATCTTTGGTGATGAACATAATGAACAACATTGACGTGGACGAACCAGCCCATGTGTATGGCGTACACAGCAGGTTGCAATACTTTACTGTCAAGGGAATGGAAGTAGGCAATGTGATTGTAACTTGCTAGGAGACTAAAGTGGGAGGAAGCGTAGATTGTCATCGAAATTCACACCAGGATCATGAGCAGCTGGGAAAGTGGCCTGAAGAATGGTTAACAGAGTACAATGCAGAGAAGTGCGAGGTGTTGCATTCTGAGAAGTCAAACCAGGTCAGGACCTTCAATGAATTGCACTGCTCTGGGTGTGCTGTAGAGCAGAGAGATCTACAAATACAAATACATTGGTCCTTGAAAGTGGTATTGTAGGTAGATAGGGTGGTAGAGGTGGCTTTTGGTACATTGGCCAGGGTATTGAATTTCGAAGCTGGGATGTTATGTTAACAACCACCCATACTGAAGCAACGACCAACAAAGCACACCAACGTCTCTACTTCCTTAGAAGGCTTAGGAAATTTGCCATGTCCCCTACAACTCTCTCCAACTTCTACAGATGCACTTCTACAGACCCCCCCCTGCAGGACCTAAACACCAGAGCCAGCAACATTATGGGGGACACCCTCTGGGGTGGTAGGGGTCTGTTCCAGCTGCTACGGGCAGGCAAACGCCTCCGCTGTCACGCTGTGAAAACAGAGGATGAGATGGAGTTTCTTCCCACAGGCCATCAGGACTGCAAACTCTTATCTCACCACGGACTAATTTACTGTTGTGTTGTGTCTTTTGTCAAAAAATATTTTCTAACGTAAATAGTGATTCTGTTCTATTCTGTTCTGTAGTTTTTACACAACCTGCAGGCATTGCCATTTTCATTTCACTGCACATCTCGTATGTGTATGTGACAAATAAACTTGACTTGATAGAAACATTTTGTCCAGATGCATCACAGCTTGGTTTGGGAACAGCTCCATCCAAAAGCGCAAGAAATAGCAGAGAATTGCAGACGCAGCCCAGACCATCACACAAACCAACCTCCCTTCCATTGACTCCATGTACACCTCATGCTGCCTCGTCAAGGCCAGCAGCATAATCAAGGACGAGTCTGGCCACTCCCTGTTCTCCCATCAGGTAAAACGTATAGAAGTGTGAAAATTCTATATGACCCGAAATGCCACCTGTTCCTTCTCTCCATAGATTCTGCCTCACCCGCTGAGTTCCTCCAGCATTTTTTCCTACCTCCAGATTCAGGGACAGTTTCTTCCCAGCTGTTATCAGGCAACGGAATCATCCTACCACAACCAGAGAGTGGTGCTGAACTACTATCTACCTCATTGGTGACCCTTGGACTATCCTTGGTCGGACTTTGCTGGCTTTACCTTGCACTAAACCTGCACCTTCTCTTATCGTGTATCTATACACTGTAAATGGATCGATTGTAATCGTGGGTTGTCTTTCCGCTGACTGGATAGTACGCGAACAAAAGCTTTTCTCTGTACGTCAGAACACGTGACAATAAACTAAACTGAAACTGTGCTGCCTCATATGAGCCACCCTGACCAGTCTACACAGTCCCAGGCCAGTCTATCAGCGCAACATCCGTCTGGTCGGGGACCTGATCCACATGACCCAGAGAGCGGGTTTGTCAGTCGCCTTTCTCTCCCTCGTTCAGGATAAGGCGTTTGACAGGGTGGATCCCAAGTATCTTTTCAGAACTCTGCGCGCCCGCCGTCAGTATTTTTTGCGGCACGGGTCCGGCTTCTTTACGCAGCTGCGGAGTGTCTGGTGAAGGTGATAGGTCTTTGATGGCTCCCCGTTGTTTGGGAGGGGTGCACCAGGGATGCCCTGTGTCCACGCTGTTATGTTGCCTCTGCGTGGAGCTATTCCCGTGTCTTCGGAGGAGGAGGAGGAGGAGGATATTGGCGAGTCTGGCTCTACGTGGGCCGTGCGTGGAGGTGGTACTTTTGGCCTACACCGATGATGTGCTCCTCGTGGTCACCGACCCTGTGGGCCTGCGGGGGGTGTGCCAGTGCCGGCATGTTTTCTCGGCTGTGTGCTCCACCAACCTCAACTGGGTCAAATGTTCCAGTCTCTAAGTGGGTCCCTGGGTGATGGAGGAGATGAAATCTCTTGCATGGAGCACCACGTTCCTACTCTAGCCAAGAGTCCACCTGCCTGTAGGCATGTTTGTGCGTTCTCCCCGTGAACTGTGTGGGTTTTCTCTGGGTGCTCCAGTTTCTTCCCACACTCCAAAGACATACAGGTTGATTGGCTTGGTATAAGTGTAAAATGTCCTTTATGTGTGTAGGACAGTGTTAATATGCGGGGATCGCCGGTTGGAGCAGATTCGGTGGGCCGAACGGCCTGTTTCCGCGCTGTATCTCCAAATTAAACTAAGGACATACAGAGAGTTGGGAATCTGGTCACCTTTAGCCCGTGCTCCTCAGAGGGAGGGGATGATGTGGCCGTGAGAGAGCGATTCGGAATGGGCTTACCCCATTTGGCTGGGATTGCTCATTGTATCTGAGCCCTGGGATCTTGAGCCAGCTCTCGGCATTGCCATCTATAACCTTCCACGATGCAGGGAAATGTTTTGTACAGACTGCTCTTGCATGCTCTCTTCTTCCTCACCCTCATCTGCCATCCAGACACTCCTTGGCAATCTGTCTCACCATCCGGCAGCGAGCGGGGTCCCCAGTGGCAGTTTTGGTACACGGCAGTAGGTTCCCCACCCTTCTGAACATTGGGCACCTGGGGCGGAGGGGTGTGGTTTGTTTGAGGGATCTCTTGATCAATCTATAGCATGGGTCGTGGCAGTCGGCAGCTGAGGGCTGCACCCAGACTGACTGCCTGCCCACCCACCCTGCATTTGAGCTTATATGTCCAGATGTCCCTGGAGAAGGAGCTCGTGGTATCCTTGGGCACCTTGGCCGCTTTCTGGGACTGCTGAGCACCACAGCGACTCGAGTGCTTTTTACATGAAAGTAACAACATTTTAGTTGGTTACTTCTTTATTTTATATTGCCATCCCCTTAGATTATTATTTTAATTGTGATTAGTACCTGTAAATAAACTTAATTTTGCAAAATATGTGTAGTTTCATCAATGCTGACTGGTTAGCATGCAACAAAAGCTTTTTGTAACATTATACTAAACTCAAAGATTTGTCGAGCTCGGAGGCTCCAACCGCAGGCCCGGTGGACGGTGACATCGGGAGCTCGCGGGTCCCAGGTGGGAGACCGTTTTTCGGAGCTCCCGCAACGGCAACTTCTCCCGCCCGAGTTGCGGGGTTGAGGGTGACCCGGAGCGGGGCCTTGTATCGCTAGGCGCGGCTTTAACGACCGCTGGACTTACCATCACCCGCCGGGGGCTTTAACATCGGGAGAAGAATGGAACACAGGGGAGAGACAAGACTTTGCCATCCATCACAGCGTGGAGGAGATTCACTGTGATGGATGTTTGTGTGAATTGTGTTGTTTGTGTGTCTTTGTTCTTAACCAAATTTCGTTTTAACTTCTTTTGAGGTTCAAATGACAATAAATTTGTATTGTATTGTATTGATATGCCAACGTTTGTACTCGGTACCCTTCCCAATGAAACCAAGCCACCAAGTGGCCTCTTCACCACACTATCCTTCCGGCACACCACTTATTGGTTCACGCACCTGTGCTCCCAGATCTCATTGTCCTATCAGCTAATCGTGCTCTGTTTGATTATAGTGTTTGTCGCAATGTCTCATCTGTCTCCTTTCTGCTCTGGAGGCCTGCACCTTGCCAAATTAGTTTAAACTCTCATGTGTGGCACTTGCCAATCTCTCTCCCAGGACATTGCTCCCCCACTAGTGCAGGTGCAAAAACCTGAATCCCTGCCCCAGCTCCGCAGATGCATATTCATCTGGTCTATCATTCCATTCCTGGCCTCGCTACCACTTGCCACTAAAGTAACCCAAAGATCACGCCCCTTGAGGCCTTGCTTTTTATCTCTTCCTCATCTCCTTACATTCACCACAGGACCTCATTCCTTTCCCAACCAATGCCATTGCTTTCAAAGTGCAGACCTATGGCTGCTCATTGTCCCCTGTTCTGCAGCCATTCTGAAACATCCTCAACCCTAGCAAAACGTCATCCCGGAGTCCTGCTTGGAGCCACAGAATCTCCTGCCCAGCCCACAACTATCAAGTCTTCTAGCACCCTAGCCCTATCCAAGGTTACACAAAAAGCTGGAGAAACTCAGCGGGTGCAGCAGCATCTAAAGAGCGAAGGAGATAGGCGACGTTTCGTGTCGAGACCCTTCTTCAGACGCCAAATTCTCCTCCTAGCCCTATCCAACCTCACTGTGCCTCAGAGTCAAATCTGGTGCCTGAAACCTGGCAGCTACTGCCTTCTCCTGCATGGTCATCCCCCCAACAGTATCCAAAAGAAAAACCTGGAGACATTATAAAGTTATAAATGCAGACTCTGCGACCATAAGACACATCTTCTTTAGATTATTTGTGTGCACTGTTGTATTCATCACTTGAAGCAAATTTCTAAAAGCCCTGTCTCACGGTACGAGTTCATTCCAAGAGCTCTCCCGAGTTTAAAAAAAATCAAACTCGTGGTAAGCACGGAGAATGAACGTAGTGGGTACGTCAGAGCTCGGGGGCGTCTCTTAGCGCTAACGGCAGGTAAGCACGTGAAGACTGGGGAAGATTTTTTTTTTTTTTAATATTTATTTTTTATTTTATTTAAACAAAACAAGACAAAAAAGAGAAGGAAACAAACAAAAACAAACAAATTAAATTAAAAAAAAGACATCAAAGAAAAAAAAAACATAAGAGCCGCCAGACATAACAGTTTGGTGCAATCCATATGGTGCTACACAGTCAGGTATTGCTTGAGCACAAGTAAAAACCACAGGATTACATCACTGCAAATAATATGAGCTTATGAAATTATTGGTCTTTGAGGTGATTGACAAATGGTCCCCAAACACTTAAAAAGTTGTTGGGTATCTTGGAGTTGTAGAAGCGTATCCTTTCCATCTGTATGATTGTTATCATTTAATTGAGCCATTTTTTGAAGCAGGGGGGTGTGGGAGATTTCCAGTCTCTTAAGATCATTTTCTTGGCTGCCACCATACCAAGCATCAGTGCTTGTTGTTCTTCAGACGTGAAGTACAAAGCAGTCTCTGAGCATCCAAAAAGTGCCAGTTCTGGATCAGGGGGAATATCTTTTCCATAAACCCCAGAGAACCACGTAAATATTTCAGACCAGTATCTTTGTATATGAGGACAGAGTCAGAAAATGTGTGTTAAAGAACCATCTGCACCTTTGCATCTGTCACATAATGGAGAAATAGCTGGGTAGATTCAATGTAATTTGGTCTTTGAGCAATGAAGTCTATGGATGACTTTAAACTGGATCAGTTTATACCTGGCATTGATCAAACAAGTTTGGATTCTGGTCAAACCTTCATTCCAAATGTCGTCAGACACCTTGAAATTCAGCTCAGTAGACCAGGCTTCTTTTAGATGGTTAGTGGATACAGAGGTGGTGAATAGACGCACAAAGCGAGACATTAGATTTTTGGAGTCTGGAGGAAGCTGCAGGAGCTCGTAGAGTGGGCAACTGTCAGGCATGGTTTGAAAATTTGAAATTTGGTCTTTAACGTAGTGCCTAATTTGGAGATAGCAAAAAAAATGAGAGTTGGAAAGGTTAAATTTTGATTTCAGCTGATTAAACGAAGCAAAATTTTAGTCTATATATAGATCTCTTAGGGTTGCAAGGCCCTTGTCCCTCCAGACAGCAAACACCCCATCTGTCTGTGATGGCAAAAGGGAGTGGTTGTGACATGTGGGGGTGTAAATAGAGAGGTTTGACAATGTACTGAAACTTCTTATCTGATTTAAAATTCAAATAGAATTTCTTAACATAAAATTCTCACCAACCAACTTGTGTGGGGATTCTGTCTTGGAAAAGTGCAAAGTACAGAGGGAGGAATTGTTCACTGCTGTGCTTTCAATGTTTAGCCACAGGGGGTTATTATTGTTATTCAAAATTTCATCTGGGAATCCCCTTTGCCAATAGATCAGGGCTCTAGCATTGGCTGCCCAATAGTAGTGCCTAAATACAGGAAGGCCCATGCCTCCCTCATTTTTTGACTTTCGAAGATGCGCCTTTGATATACGGTGGGCTTTATAGCCCCAAATAAATGGAAGGATAATGGAGTCCAGTTTTTTAAAGAATGATGAAGTAAGAAAAATTGGAAGGTTTTGAAATAAATATAAAAATCTAGGAAGAGACACCATCTTGATAGCGTTAATACGCCCCACTATAGACAAGAGTAAAATCCTCCACTTTCCGATGTTCAGTTTTAACTGTGTAATCATATCAGCATAGTTGAGCTTGGGGTTTAGGGGTATTTTGAGTCCTAGATATGTAAAATAGTCATATACTATCTTAAATGGTAGAGCCTCAAGGAAATCTGAATCTATACTGTCTGATGTAGGCATAAACTCGCTCTTACTCCAGTTGACTGTGTATCCGGAAAGCTTGCCAAATGCTTTAATAAAATCTAACAAGGGAGGGACAGAGGCTTCTGGATAGGAGAGATATAATAATGTGTCATCGGCGTAAAGTCCCACACGGCTTTCCACATTCCCCACCATAATACCCCTGATGTTAGGGTGACTCCTGATACCTATTGCTAGGGGTTCCAAAGCAATATCAAAGAGTGGAGGGGGACAGAGGATCTCCCTGTCTAACCCCACATTGTAAGTCAAAAGGTTCAGATTTATCATTATTAGTGAGGATGGCTGATGTCGGACAAAGATACACCATTTTGACCCATGCAATAAAGGAATCCCCAAACCCAAATCTTTTAAGTGCTTCTAACATAAAGGGCCACTCTATCTGGTCGAACGCTTTTTCGGCATCTAAGGATAAGATGGCCGCTCTGGAATCCCCCCTCTTGGTGGAACTATATAGATTATTCAGAAGTCGACGCACATCACAAAATGAAAATCTACCTGGAATAAACACTGTTCATGAAGATTTTTCAACATGATGAAAAATGTCCACGAGAGCCCCGGGTACCGACAAGTTGCTATTACCGTAAATCTCCACGTTCTAATCAGGGCACTCGGGAGAACTCTTGGAATGGATACGTACCGTGGGACAGGGCTTTAAGTCATAGATAAATAAAGTTTTAGTACTGAAGCTTCAAATTACATGACTCGATAAGCCACCATAGTGAGTAGTTAGCAGAAACAAGGAACGGCAGGTGCTGGTTTACAAGAAATGACACCAAGTGTTGAAGTAACTCAGTGGACCAGTCAGCCTCTCTGGAGAGAAGGAATGGAGTCGGGGGGGGGGGGGGGGGGGGGGGGGGAAGGCTGGTTGATAGTGCAAGAGTTTTATTTGTTATGTATATGGTGGACAAAGGCCAGAGATGAAAAGACAGAGAAGGTGGGAGACAAAAGAGAAAAGGGGGCAGGGAGATGATGGGGTTGGATGAAAAGGGAGCAAGGATGGGTGGAGGATTTCATCGTTACCTAAAATTGGAGAAGTCAATGTTCCTACCGTTGGGATGTCAGATACCCAAGCGGAATACGAGGTTCTGTTCTTCCAGTTTGCTTGTGGCCTCACTCTGGCAATGGTGGAGGCCCAGTACAGAAGGGTCAATATTGGTACAGGAAGTGTGTTAATGTGCTTAACAACCAGAAGATCCAGCAGGCCTTGCACAAGTGTACAGAGAAACGGTCGCCAAGTCTACGTTTGGTCTCGCCACTGAACAGGAGGCCACGTCGAGAACACCGATTGCAGTACATGAGGTTTGATGAGGTACGTGTGATCCTCTGTCTCACTTGGAGGGACTGCTGGAGCAACTGGATGGAGGAGAGAAAGGAGGTATCGAGACGTGTTAAATCTCTTGCAGTTGCAGGGAAAAGTACCTGGGGAGGGTGTGGTTTGGGCAGGAAGGCATGAGTGAAGCAGGAGTTGCGGACAGAGCGGTCTTTGTGGAAGGTGTGAAGGGGTGGGGAAGGGAAGATGTGACTGGTGGTGGGATCCCGGTGGAGGTGACAGAAATGTCAGAGAATTATGTTTTGGATAGTGGTGAAAGGAAAGGATCAAAGGAGCTCTATCCTTGTTGCATCTCGGGGGGGGGGGGGGAGGGGGAAAGAGAGCACAACCATGGAATTTATAAGATCCATCTATGACAGCAGAGTGGAAAACGAGTTTACTAAAGAACAAATTCATTTCCGAAGGTGGACACGAAATGCTGGAGTAGCTCAGTGGGTCAGGCAGCATCTCTGGAGAGAAGGAATTTCGGGTGGAGACCCTTCTTCAGACTGATGTCAGGGGAGGGGGTGGGACAGAGATAGAATGTAGTTGGAGACAGTAAGACAGGTGGGAGAATTGGGAAGGGGATGGAGAGAGAAATCAAGGGCTATCTGAAGTCAGAGAAGTCAATGTTCATACCGCTGGGGTGTAAGCTGCCCAAGCGAAATATGAGGTGCTGTTCCTCCAATTTGCGCTGGGCCTCACTCTGACAATGGAGGAGGCCCAGGACGGAAAAGTCAGATTGGGAATGGGAGAGGAAGTTAAAGTGCTGAGCCACCAGGAGATCAGGTAGGTTAAGAGAAACTGAGCGGAGGTGTTCAGTGAAATGATCGCTGAACCTGCACTTGGTCCCGCCGAGGTAGAGAAGCTGACACCTGGAACAGTGAAATAAATTTCCGATGTCGTAGAATGGAAAGAGGTATCTTTGGAGAAGATGAAGGGATGGTAATTGAGAAATTGAGAGGATGGTATAGCATCTTTGCCAGCGCATGGGTGGGTGAAAGTGTGGTCCTGGAAATTGTGGGAGCCCCAGTCAGTCAATAGTCTGTCCTCTGTGATGGAGATAAGAGCGATCACAAAGGGGAGAGAGGAGTCAGAGATAGTTCAAGTGAATTTGAGGGCAGGGTGGAAATTAGAAGCAAAGTTAGTGACATCAACGTTTTGGATGGGAGCAGGAGGTGGTCATCAATGTGGCAGAGAAAGAGTTTGGGGACTGTGCAAGTATACATTTGGAATGGAGACTGTTCAACAAAACCAACAAAAAGGCAGGCATAGCTGGGCCCTAATGTGAGTGCCCATGGCTACACCCATAACTTGGAGGAAGTGAGAGGAATCCAAGGAGAAGTTATTGAGGCCAAGGGCCAAATTCTGCCTGGCAGAGGACAGGATCTCTGTTCAAGGACAAACCTGAGGGTCTTGAAACCTTCCTGATAGGGGATGAATGTGCAAAGGAACTGAACGTCCGTAGTAATGATGAGGCACTGGGGGGCCTGGAAATTGAACGTTGTTGACGAGTTGAAAGGCACGTCAGCTGTTTTGGACGTAGGTGAAAGGGATTGAAGAAGTGGGTATAGGATGGAATCAAGGTATTTGGAGATGTGTTCTGTGGAGCAGGAGCAGGAGCAGGCAGAAACAACGAGTCTGCCTGGGCATTCCCATTTGTGGATTTTTGGGAAGGAGAGAAGAGCAGGTAGTGCAGGGCTGGGGATCGACAAGGGTGGATGTTGTAGAGGGGAGATGGCCAGACGTGATGAGATTGAAAACAGTCTGGGAGATAATGGATTGGTGTCATTGTTAGTGGGCCTGGCCTGGGAGCGGCCAGGGGTGCGGTGAGAGTCTGTAGGCCCGGCCATGCAGTGGTTGGGAAGGTTGTGAGGGCCAGCCTTAGCATCAGTGTCAATGGGCCAGGCCTGGTGACAGTTGGTAGGCCCGGCGTGGAATGCAGTGAAAGTTGGCATTCCCATCTTAGGAGCAGCTGAGAAAGCTGAGAGGTCCATTCCCAGTCCGGGCCTGTGAGGCTGATCCTGGTTGGTCCATATTACACCCTGGAATAGTCCGTCAATTTTAGTTCCATAAAGAAAATGTTTGACCGCTGTCTTAATACACACTTGAATCCTAATGGAGAAATAAAGAACTGCAGATGCTGACTTACCAAGGAAAGACACAAAGTGCTGGACTAATTCGGCAGGTCAGGCAGCATCTCTGGAGAAAATGGATAGCTGACATTTCAAGTCGAGATCCTTCTTCAGACTGTTGAAGAATCCTGAACCGAGACTTCATCTATCCATTTTTTCCAGAGATGCTGCCTGCCCCGCTAAGTTACTCCAGCATTTTGTGTAAACGAATGGATTTTGCTGCAATAAATAACTAGTTACGTGGTGATCTAATTGCAGACACGTGCAGAACTGTTCAAGTCCACAGACCTCAGGCTCCGGGGAATCACAAAATGATTTGGGCACCACGGACTTGTGGATCATTTTTACTTTATTGTCACGTGTACCAATTAAGGTACAGTGAAACTCGAATTGCCGTACAGTCATACTAAAAAAAGCAACAAGACACACAACTACATGAAGGTTAATATAAACATCCACCACAGCGGATTCCGCACATTCCCCACTGTGATGGAAGGCAATAAAGTCTAAACTTCTTCCCTCTTTATTCTCCCGTGGTCGGGGCAGTCGCACCATCCACAGTCAGGGTGATTGAAGCCCCCGCAACCGGTGGAGCCCCCGGCAGTCGAAAGTCCCGCGGCTTGGAGCTCCTGAAGTTGGTCCCTAACCAAGGGACCGCAAGCTCCACGATGTGAAGTCCAGCAGGCTCCCGCGGTTGGAGCTCCCAAAGTCCATCCCCTGCAAGAGGCTGCCAGCTCCTCGATGTTAGGCCGCAGTGCAGAAGGAGATACGATACGAGAAATATCGACCCACACATACATCATGGAAAAAGCCCATTGAGTCCACACATGACTATCAAGCAGCCTCATGAGAGGAATAGATCGGGTAGATGCACGGAGTTTCTTGCCCCAATTAGAACCAGAGGGGACAGAGGTTCAGGTGAAGGGGGAAAGGTTTAATAGGAATCTGAGTGGCAACTATTTCACACAAAGGGTGGTGGGTGTAAGGAACAAGCTTCCAGAGGAGGTAGTTGAGGCAGGGACTATCCCAACATTCAAGAAGGAGTTAGACAGGTACATGGATAGGACAGGTTTGGAGGGATATGGGCCAAACGCAGGCAGGTGGGACAAATGTAGCTGGGACTAACGTAGCTGGGACATGTTAGTCTGCAGGGCAAGTTGGGCCGAAGGTCCTGTTTCCCTCTATAACTCTATGCACCCATTTACACAAATCCCATTTAACTATCCCAACATTCCCATCAACTCTCACACATAACCCTAACTGCATCCCTGGCCGAGATTCTCTCTCCCCTAACGATTTTCAAATAAAATGTATTAAACAAAACGGAACATTCTGCCAGACACAGAGTGCTGATGTTTCAAGAGAATAACTGATATTTACCCAGAGGGGATTACAAGAGTTCATTGCACAGCTTTCATTTTCAACATTGGGTATGCTATATACACCCCTGCCATGGAGATGATGTCATGCACTCTTACTTTCAATTTATTGCACATTATTTTTTTGCTTCAGTTTGCAATCTTTGCACATTTCATTGCCGTTATTCGCAAGGTAGAGGAGTAGAATCAGGCCATTCGGCCCATTGAGTCCACTCCGCCATTCAGTCATGGCTGATGTCTGCCTCCTAACCCCATTTCCCTGCCTTCACCCCATAACGCTCTTGACACCCGTTCTAATCAGGAATTTGGCTATCTCTCCCTTAAAATGCCACTGACTTGGCCTCCACAGCCACCTCTGGCAATGAGTTCCACATTGTTATATTCATCATTATTGTTATGTTCATCATTAATGTATCTATACTATCTACTCTCAGCATGACACACAAACAAGGTATTTAATTGAGCCCTAGTGTAAACTAACCAGAACAAACTGATCTGAATCTCGATTGCGAATTATAACCCTTAGTCTATGGCACGTGTGGATTTGCAAGCCAAAAATGAAAATAAGTGTTCTGTTGATACAAGGAAGGAAGGAAGCCAAATCATATTCTGTCAAGAAAGAAATGGCACACCTTGAAAACAACAAACCATCAGTTTAATTCCATCTTACTGTCATTTTATACTTTAGTTGTCTAGTGATGTGACCGAACCAATAACAGGAGCAAAACTGATTTTCAAAGAAATAATAGAATGCTTTTGATTTGCAAATTTCATGCTGCAGTTCAGTGTTATACATTTTAATGTACACTGAGCCCTTTGAGGAACATAAAGCAAGGAGGAAAGAACTCGAGTGGAGGTTGGGTGAGTGGCGCAACGCGGCGCAAAGCGAGGCGAACTTGAAGCAAGTCCAAGGTAAGTTCGCCAGGACTTAGAGGGGCACACAGAGAGGGGCACCGAGACACACACACACATACAGGGCCACGGAGCCACACACATAGAGGGTCACGGAGGCACTTACAAATAGGTTCACGGAGGCACGATGTCCGGGCGGTGTGTAAATGTCGAGGCGACTGTGAGCCGACAAGCCGTTGCCGCGCGGGATTTTTGGACATAGTCGGTTTTTCGGAGCCCCGCGCGGCGTCGGGACAAACTCGGGACGAACTCCGCACAATTCCATGCGGCTCCGGCGATCGAAGTGGGACCGGCCCCGCGACGCCGGACGGGTCAAGCGACCACGTTAGGTCGCGCTAATCGCATAGAGTTGCATGCTGGTGGGACAGGCCCTTTATGGAAGCAGCCCAGTCCATTATGCAAACCAACCTCCTTTCCATTGAGTGAATTTACACCACGCTGCCTCGCAAGGCCACCAGCATAATCAAGGACCAGTTTCACCCCGAGATCTTGTATTGGGAAACGAGCCTGGCTAGGTTACTAGTATTGAGGTGTACAAGGAATTTGGGTCCAGTGATTACAACTCCATAGGTTTTAAGATTGTTTTGAATAGGGACAGATCTGGATGTTGGGGGAAGGTACTGAATTGGGGCAAGGCTGATTACAATGACATTAGGCAGGAGGGAGCAGAGGAGGGGAGATTGGGAGCAGTTTTTTATTTGGCATGCCCACATGTGGAAGTTGTTTGAAGGCCAGCTGATCAAAGTGCAGGATCAGCATGTTCTGTTAATGAGGAGGGATAAGGACAGCAAGGTAGGGGAACCGTGGATGACCTCGGAGGATGTAAACTTGGTGAGGAAGTAAAAGGAAGCATATGTCCGGTATAAAAAAGTGGCATCAGACAGGGTTTATGAAGAATATAAAGCAAATACGAAATAACTCAAACAGTGATTAGAAGGGCCAAAAGGTTTCATTGGTGAGTCAGATTAAGAAACGTCCCATGGCTTTTTATAAGTTTGTTAAAAGCAAGAGTGTGTTCAGGTAGAGGGTAGGACAGCTCGAGGATGAAGGTGTTTACGGTTAGAGGATATAGGTGAGGCACTAAACAAGTACTTAGCATCTGTATTCACCAAAGAGGACTTGGAGGACAGCGAGATCAGCGTGGAGAATACAAATATGCAAATGCAGTTTAAGATCGAGAAGGAGATGGTGCTGAGGCTCTCAACGAGCATTAAGTCCCCAGGTCCTGATGATATCTATGAGGGACAAAAGGATAATGTGAGGGCCGTGACTAAGATCTTTGTTTCTTCTCTCGCCCCAGGCAAGGTCCCAGGTGACTGGAGTGTGGCCAATGTTGGTTTCTTTGCTTAAGGAGGGAAGTTGAGAGAATCCAGCAAACTATAGGCCAGGGAGCCTCACACCAGTGGTAGGAAAACTTTTGTAGAGAACTCTTTGTGATAGGATTTAGAAGAGAATGGGGATAGCCTGCACAGCTTTGTACATGGCAGGTTGTGTCTTGCTAACTTGATAGAGTTTTGAAGGAGACGATGAAGGAGACTGTTGATGGTAGGGCGGTGGATGATGTATACATGTATGAATTTTACTCGGGCTTTTGATACTATGGGCGGCACGGTGGCACAGTGGTAGAGTTGCTGTCTTACAGTGCTTGCAGCACCGGAGACCCGGGTTCGATCCTGACTATGGGCGCTGTCCATATGGAGTTCTCCCTGTGATCACGTGGGTTTTCTCCGAAATCTTCGGTTTCCTCCCACACTCCAAAGACGTGCATGTATGTAGGTAAATTGGCTTGGTATAAATGTAAATTGTCCATAGCGTGCGTGCAGGATAGTGTGAATATGCGGGGATCGCTGGTTGGCGCAGACTTGGTGGGCCGAAGGGCCTGTTTCCACGCTGTATCTCTAAAACTAAATTTAAAAATAAGGTCTATCATAGTAGGCTAATCCATAAGATTAAGATATATGGTATTCATGAAGACTTGGTCATATGGATTCAGAACTGGCTTATTCATAGAAGGGTTGTGGTGGAAGGAAGATTCTCTGGCTGGAGTTCTGTGACCAGTGGAGTTCTGCAGGGATCTGTGCTGGGACCTCTGCTGTTCATGATATATAGTAATGACTTAGGGGTAAATGTAGATGTACGTTTGTTAATGAGCAAGATTAAGTAAATTTCCTGATGACACCAAAGTGTACAGACAGTGAGGAAGTCCGTCAGAAGATACAGCGGGATGTAGATCAGGCGCAGAAATGGATGGAGAACTGGCAGACGGAGTTTAACCCGAGCAAGTTGAGCAATAACCTGAGGTATTGCTCTTTTTTTTCCTCCAAAAAATTTATTCAATTAATAAAAAAATATTACACTACAATAAAACAAACCGGAACCCGCCACCATAATACAATACAAACAAATATCCTTAATAAACTAGTATACAGCTAATTTACACTCCTTGTCAAGGATGCACTCAACACCCTGCGGAGCCCAGCGGTCCCGGAAATCCCCCAGGGTGCCCGTGGACAACGCGTATTCCCTTACTAACCCCACCCGGGCACGGACGTAACCCTGGAAAAGAGGAAGGTGTTGCTCTTTGGGAGGTTGAATCGAAGGGGAGAATATACAGGTAGATAGGGTGGTGAGCTAAAGTTAGCAGCACAAGTAGATAGGGTGATGAGCAAGGTGTGTGGTATGTTTGAGGGGCATTGGACCAGATGAGTCAGAAAGTCATGAGTCCACTCTGTAGGATGTTAGCTCGGCTGCATTTAGAGTTCTGGTCACCCCATTACTGGAAGGGTGTGGAGGCTTGGAGGGGGTGCAGAGGAGGTTTACAAGAATGCTGCCCCGAGGGTTTCAGCTGCAAGGGGAGGTTGGGTAAACTTGGTTGGTTTTCTCTGGGATGTCAGCGGTAGAGGGGAGATTTGATAGATGTATATACAATTTTGAGAGGCCGAGATAAGATAAAAATGATCAGCCAAGCTGGATTTATTATTTTCCTTGGGCTCTAATAGAGAGTTCAATCTGAAATTCCTAAAACAGCCACAAAGTTCTGGAGTAACTCGGCAGGTCCAGCAGCATCTCTGGACCCTTCTTCGGACTGATTGATGATAAAAATGGTGGGATCGTTGGTGAGTGAGAGGAGGGCTGTGAGTTCAGAGTGGGTAAGTTTGGAGTGGGGAAGGGTGTGGAAAAGTCAAGACAGTTGATGTTCAAGAGTCAAGAGAATTTTATTGTCATGTGTCCCAGATAGGACAATGAAATTCTTGCTTGCTGCAGCACAACAGAATATGTAAACATTATACAGAACAGGAGATAAAAGTTCATTGTGTCTATATACCATAGACCATATATATACACAATAAATAAACAGATAAAATGCAACAGGCTGTTATTGTTCAGAGTTTGTTTGATGGCGAGTTTAAGAGCCTGATGACTGTGGGGAAACAGCTGTTCCTGAACCTGGATGTAACAGATTTCATGCTCCTGCACCTTCTTCCTAATGGCAATGGAGAGGTGAGTGTGTGGGCAGGATGGTGTGGGTCTTTGATGGTGTTGGCTGCCTTTTTGAGGCAGCGACTGCGATAGATCCATTCGATGGTGGCGAGGTCAGAGCCGATGATGGACTGGGCAATGGTCACAACTTTCTGCATTCTTTTCCACTCCTGGATGCTCAAGTTGCCGAACCAAGCCACGATGCAGCCAGTCAGCATGCTCTCTACTGTGCACCTGTAGAAGTTCGAGAGAGTCCTCCTTGACACACCGACTCTCTGTAATCTTCTCTGGAAGTAGAGGCGCTGATGTGCCTTCTTTATGATTGCATCAGTGTGCTGGGACCAGAAAAGATCTTCGGAAATTTGCACGGCCAGGAATTTTAAGTTCTTGATCCTTTCCACCATCGTCCCATTGATATAAATGGGATTGTGGGTCCCTATCCTGCCCCTTCCAAAGTCCACAATCTGTTCATTGGTTTTGCTGGTGTTGAGAGCCAGGTTGTTGTGCTGGCACCATTTGGTCAATCGGTCGATCTCACTACTCTGACTCATCACCATCAGTGTTGGAAATAGGAATGTCCAAAAAAGATAGGCTGGGAGGGTAGTCCAGGAGGAGGAGGAAGATAGGAGATGGGAGTAGGAACCATCACTGGGATGTGAGGACTTCTTCCAAGAGAAAAAAGCCCGGAGACCGATGTGTCAGGAGAAGAACGTCATGGATGATCAGCCATGTTCATATTGAATGGCGGTGCTGGCTCGAAGAGTTGAATGGCCTCCTCCTGCCTACTCGTTCACCTATTTTCTATGTTTCTATGTTTCATGCAGGTTCGGAACTTGTTGATGTATGGAAGAAGTTTGAAGAAGGGTCCCAGCCTGAAACATCACAATCAGTTTGAAGAAGAATCTTGACCTCAAATGCACCAGGTAGACAAATGTCACCAGTCCGCATTCTCCAGAGATGCTGCCTGACCCTCTGAGTAACTCCAGCACTGTGTCATTTTATTATATGAATCAGCGTCTGCAGTTCCTTTTTTTCTGACCTGAAATGTCTGCTTCATTTCTCTTTCCACAAGTGCTGTCAGATTTATGGAAGTGCTGTCTGTTTCTATTTTGAATATCCAGCTTGTATTTCTAGCTGTGACTTTCTTTGTGATTTCCTGCACAACTTTAGGAATCACCATTGCCAGCTCCTCCAATGATTCCGTTTGAACAAATCCAAGAAAAACCAAGTACTGATGATGCCTTGGCAAAAGACTGCACGCCAAATTTTGTTTATGGACTGAGATGAAGGCATGAGGTTTGGCTTAATTTCTAGCTCTTGCGTTCAAGTCAAAAAAGTTGCAACCTCTGGTCTCACTCCATGCAATGAAGCACAGAATCATGGGCTATCATTTCAGTCCAGAGCTGGAGAAATGGTGCATTGTTGAATGTGCCTAGTGTGGGCAAGATATTAAAGGGCCTGTCCCACTTACGCGATGTTTTCGGCACCTTACTGGCAACCGTCATAGTCGCAGCAGGTCTCCGATAATTTTCAACATGTTGAAAATCCAGCGGTGACCAGAAAAAGGTACGACTCTTTGGGCGAGTACTCACGACCATACAGGCATCACCCAGTGACATGAAGGATGTAAAAAAAAAACCAATGGCACTGATTTAAAGAACAAGCAAGATCTGCACTGTGTCCTAATAATTTTTAAGGAGTAATATTAATCTGTTCCCTTTTAAACAGCAGCGCAAGCTCCCTGATCATCATTACATCTTCCTTTATAGATGTTTGCCAATAGGATGGCAAGTTACTTACACTTGTGAATATTCTTCACCTGTAACATGACTGTAATAAATGTGAAAGATAATAAACATATCCAGTCTGAAGAAGGATCTCGGCCCGAAACGTCACCTATTCTTTCGTTCCATAGATGCTGCAGCACCCGCTGAGTTTCTCCAGCATTTGTGTCCACCAAACATATCCAGACAATTCCTTTTATGCACATGACTGAGCAGCAATCCCTCTTCACATATGTTAAGATAACCTTAACATATTAAAAGAATTCAACAGGTTTGATAAAGAGAAATAATTTACACCAGTACGGAAAGCATGAACTACATCCTGAGAAAGACCACTTGTGTGGAGATAATTATTCCTACAAGGGTGGAATTCTCATCAAGGGCAATTATGAAAACTCAATAGAAATATATCAACAATATTCCCATGGCTTGAATAGTTCTAAAACTGTGTTATATGGGAGCATACTTTAGTTTTACTTTAGAGATACAGTGAGGAAACAGGCCCTTCAGCCTGCACCAACCAGCAATCCGTGCACATTCACACTATCCTACACACACTATAAATTTACATTTATACCAAACCAATTAACCTACAAACCTGTACGTCTTTGGAGTGTGGGAGGAAATCGAAGATCTTGGAGAAAACCCACGCAGGTCGCGGGGAGAACGTACAAACTCCGCACAGACAGCACCCGTAGTCAGGATTGAACCCGGTCACCGGCGTTGTAAGGCAGCAACTCTACCGCTGCGTCACCTTGACCGCCCTTAAAAAATTCACCCAATTCCATCTCCCTGTTCCAAACTTCAATTTAAAATATGATCCCGAGATAAGGGATGCATCAGATATTATGCAGAAACTCTTTTTCCATATATTAGATGCAGATATTAATTCAGTTCTTGAGTACATAATCTAAGGCCACAATTTATTTTACAGAGGGAGCTCTGCCCTGGAAAAGAGGTGGAATCATGGATTTGTTTAATGGTTCAATTGGAAAAGTAAGATCCCACAGCATTATTCAGAGAATTAACTTGATGTCTTGGCCAATATTTTTTTAAATGCCTATCATTTAAACTTGAACTTGCATAACTACAGAGATGCTATGAAAGGGGAGTTTCTTTGGATTGTCTTTAGAAGCATTCCACTATAATATGGCAAGCCCAAGTGTTCACATACCATAGCCTCTCAGAGAAGCAATGCAAAATATAAAATCATAAACCAATTGAACCGTGCCAACTCTAAACCATCATCTGAAGAGTTAGCAACAAATTTGATGGACACTTTGTGGGCCGGCAGAAAGGTGAACCAGGGTCATGCCTCCAGTGCCTTGAAGGCCGGACTTTGTACTTTGAGTAATGGCGGCAAAATATGGCGACGCCCGCATGTGTAATAGATGCAAAAAGAATTTCACTGTGCGCTTGCATATATGACTAATAATGCACTATTGAACTTCTTTGACATAAAATAGTGGCTGAGCAGGGAGTTCCATCCATTGAATACAGATAGGAACAAAGTCATCATCTTCATTTCCAATCATAAAGCCCGCCGTTCCCTGGAGCGAAATACAAAAATGAAACCAGACTGTTCAGTTTTGAGTCATTTTTACCTCCAAGATAATCTCCAGGCCAAGTATCCATGCCATTAATTATTCAGCCTATTAATTTCACCGTTGAACCATTGGCTAAATCTACCCTCTGCTCAGTTCACCCTTGTCACCTGCAAACAAGGCAAATCCAATCCAGCTCATGACTGCCCCATCAGTCTAGTCGCACTCATTTGATGTCGGTGTCATTATCAGTGCTGCCAAGTGGCACTCACCAATAATCTGTTCATTGCAGATACTTTGTGTCACCAGAACCCGTTTCAAACTTCTTCTCAGCCCAAGTCCAGAGGGCAACACAGTGGCGTAGTGGTAGGGTTGCTGCCTTACAAAGCCAGAGCCCCGTGTTCCATCCTGACTATGGGTTCTGTCCATAAGGAATTTGTACGGTTTCCCCCTGTCCCGCGTGGGTTTTCTCTGGGATCTTCGGTTTCCTCCCACTCTCCAAAGACATACAGGTTTATAGGTTAATTGGCTTGGTATAATTGTAAATTGTCCCTAGTGTGTGTAGGATAGTGTTAATGTGCGGGGATCGCTGGTTGGAGCGGACTCGGTGGGCCGAAGGCCCTGTTTCCACACTGTATCTCTAAACTATACTAGACTAAGTAGTTATCTTGAATGGCACCTCATCAACCGCAAATGCTCATTCAGTCCGCTTCAATTCCTTGGCCTCCATTGCCTCATCTTTACCATAGTCGTCCAGTCCTGCTACACATCCATTCTACACCAGGGGGGGTCCCAAGACCCTCCAGTAATTCCTTGAGCTGACAAACCCCCAATCATTTCCCTTCCATTAACATTTTATTCGCAGGTTGGAACTTGTCGTCACCCTCAACAACTTCTCTTTTGATTCTTTACTTTGGACTTTAGAGATACAGTGTAGAAATAGGCACTTTGGCCCACAGAGTCCAAGTCGACCAGCGATCACCCCATACACCGGCCCCACCCAACACACTAGGGACCATTTACAATTTTTTACATTAGCCAATTAACCTGCAAACCCAAGTGTGGGAGGAAAACGGAGCACTCGGGGAAAACCCATTCAGTCACAGGGAGAACATACAAACTCCGTACAGACAGCACCCATAGTCAGAATCGAACCCGGGTCTCTGGCGCTGTTAGGCAGCAACTCTACTGCTGTGCCACCGTAAGCTTAAGGAGAGCAAGTTATCACTTGCATGGCCTTGTCCCACCCCCGCTTCTATTCCAGCTTTCACCCCCCTATTACAATCAGTCTGAGTAGGGTTCCCATCTTGAAACATCACCTATCCATGTTCTCCAGAGATGCTGCCTGACCCGCTGAGTTACTCCAGCCCTTTGTGACTTTTTCTGTAAACTACCATCTGCAGTTCCAGGTGCCTTCATTCAATCCATCATTGATATAGCGTACACCAGGTAAGAAAGACACCACAACCACTCACCCAGGTTAATTCACGGCACCTCCCACACCCTCCAAGGGTCACAAACCCTTACGTTATAGCAACAATGCTGGCACATAGGATCGCTCTCAGCTCCAGGTTCCTAACTAAATCACTGACCATCCTGAATTGTAATTGTAATTGATTTTATTAGCAAAGTATGAAAACAAAAGAAATATGTAAATCATACGAAGAATTTGATTTGCCATCCAGTCCTACTAAAAAGCAACAAGACACACAATTACATAAAAAATGAACATAAACATCCACCACAGCAGCTCCTCTACATTCCTCACTGTGATGGAAGGCAATAAAGTCTTATCTTCTTTCCTCCTTTTTCTCCTGCGGTAAGAGGAGTCGTTTCCCCCAACCCCCATATAATACAAAACTAAACATAACCCTAAAACAACATTTAACTGCAGACTTAAAAGCAGACTGGTGGCGAGGCAGCCATTGTACAGCGCCACCTGGTGGAATTGCAAGTATATCGGTGTTCCTTCAATGTCATTAGGTCTACACCTGTAATGGGAATTCCTTATCCAACAGTGTTGCATCTCCACCAGAAGGACTGCACGCAGTTCAAGGAGACAATTCACCACCACCTCCTCAAAGGCAATTTATGATTGGTAATAAATGCTCAGTTCCCAACAAAATAAAATTTAAAAAATAAATAGAACATTGAACAAAGGAAAGTACAGCACAGGAACAGGCCCTTCGGCTCACAATGTCCATGCCAAACGTATGCCAAGATAAACTAATGTAATCTGCCTGCACATGATCTATATCCTTCAATTCTCTGCATAAGTCTCTTAAATGTAATTATCATATCACTCCCAGCTGCATGTTCCAGTAAACAGCATGCTCTGTGTAAAAATATTTACCCCTACATCTATCCCTTTCACCTTAAAGCTATGCCCACTAGCCTTTGATATTCCATGCCAGGAAAATGGTCTTTACTGTCAACCTTCTCCCATAATATCTTTGAAGTCCCCCCCCAACTTCCTGCATTCCAGAGAAAACAACCTAAGTCTGCCTAACCTTTCCTTATAGCTAATCTAGTCAACATTCTGGTAACCTCTTCTACACACTATATAAACCCTCCGCATCCTTCCTGTAATGGGGTAACTAGATCTGCACACAACACTCCAACTGCACCCTAACCAAAGTTATATCAAGCTGCATCATAAGTTCCGGACTCTTACAGTGCCCTCCATAATGTTTGGGACAAACACCCATCATTTATTTATTTGCCTCTGTACTCCACAATTTGAGATTTGTAAATGAAAAAAAATCATATGTTGTTAAAGTGCACATTGTCAGATTTTATTAAACATTATTTTATACATTTTGTTTTTACCATGTAGAAATTACAGCTGTGTTTATACATAGTCCCCCCCATTTCTGGGCACCATGATGTTTGGGACACATGGCTTCATAGGTGTTTGTCAAGGCTGAGGTGTGTTTAATTGCCTCCTTAATGCAGATAGAAGAGAGCTCTCAGCACCTAGTCTTTCCTCCAGTCTTTCCATCACCTTTGGAAACCTTTATTGCTGTTTATCAACATGAGGACCAAAGTTGTGCCAATGAAAGTCAAAGAAGCCAATATGAGACTGAGAAACAAGAATAAAACTGTTAGAGACATCAGCCAAACCTTAAGCTTGCCAAAATCAACTGTTTGTAACATCATTAAGAAGAAAGAGAGCACTGGTGAGCTTACTAATCGAAAAGGGACTGGCAGGCCAAGGAAGACCTCCACAGCTGATGTCAGAAGAATTCTCTCTATAATAAAGAAAAATCCCCAAACACCTGTCCGACAGATCAGAAACACTCTTCAGGAGTCAAATGTGGATTTGTCAATGACCACTGTCCACAGAAGACTTCATGAACAGAAATACAGAGGCTACACTGCAAGATACAAACCACTGGTTAGCTGCAAAAATAGGATAGCCAGGTTAAAGTTTGCCAAGAAGTACTTAAAAGAGCCACCACAGTTCTGGAAAAAGGTCTTGTGGACAGATGAGACGAGATTAACTTATCAGAGTGATGGTAAGAGCAAAGTATGGAGGAGAGAAGGAACTGCCCAAGATCCACAGCATAAATAAATGATGGGTCTTTGTCCTAAACATTATGGAGGGCACACAACACTCCAAATGCACCCTAAGCAAAGTTATACCAAGCTGCATCATGACTTCCTGACTCTTATATAGTGTGAGAGGGGGAAGATGAAACCAGATGTGTCGGTATTACTGCTGAGTAAAGGTAACTACAGAGGTATGAGGGAGGAGTTGGCGAAAGTTGATTGGAAAGGAACCCCGGCAGGAATGGCGATGGAGGGGCCTATAGCAGGAGTTTCCAGGAGTAATTCCGAAGACGCAGAATCTTTTCATCCATAAGAGGATAAGAGGGGGGTTGATTCTAAGATCACTAAATCTATATGTTGGATGTGTATGGAATACAAAGCCTCTATTCAGTTATTACAAAGATTCCAACAGGTTCTTCAGATAAAGCAACAATGTTGCAAGTGTATACACCTTTAATTTTGAAGTGATATTTCATACTGTAGAGATTTTCCATATCAAAGTGCTGGCGGCTCTCTTAATCTTATTTGATATTGAGTTGGAATTAAACTTTGTTCTTGCATCAAGTTAAAGCTGGCGACGTCAAGTAAATCGCCTAAAATTCAACAGGTGTTAGATTTGTGTATACAGTATAATAAACTGTATTGTAAAACCCTATTTGGCAAACAAATCAATAAGTAGCAGTTTCAATGAATCTAACAACATTAAAGTATCCAAATTGTATGTTTTTCCAATTATCCTTTGGGCAGTATTTTTTTTTTTATTTCCCTTATTAAAAACAGCTGAAGTTTAAAAACATCGTAGCACCGAACAATACTGTATCAATAGAATTGGACACCAAGCAATCTCCAGCCATCAGATCATGACATTTGTTTTTAAATAAACTGAACTGGATCCAAATCACTGTACAAAGACAAACCGCCGTCATCTACATTGTGTATATAATAAGTCTGACCAGCGCGCATAGGCAACTCCCAATCTCATCCACCCTTCGCTAAAACTCAACGACCAACCAATATTTACCACAACGAGCTCACGTTACATTCAACATCGTGAAAGCATGTGAAATTTATTCTCAGGATTATTTCTTCCAAGTTTTGTTCAGGCAACGCGAAGTCTGAAAGTGAACCTTTCTAACCCAAACAAAAGTGCTTTGAGTGAAAGTTTGACAACTTTCCCCAGTTTGATTCCCAAAATGTAAAAACAAAAAAGCAATCTCCAATCAACCTCACAGTTGCGATTCGCAGGAGAAGACCGAATGCAAGAACTATATAAGAAAATAACAGGCAGCAACTAATTGGGAAGACAGCTCAGTCAGCAAACTCCTTAAATACTAATATATTGCATGCGGTATAGTGATGAGCGATTGTAACCAGACCCAGCTCACTCCCTAAAGCACGACAGGCAAAGTCATTCACAGAAAAACACATTATTATCTTTAAATGGCTTAAAATAATAATCGATAATAAAAATTCAAATAACTTTAAGCATTCATAAAGATTTTTGCAGTGTCCACTTTGATGGTTTTTGCTAAATGACGCGTTTTTTTTAAAGTTCCTCACACAATTGTTTGTAAAACTGGTTTTGCTTTAATTGCATGCATGCAGTGCTGACCTGCTTGCGGCCCCACACACAAGATGATGGTGGAGAGGGCGAGGTAGGTTGCCGCTGAGGGCATCTTTGGGTCTGGGTGCTTAGCTCCGCGCTGCAACTGGCGCCCTCCGAGCTGGAACGGGAACTCTCCCCTCAGCCTTCAGCGTCTCCCCCGCCCGCCCACACACACACACTCGCCAGCTAATCCTCCGCCTGCACCAGTAACCTCTCCCTCCTGGCTCCACTGTCTCCCCCCTCCGACGAGCGGTGGCAGCGCAAGCCCCCGACCCGACCCGACCCAGCCCACTTTGACCACCCTGTGGCCGAAATAAAGATGCACCAGGCAATAGTCCTGCACATTGGGAGCCCCGACACATTACACACAGGTCACTGGTGTGGGAAAGTGCACTAGACAAGTATCATACACCAACTGCCTTATCTAAATCATAAGTGATATGATCAGATTTAAGCCACTAGGCCCATCAAGTCTACTCCGCCATTCAATCATGGCTGGTCTGATTTAATGCTTAATGTTCCTAACTGTCACTGTATGTCATATTGTCACTTGCGGGCGGAGCACCAAGGCAAATTCCTTGTATGTGAATGCTTGGCCAATAAACATATTCATTCATCTATCTCTCCCTCCCAACCCCATTCTCCTGCCTTCTCCCCATTGCATGTGTCTCAACCCAAAACATCACCAATTGGTTCCCTCCAGAGATGCTGTCTGACCCACTGAGTTACTCCAGCTTTTTGTGTCTATCGTGAGCACAATACTGGATGAAATATTGCCCTGCTAGCAGCGTGTTAGTTGTTTCTACTTTTTTTGTTTATTGTAGTATGTCCCAATGCTTCTCTGTGTGTTTTGTGTGTGTGTGTGTGGGGGGGGGGGGGGGGGGGGGTAGGGTGGAAACCGCTTTGGTCGCCTCATCCACGGAGAGGCGACTTTTTCCATATCGCTTCCCTTGCTGCCTAACACAAAGGATCAGTGCGGCCTTTCCCGGACACGCGCCCGGGTCTTCTGCCACAGACGCAGCGTATACTCTTTCATTGCAGAGCGGGCGTGCCCTCGCCAGGGGTCACCGGAAGGAAGCGCTTGTTCGCTGGCCCGCGGCAGCCTGAAGACGCAGTCTGCGGAGTTCCCACTGGCGCGCCGTCCAGAGCCTGTGATCCCTCGCTGGGGACGCTGGAGGAGAAGAGCTCCGACCGCCGGTCCATGGCATACTTCTAACCGCGGGCGCGGCGGGAACTTACCATCCGGAGCGGGATCCCTCGTCGTGGATCCCTGGAGAAGAGCTCCGACCGCTGGCCTTACGGTCTGTGGTGCTTCTGGCTACGGCGTGGCGGGGACTTTAGATCTTCGATTGTCGACCTGCGGCCCACACCATCTTGAAGCCGCGGTCTCCGGTGGGGAGGCACCGATTCAGGACTTACCTTGTCTGCACATATGGCCGCCCGCAGAGGAGACTGCAGAGGGTTGTGGTCCCGACCACGGGGGAAAATGGAGGAGGACTGACTAAACTTTGTGCCTTCCACCACAGTGATGAATGCTGTGGTGGATGTTTGTATGAAATTTTTATTGTGTAGTGTATGTTCTTTTTTTATTGTACCGCTGCTGGCAAATTCATTTCACTGCACTTTATGTCACAATGTGACGAATAAATCTGACTTGACTTGAAATATTCAGACAAATGGCTCTGACCTCTGACCTCTGACATTTTACACTCTTCCATCAAACTAGAATTATACTACATTTGGTAACTTGATTTTCCAGGTGAAAAGGTAGTTAATCTGTGGGACTCGTTGCCATAGAGGGCTGTGGAGGCCAAGTCAGTGGATATTTTTAAGGCAGAGATAGACAAATTCTTGATTAGAACGGATTATGGGGAGAAGGCAGGACAATGGGATTAGGAGGCAGAGAGAAGCCATGGTTGAATTGCGGAGTAGACTTGATGGGCCGAATGGCCTAATTCTACTCCTATAACTTGTGAACGTGAAATATACACACAAGATATTGACCTTGCTAATATTGGCTTCCTTTCGAAAATAGCCATTGGAAAAATACAATCCACCAATTCCTGTTGTGTCTGGTTTCAGAACTGCACTGTATCATATAGCATCTCTGGATAGAAGGAATGGGTGATGTTTTGGGTTGAGACCCTTCTTCAGACTGAGAATCAGATAAGGATAAGGAAGTGTAAGGTGTGAAAACTAGACAATAAAGGGGATTAGATCAAGGAAAATGTAGAATGTTCTCGTTGTTAGCTAGGAGGTGACAATGAAGCATACAGAGATAAAATGTAATCGGGGGCAGTCAGACTGGTCAGAGAACTAGGGAGGGGGAGGGATGGAGAGAGAGGGATAGCAAGGGTTACTTGAAGTTAGAGAGGTCAATGTTCATACCACTGGGGTGTGAGCTGCCCAAGGGAAATATGGGATTCTGTTCCTCCAATTTGCACTTGGCCTCACTCTGACAGTATGGAAATGGTAGGGGGAGTTAAAGTCCTATATAAACTAACAGGTTGTTTTCCAGACTGCTACTTTAGGTTATTGTATCTGATGGTGTAGAATTATTGCTGTGCAAGGTCTGTAGCAATCTTGTTTCCAAGTCAGAAGATGTACATTTAATCGTTTTTAATGATGGTTGGCAGATGCCACCACTGTGGAGGGTCGGATCACAAGCAATGACTAGACAGTACAGGAAGGAGATAGAGAATTTAGTGATGGTGTCAGGACAATAACCTCTTCCTTAATGGCAGCAAGGCAAAGAAACTAGTTAAGGGGCTGTCCCACTGCGGCGACCTAATTGACGAGTATAGAAGAGTTTAGGAGAGTTTGAAAAAATGTCATGTTGAAGACCTCCTTCGACTATATAGAAGACCTCCTTTGACTATGTTGAAGACTAGCTTTGACTGGCTTCGGGAAAATTGGACACCGAATAGTGGAGAGTGAAGCCAACCTCCTTCGACCTCCCTTCGACCTCCCTTCAACTATGTTGAAGACTATCTACGACTACCTTCGACTACCTTCAATAACCCTCGATTACCTATGACTAACATGCCAACCTACTACGACCTACTCGACCAAACCTACGAGTAAAAAAGTATCGATTTTTTCCATGGCGACCTTTTCTTACTCGCGGGCATTTTTCAGCATGTTGAAAAATACGCCGCAACCTAGCTGAGGCCTCGAGTACGCAGGGACTACTCTTGAGCATGAAGGAGAGTTACAAAGACCTCCTAGGTCCTCGTGTCGACCATGCTGCGAGTATGAGTCGAGGGCAAACTCTTCTAAACTCGACAATTAAGTTGCCGCATTGGGACAGGTCCTTTATTGACTGTCATGTACCAACCACATTGATGTGACAGCCAAGAAGGCACTCTGTATCTTCCCATTTGCTGTTTATTGTACCTGCGTTTACTGATTATATTTATGCATGGTATCTTTGATCTGTTTGGATATCATGCAAAACAAAGCTTTTCAATGTACCTCGGTCCATGTGACAATATTAAACCTAAACCTAGTCACAAGGTTTATTTTTTAATTCTGAATTCTGAATGGGGCGGTCACGGTGGCACAGCTGTAGAGTTACTGCCTTACAGCGAATGCAGCGCCGGAGACCTGGGTTCGATCCCGACTGCGGGTGCTGTCTGTACGGAGTTTGTAAAAATGTAAAAATTGTCCCTAGTGGGTGTAGGATAGTGTTAATGTGCGGGGATCGCCGATCAGCGTCGACCTGGTGGGCCGAAGGGCCTGTTTCCGCGCTGTATCTCTAAACTAAACCTATAAAAATATTCTTGTGTCCTGTTGGTCCTCATTGTATAGATTGTGACAGCCAAATAGGCTGGTAGAAAAATAATTTGTAAAAAAGGTACTTTTCAGTTTGATGAAGGGTTTCGACCTGAAACTTCACACGTTCCTTCTCTCCAGAGATGCTCCTGTCACTCCATCATTTTGTGTCTATCTTCGGTTTAAACCAGCATCTGCAGTTCTTCCTACACTTTTCATTTACAACACTGTTTATCAACATTAACTTCTAAAAATATTCCCTCAGTGCAAATTCCCTTGCAGTATAACAATGTTACCAACAAACTGCGCAACATCACATCAAAGTTCAGTTTAGTTTATTGTCACGTGTACCGAGGTACAGTGAAAAGCTTTTGTCGCGTGCTAACCAGTCAGCGGAAAGACAGTACATGATTACAATCGAGCCATTTACAGCGTTCAGCTACATGATAAGGGGATAGGGTTTAGTGCAAGGTAGGGCCAGCAAAGTCCGATCAAGGATAGTCCGAGGGTCACTATTGAGGTAGATGGTAGTGCTCTCTGGTTGTGGTCAGATGATTCACTTGCCTGATAAAAGTTACACTTAAAACTAATTTGATAAATATATTTGACCTCTAAATTTTAAATATAGTGTTTATGTTCCAGATATTTCCTTTTTTTTCACGCAAATGGAAATTGCTGAGCATGTCCAATAACATAAAAATAATACACAGAGCTGACATAAAACAAGTCAACTATTCCGCTAATTGTGCTTGCTCCACCATTCAATAAAATCAAGGCTGATATTTCATCTCAGTGCTACATTACTAACTATATCCCTTAATTCCCTTGAACTCGAATGTGCTTAGGAACTGAGCCTCCATGGCCTTGTGCGTAGGAAGGAACTGCAGATGCTGGTTTACAGCGAAGACAGACACAAAATGCTGGAGTAACTCAGCGGGACAGGCAGCATCTCTGGATAGAAGGAATTGGTGAAGTTTCAGATCGAGACCCTTCTTCAGACTGAGCTCAGTCTGAAGAAGGGTCTTGACCTGGAACCTATTCCTTCTATCCAGAGACGCAGCCTGTCCCGTTGAGTTACTCCAGCATTTTGTGTCTACCCTCCAAGGCCCTCTTGGGTACTGAGTTCTAAAAATCCAACACAAACTGGAGAAAACCTGTACTAAAAATCTTATTGTAGTAAAGGAAAAGTTTTCTAAGTTCACTGTAGAATTTTGTGCTTTTTGTACAAAGATGTCCCTCTCAACATCAACATCTTTCAAGCTCTCATCATTAAATATTTTACTGGTTTACTTTTGTTTTCAACTGCAGCAAATGGTTTAAGATGCTCCTCATCCTTGCCCATTCTCAGCTTGTGTCTAACCCTTTGATGCGTTTCTTCATAGCCCACAATGTCACCCAGCTTTATACCATCAGCAAACTTGGATCTCCCACCCATGATACCCTCATATAGAATGATTAGAAACACGTTGGGTCCCAGCAATATCCCTGAAGCCTACCAACTCCAAACAATGCCATATATTCCAAATCTTGGAAAGCCAACACAGGGCAGGACATTCAAAGTGAATTGCACGGCTCTGATGAGTGTTGTAGAGCAGAGGGATCTAGGATTGCAGGTACATAGTTCCTTGAAAGTGGTATCACAGGTAGATCGGGTGGTCCAGAAGGCTTTTGGCACATTGCCCTTCGTCACTCAGGTATTACGTTTAGGAGTTGGGATCTGATGTTACAGTTGCACAAGACACTGGTGAGACCACATCTGGGGTATTGTGTTCAGTTTTGGTCACTCTACTACATTAAAGATGTTAAGCTGGAAAGAGTGCAGAGAAGATTTACGAGGATGTTTCCAGAACTTGAAGGCCTGAGCTATAGGAGAGGTTGGGTAGGCTACTACATCATTCCTTGGAGCACAGGAGGATGAGAGGTGATCTTAAAGAGGTGTATAAGATCATGAGGGGTGTGGATTCATCCAGAGTCTTTTACCCAGAGTTGGAGAATCAAGAACCGGAGGACATAGGTTTAAGGTGAAACGGAACAATAACATAGGAATCTGAGGGCAACTTTTCACACAGAGGGCGGTTGGTACACGGAACGAGGTAGTTGAGGCAGGTACTATAACAAAGTTTAAAACACATTTGGACAGGTACATGGGCAGGACAGGTTTAGAGGGATATGTGCAAAACACAGGCAGATGGGACAAGTGTAGATGGGCATCTTGGTTGGCATGGGAAAGCTGTGCTGAAGGCCCTGTTTCCATGCTGTATATTTCTATAACTCTATGACTATTTTTCTATTAATCAAGGCTCAAATGATACCAGAATATTATGTCTTAGTTTAGTTTAGTTTAGAGATACAGCGTGGAATTAAGCCGTTCGGCCCACCGGGTCCGAGCCAACCAGCGATCCCCACACACTAACACTATCCTACACCCACTAGGGACAATTTTTACATTTATACCAAGCTAATTAACCTACAAACCTGTACGTATTTGGAGTGTGGGAGGAAACCGAAGATCTCGGTGAAAACCCACATGGTCACTGGGAGATTGTACAAACTCCGTACAGACAGCACCTGTAGTCGGGATCGAACCTGGATCTTCGACGCTGCATTCGCTGTAAGGCAGCAACTCTACCGCTGCACCACCGCAATCACGCAACATGAATGTCCATTAGTGTGGTCTAGTTCAGTTTAATATTCCCACTTTTCCAAAAGTCATTTTTTGGGTGCACAGTTGTCTGGCATTAGAGGTTCTGCCTCACAGTTTCAGTCACACAGCTTCCTGACCTTCCTGATGTTATCCTGCAGGTTTCTCCCAGATGCTCTAGTTTCCTGGAGCATATGGAGGCTTTGGAAATGGTACCTGGGTGCTGCCTGGATTAGGAGGTATTAGCTCCAAGGAGAGGTTGGACTGTTTTCTCTGGAATGACAGAGGTTGAGCAGAGACCTAATAGTGATATGTAAAATTATGGGAGACATAGTTATGTGCCTGTCCCACTTATCGATTTTTCAGGTGACTGCCGGCGACTGTCCAGTTGCCGACAGTTGCCTGAAAAACCGGTGACTGTCAGAGTGGAACACACACACACATCGCTTCCTTCACCAGCTCGTTATGCAGGCGGGAACAGGGCAAGTGGGGGGAGCGCTGTCTGAGTGAAATTCACACAGTGCAAAGCCAAGGTGATACAGACACACACCGCGATGAACAGGAAGGTTGGCGCTGTAATTAAGACGTCTAAAGCACAGTGTATGGGAAGTCATTTAAAAGAGGGGGGAGAGGAGGAAGAGGGGGGAGAGGAGGAAGAGTGGGGAGAAGGAGTGGAGACAACTGTTACGACTCCCGAAGGCTGGTTCCTCAGAGTCGCGTAACAGATCAAAACCAGGGTCAAGTTTAGATTTTAAAAAGTCTTTAATTGTAACACTAAAACAAAACCCGAACCTGATTTTTAAAGAACACGGTCAGGGACCAGGATTGGCTAACAAATAATATATAAGTGTGCTCCAGCCAGCCTCTCAATGGGCCGTCGGACTGAAGACTCTAATCCTGCCTAAATAGCCCTCACCCTGCAACCAAAATATCCGAAAACTCTCAGGTCATCCCTTCCGTCCCAATACAACATTAATTTACAAAAGTATGCGACAAATATACAAAGTGCTGTGCCATGCGGCCAGGCCTCCTGCAGCTCAGACTGGCACCTCTTCCTCCAGGGGTCTATCATGAAGAGAGAGAGAATTCTGGGAGCTTCTGCCTTTTAAGTTCCTGATGAATTACCTGACGTAGCTTGGCCAATCGGGTACAGATGCTCTTAACCCCTTGAATCTTGGTTCTCAGCCACGGCCTGCAGAGAAACAGAAAGGAAAGTACACAGCATTCACCAGGGGGGGGGGAGAGTACCTAACAACAACTTTTAAGAAGCCAGAGATACACGGCTGTGAAGTTTGACAGACATTAACATTACCAGTCGGTTATCCCTGGTTCTGAAAACTACTGCTTACGTTTTTTTTCCCAATGAGCCAATGAAATTCACCGGTCAGCACCGGCTATAACCTATGGGAACCTTCGACCTCCTGGCAACCCACTAGGACCTCCTGGCGACCCACCTACGGCACGGGAATCCTCGCTACTCTCCATGGCGGCTTCATTCTAGTCACCGCTAATATTTCAACATGTTGAAAAATTCACGGCGACCGTAATGAGGATGCGACTAGATCCCAGAATGCGGGAACTCCTCACGACCATGAAGGCGACTCCCCGGCAACCACCAGCGAACATGTGGCGACCATGTGGCGACTGCATAGTCTCCTGCAGCCGCTTAAAAAGTCGTCTAAATGGGACCCATTAGGATATATTGTTAGAATCTTTTTCCCAGGAAATGTCAAAAATTAGAGCCCATTGCTTTAAGGTGGGATAGGCAATCTTCAATGGAGATGTGGGCAGGTTTTTTTTATATAGAGGATAGTAAGTGTCTGGATGTGCCTGCAGCGATGTGGTGGAGGCAGATGTGATAGTGACATTTAAGAGGTTATTAGATAGGCACATAGATATGCAGGGAATGAGAGAATATGGATCTCATCATAGCCATAAGGTCATAAGTCATCATAATCATAACCATAATCATACTTTATTAGCCAAGCATGTTTTGCAACATACGAGGAATTTGATTTGCCATACAGTCATGCTAATAAAAAGCAACAGAACACACAAAATACATTTTAACGTAAACATCCACGACAGTGACTCCTCCACATTCCTCACTGTGACGGAAGGCGAAAAAAAGTTCAATCTCTTCCCTTTGTTGTTCTCCAGCGGTCGGGGGCCTCTAACCTTCTGTTGATGGGACGATTTTACTCCCGTAGCCGGCGGTGGGCTTCCTCGTCGGGGCAATCAAGCTCCTGCATCAGCTCCCCGCGCCGGGCGATCTACCCCGCGCCGGGGCTTGTCGAACATCGTGCAGCTTTTGGAGCTCCCGATGCAGGCCGCGGTTGTGGAGTCGATCCCACGCAAGGGATCGGCTTCGATGTGAAGTCCACGCCCCACGGTGGGGCACAAAGTCAGTCCCGAGCAAGGCCTCCAGCTCCATGATGTTAGGCCACAGAGCGACCGGAGATACGATCTGGAAAACAATCCCATCTCCGGCAAGGTAAGTGATTGAAAAAAGTTTCCCACGACCCCCTCCCCCACCCACCACATGAAACAAACCAGAGAACGTTAATACAAACTTTTAAAACACACTAAAAATAAGGAAAAAAAAGACGAAAAGAACAGCAGACTGTAGGCACGACAGCGCCACCCGGTGATAGGAGCAAAAAGGTCATTTGGCCCATCAAGTCTACTCCGCCATTCAATCTATCTCTCCCTCCTAACTCCATTCTCCTGCCTTTTCCCCATAACACCATGACACGGGTAATAATCAAGAATCTATCTATCTCTGCCTTTAAAATATCCACCTGCTGGCAGAGGAGATTAGTTTATCTTGGCATCATGTTTGGCATAGACATTGTGGGCCGAAGGGCCTGTTCCTCTGCTGTACTTTTCCATGTTCCATGTTTACATTCCCCTTATACGCCTGAGGCGTGTGGGTTGGGAGGTTATTTGGCCTCTGCAAATTGAGTTGCTATGTAGAGTTGCACGGGGAGGGTTATGGAATTACTTAAAATTGGAAAATTCAATGTTCATATTGTTCGGTTGTAAGATACCCAAGTGGAATCTGTGGTGCTGTTCCTCTCGTTAGATGTGGTCTTGCCCTGGCAGTGGAGGAGGCCCAGGATAGAAAGGTCAGTGTGGAAATGGGAACAGGAGTTAAAATGGTTAGCAACTGGGAATTCCAGTAGGCCTTGATGGGCCGAACGTACATCTTCGGCAAAACAGTCACAGACTTTACGCTTAGTCTCACCGATGCCACGTCGGGAACACCAGATACAGTGGATGAGATTAGAGAAGGAGTATATGAACCTCTATCTTACCTGGAAGAACTCCTGGGATCCCTGGATGAAGGTGTAGGGGAGGCATAGGGACAAGTGTCACATCTCCTGCGGTTGCAGGGGAAAGCAGGAGGGTGGTTTGGATGGGAAGGGATGAATGAGCCAAGGAGTTATGTAGGGAGCAATCCCTGCAGAAGGTGGAAAGGGGTGGAGATTGAAGACGTGTGGTGCTGGGATCAGGTTGGAGGTGGCAGATGATATGTTGGACGTAGAGGCTGGTGGGGTGAAAGGTGAGGACCGGGGTACTCTATCCTTGTTCCATCTGGATAGAGGGTGGGCGAGTGCAGACTACAGGACACAGAGGAGATGTGGATAAGGAATCAATTTACGACAGCTGGGGGGAGCCAGGTATATGAATGAACCAGTACATCTTGGATGTCCTGGAATGGAAAGTCTCATCTTGGGAGATGCGGTGGGGACAGAGAAATTGAGAGCAGGGATAGAGGGTCTTTCCCAGAGTGTAGTCAAGATATCTGTGGTAGACAGTAAGTTTGTAGTAGACCACCAACTGACCAAAAGGGATCTCCACCTGAAGCGTCATCTATTTCTTTCCTCCAGAGATACTGCCTGAGTTACGCCAACCTTTTATGTCTGTCTGCATTCTACAAAGTTTAGTTTAGTTTAGTTTAGAGGTACGGTGTAGAAAGAAGCCCTTCGGCCCAATGAGTCCGCATCGACCAGTGATCCCCGCACATCAACACTGTCCTACACACACTAGGGACAATTTACACTTACACCAAGCCAATTAACGTACAAACCAGTACGTCTTTGGAGTGTGGGAGGAAACCGAAGATCTCGGAGAAAACCCACGTGGTCACGGGGAGAATGTACAATCTCCGTGCAGACAGCACCCGTAGTCGGGTTCGAACACAGGTCTCTGGTGCTGCAACGCTGTAAGGCAGCAACTCTACCGTTGCAACACCGTGGCCGCCCGTAGTATTTGGTTTCTTCACTGTAGATACAGCGGGGAAACAGGCCCTGGAGCTCACTGATCCACTCCGACCAACAATCAACTCATGCAGTAGCACTATCCTACACACTAGAGACAATTTGAAAGTTTACCGAAACAAATTAACCTGTAAACCAATATATCTTTGGACTGTGGGAGGAAACCAGAGCACCTGCAGAAATCCCACATGGTCACCGGAAAACATACAAATTCTGTACAGACAGCACCAGTAGTCAGGATCGAACCCATGACTCTGGCACTGTAAGGCAGCATCTCTACTGCTGCGCCATCATGCCGCCCCAGTATAAGCTTCAGGAGAGCAAGTCATCATCATTTGGATACTTTGTGCCTCAATATCAAATTGAACCATTTCAGGTAACTTACTTTCTCTGTTGGTATCAGGACTGACTAGTTTTGCTATAGGTTACTTCTCTGTAACTCAGCTTTAGACACAAAAAACTAGAGTAACTCAGCGCGTCAGACAGCATCTCCGGAGAAAAGGAATAGGTGACTTTTTGGGTCGAGACCCCGGAAACGTCACCTATTGCTTTTCTCCAGCGATGCTGTCTGGCCCACTGAGTTACTCCAGCTTTTGGTGTCTATCTCTGGTTTAAAGCAGCATCTGCAGTTCCTTCCTACACATTTTCTCTCTTCACTGTCACTGGCAAACGCAACATTTTCAATAGCTTTCACACGCATTTCACAGCTTTTAAATTTCCCATTATTAGCTCTCTCTCTCTCTCTCTCTCCATATAACAGTCTTCATAGTTATGGAGTCGTACAGTCATACAGCGTGGAAACAGGCCCCTCGGCCCAACTTGCCCACACCGACCAACATGCCCCATCTACATCAATCTCACCTGTCTGTGTTTGCCACTTACTCTTCTAAACCCTTCCTATTCATGAACCAATCCAAATATCTTTTAAAAGCTGTGATAATACCTGCCTCAACTACATCCTCTGGCAGCTTGGTCCATACACCCATCGCCCTTTTGTGTAAAAGTTGTCCCTCAGGTTTCTATTGAATCTTTCCCCTCTCATCTTAAACCTATGCCCTCTGGTCCTTGATTCCGCTACTCTGGGTAAAAGACACTCTGCATTTATCTATAACCCTCATGAATTTGTACACCCTTATAAGATCACTTCCCATCCTCCTGCGCTACAAGAAATACAGTCCTAGCCTGCTCAATCTCTCCCTATAGTTCAGGGCCTCAAGTCTTGGTAACAATGTCATAGTTATTTATCTTCATAATATGCTACTTGGCCCATCACATCTACTCTGGCTCTCAGAGCAAAGCCATTACTCCACCCATTCCCATGCTACTTATTCTCCCTCAAATGCCCATTTGCTCCATAGCTCTTCAACGGACTTAATCATTATATGTACAGTAGTAACAGTGAAACAATCAAATTGTTACGTGCAGTAAGAAAGAACTGCAGATGCTGGTAAAATCGAAGGTAGACCCCTTGGGTCTCGACCCGAAACGTCACTCATTCCTCCTCTCCAGAGATGCTGCCTCACCCACTGAGTTACTCCAGCATGTTGTGTCTAAATTCTTACGTGCTGCACCTTAACAAGCCGATAAATGCAATACACATAGATAATATATAATAATCAAAGTACAATATATTAATAACCACAATACTAGAAAACCCATAATTGTCCAAACCCTAAAGTTGGTAGTGCAACCACAGATACAGTCCACAGAAGATCATAGTTGCTGGGTTTGGTGTTGTGAGTCTGATGGGTGCTGGGGAGAGGTTGTTCTTACATCTAGTGGTCACGATTTACGGGCTCCTCTGATTTTCGTGGAAGATGATTATGGGGCTGATTACCACAAAACCAACATAAGCACATAATTCAGTCCTTCCGACACTTCACTGTGGAAGATGCCTATTCTGTGATGGGTATAAAAATTCAGTGGGGCAATTTAAAAAAAAATCAGAAATATCAGAAAGAGTATCTCTTCCTCTTGCAACATAACTAATATTAAATTCCCATTAATGAGTGCTTGCAATAGTTGGCAATATCACTCAATAAGAGATGCTAAATTCAGTCTGGATTGTGTGTTGAGAAATATATCATATATACCTCATTGGTGACCCTCGGACTATCCTTGATTGGACTTTGCTGGATTTACCTTGCACTAAATGTTATTGCTTTATCATGTACCTCGGTACAAGTGACAATAAACTAAACTGAATAACCTCTGTGTTAAATGCACAAAGTGTTGTTTGCTGTTGTATGAAACAATTTGTATTTGATCTCAAGCGTAGGTGGCAATTTGACTGGGCTTTGACTGTTGTCTCTGCAAATGCTGAGATGCTGCTGCCATCTGGTGTAATATTTCTGTTGAAACAAGAAAACATCAGCAACAAAGAAATGGAGTCACAAGAAACTGCAGATGCAGGAGTTTTGAGCTAAACACAAAGTACTGGTGTATCTCAACAGGTCAGGTAGCATTCCTCCACGGATGTTGCCAAACCCATTAAGTTCCTCCAACACTTATGTTTTTTTCATCAGAAAAGAAAGCATTTATAATTTATCATTTCTTTGTTCTTTGAGAGTGAGTAAAACTCCTTGTGACTCATTTCTTACACCAGTGCAAAAGTGACAAGAAGCTACTTTGTATTGTCCTATAGCAGTTCATGGCAGTTGAAGGGGCTAGCAAGTGTCAATCACAATGTTTAGGACTAGATGTCATAGAGTCATAGAGTGATACAGTGTGGAAACAGGCCCTTCGGCCCACCTTGCCCTCACCGGCCAACATGTACCAGCTATACTAGTCCCACCTGCCTGCATTGGGTCCACAATCCTCCAAACCTGTCCTCTCCATGTACCTGTCGAAAGCCCCTGTCCCACTTTCCCGAGTTACTCACGAATTTTCCTGAGTTTTCCCCTTGATTCAAACTCGGAGAATGTCCGTAGCGAGTCCGTAGGAGGCTGTAGGACTCCATAGATATTTCATAGCGGCTCGAAATGCCAGCCGTAGGTACTCGGGGCATCAGGTAAGTCGGGACGTTTTTCAGCATGTTGAAAAATGACCACGAGTAAAAAAAATAGCCCCGAGTACCTACGGCTGGCACCTCCAAGTTTGAATCAAGGGGAAAACCCGTGAGTAACTCGGGAAAGTGGGACAGGGGCTTCACTGTTTCTTACACGTTGGGATAGTCCCTGTTTCAACCTCTTCTGACAGCTTGTTCCATACACCCACCACCATTTGTGAGAAAAAGTTACCCCTCAGATTCCTATTAAATCGTTTCTCCTTCGCCTTAAACCTATGTCCTCGATTGTAAACCAGGTTAACTTTAGCAACTTAATTGGTGTTTATTTTAATCCTGTCGGAAAAGTGCCTTTCAATACTTTTTCTCATAAATTACAATTTCACCAAGTTCATTTTCAAAATGTGTTACAATGGAATTTGAATCCCTAACCTGGACATTGTTAGATCAGCTTTCCCAGGACAGAAACGCCTTGTGATGAGTAGCAATCGAATGAACTCATTGAGCTTCACAGCACAGAAATTGACCCTTTGGCCCACCACAGCCATGCTAATTTCTTTGCCTTCATCACTAATCCATTTGCCCACATTAGAGCTGTACTCTTCTATGACATGGCTATGTAAGTGCCGCAAGGTACAGTGAAAAGCTTTTGTTGCGTGCTATCCAGTCAGCAGAAAGGCAATCCATTTACAGTATATAGATACATGACAAGGGGATAATGTTTAGTGCAAGGTAAAGCCAGCAAAGTCCAATCAATGAGGTAGATGGTAGTTCAGCACTGATGTCTGGTTGTGGTAGAATGATTCAGTTGCCTGATAACAGCTGAGAAGAAACTGTCCCTGAATCTGGAGGAGAGGACAGTCTGAATAAGGGTCTCAACCTGAAACGTGGCCTATTTCCTTCGCTCCATAGACGCTGCCTCACCCGCTGAGTTTCACCAGCATTTTTGTCTACCCTTAATCTGGAGGTGTGCGTAGTCACACTTCTATACCTTGTCCGATGGGAGAGGGGAGAAGAGGGAGTTGAGTTCATTGAAACGCGCAGAATCTGACAGTATGGTGACTCATTGCACATTTGCTGTTGCCCTCTGGGAGTAATGGGGAGCTGCCATCTTTAACTGCTGCAGGTTAGCACAGTTGTCTCCAAATATTGTCAGATAAAGAGCTCCACATTGATTTCTGTCAAGGTAAATGAAGAAATAACGATGCACATCGAAGCATTGAGACACATTGGATGAAAGGGAACTCGGTGATGAATTCCCATATATAGAGTCATAGAGAGTCATAGAGTGATACAGCATGGAAACAGGACCTTCAGCCCAACTTGCCCACGCCGGCTAACATGTTCCAGCTACACTAGTCCCACCTGCCTGCGTTTGGTCCATATCCCTCAAAACTTGGCCTCTCCATGTACCTGTCTAGCTGTTTATTTGGGTCCCGATGAACGTTTGGTACAGGAATGCAGATGCGATTAGTTTGGATGGCATCGCCATTACTAAAGAGGGTGGTGCTGTCCCTTCTGGGACCTATGTTGGGGGAAACATTAAGTCAGGATTGCTTGATTTTTGGGGGATTAGGTAATGTGGTCGATGGTAACATGAAAGTGAGGGCAATAAAGGTGGAAGTCATGTGGCAGGCGGCAAGAGTTTGCAAAGGGATGGGACTCCACGGTTAACCCATAGGAAAATGGATATAGAGTCATAGAGTGATACAGCATGGAAACAGGCCCTTCGGCCCAACTTTCTTAAACGTTTCGATAGTCCCAGCCTCAACTACCTCCTCTGGCAGCTCGTTCCATGCACCTACCACCCTTTGTGTGAAAAAGTTACCTCTCAGATTCCTATCAAATCTTCTCCCCAATGGTCCTCGATTCCCCTACTCTGGGCAAGAGACTCTGTGCATCTACCTGTTTTAGAAAGAACTGCAGATGCTGGTAAAATCGAAGGTAGACACAAAACGCTGGAGTAACTCAGCGGGTGAGGCAGCATCTATGGAGAGAAGGATCAGCCGGAAGAAGGGTCTCGCCCCGAAACGTCGCCAATTCCTTCTCTTCATAGATACTGCCTCACCTGCTGAGTTACTCCAGCTTTCTGTGTCTTTCTGTGCATCTACCTGATCTACTCCTCTCATGATTTTGTGCACATCTATAAGATATCTGCTGCTTTGTCCTTTGAGAGAGTGAAAGTTTAGAGGTATCGGAGAGGCTGCAGATGGCAATCCATTACAGTGGATTATTTGACAGTATGTTCAAGTGAAAGGGTATATAAGGTTTAAAGTGGCAATGCAATGCTGAACTAGTGAACTACCTCAGCCTGGATGGTCGACCTTCCTTGCTAACATGGATGGTTGTTGCAAAAACATTCAAAAGGAAAGATATTATCTAGCTTGAAAGGGTTCAGAAAAGATTTACGAGGATGTTGCCAAGACTAGAGGGTGTGAGCTATAGGGAAAGGTTGAGTAGGCTGGGTCTCTATTCCATGGAGCACAGGAGGATGAGGGGAGATCTCATAGAGGTGTACAAAATAATGAGAGGAATAGATCGGGTAGATGCGCAGAGTCTTTTACCAGGAGTAGGGGAAATCGAGGATCAGAGGACATAGGTTCAAAGTGAAGTGGAGAAGATTTAAAAGTAATCCAAGGGGTAGCTTTTTCACACAAAGGGTGGTGGGTGTATGGAACAAGCTGCCAGAGGAGGTAGTTGAGGCTGGGACTATCCCATTGTTTAAAAAAACAGTTGGACAAGTACATGGCAAGGACAGGTTTGGAGGGTTATGGACCAAGCGCAGGCAAGTGTAGTTGGGACATGTTGGCCGGTGTGGACGGGTTGGGCCGAAGGGCCTGTTTCCACACTGTATCACTCTATGACTCTATGACTCGCAGTGCTGGAGTAACTCAGTGCGTCTGATAGCATCTCTAGAGAACATGGAGAGGTGATGTTTCAGGTTCAAACCCTTCTTCAGACTGATTATGGTGGGAGAGTGATGGCTGGAAGAGAGGAGGGGCCTGGTGAGTAATAGGTGGATACGGGTAATAGGAGATTTTGATGGGCAGATGGTTGGACAAAGGCCAGAGATGAAAAGACAGAATGTTGCATACATAGAAGAGATGCGAGTTGTGAACCCAGGGGGAGGCATATAGGTAGAAGAGGAGGGAGAGGGGGAGAAATGGATGCATCCAAGTGAGGCACAGGGAAGAGAGAGGAAAAAAGGATGTAGAAGAGGGATTGTATGTAGCTTAGATACCTAAAATTCAATGTTCATACCGTTAGGTTTAGTTTAATTTAGTTCAGAGATACAGCGCGGAAACAGGCCCTTTCAGCCCACCAGGTCCGCGCTGACCAGCGATCCCTGCACATTAACACTATCCTACACCCACTAGGGACAATTTTTACATTTACCAATCCAATTAACCTACAAACCTGTACATCTTTGGAGTGTGGGAGGAAACCGAAGATCTTGGAGAAAACCCACGCAGGTCACGGGGAGAACGTGCAAACTCCGTTCAGACAGCATTCATAGTCAGGATCGAACCCGGGTCTCTGGCGCTGCATTCACTGTAAGGCAGCAACTCTACCGCTGCGCCACCATGCCGACCAGTTGCAAGAGATCCAAGCGAAATACGAGGTGCTGTTCCTCCAATTTGCGTAATGTTTCACTCTGGCAATGGAGGAGGTCCAGGTCAGAAAGGTTGGCATAGGAATGGGAAGGACAGTTAAAATGGTTCACAACCAGGAGATCCAGCAGGCCTTGGCAGGCAGAGCAAATGTTTGGTGGAATGGTCGGTGAGTCTAAGCTTGATCTCGCTGATGTAAAGGAGGCCACATCAGGAACACCATATGCAGTAGATCAGGTTAATGAAGGTTCATGTGAACTCCTATCTCATCTGAAAGGATTTCTTGTGTCCCTGGATGGAGTCGTGGGAGGAGGTATAGGGGCAGGTGTTATATCTGCTGTGGTTGCAGGGTAGCTGTGGTGTTATATCTGCTGTGGTTGCTGTGTAGCTGGAGAGAGAGTCGATTGGGTGGGATGGGTAAATGAACCAAGTAATCATGGATGGAGAAGTCTCTGCAGAAGGTAGAAAGAGTGGGGTTAGGAAGATGTGGCTGGTGGTGGGATCACGTTGAAGGTGGTGGAAATGTCGGAGAACGATGTGTTGGATGCAGAGGCTGATGGGGTGTAGGTGAAGACCAGGGGAACTCTAACCTTGTTCTGTCTAGGTGGAGGGGAAGTGAGAGCAGAACTGCAGACGCAGAGGAGACACGGGTGAGGGATCCATCAATGACAGCCAGGGGGAGACCAGGTTTACTAAAGAACAAGTACATCTCGGATGGCTTCGAATGGAAAGCCTCATCTTGGGAGCAGGTGCCCTGGAGACAGGGAAATTGGGAGTAGGGAATAGTGTCGTTGCCTGAGGCAGAGTGGGAGGACGTATAGTCCAGATAACTGTGGGGGTCGTGGGTTTGTAGTAGACGTCAGTCGATAGTCTGTCCCCTGTGATGGCAACTGAGAGATCAAGAAAGGTGTCAGCAATAGTCCAAGTGAATTTTAGGGGGAGGGTGGATGTTAGTGGTGAAGTTAATTAAATCACCAAGTTCTACACGGCTGCAGGAGGCAGCCCTGATGCAGTTGTCGATGTAGCGGAAAAAGAGTTGGGGGATTTAGTTGAGTTTCATTTTGTTTAGAGATACAGCACGGAAACAGGCCCTTCGGCCCACACTGACCCGCAATCCCCATACATTAACACCCACTAGGGATAGTTTTTACATTTACCAAGCCAATTAACCTACAAACCTGTACGTCTTTGGAATGTGGGAGGAAACCAAAGATCTCGGGGAAAACCCATGCAGGTCACGGGGAGAACAAATAAACTCTGTACAGACAGCACCCGTAATCAGGATCGAATCCGGGTCTCTGGCACTGCATTTGCTGTAAGGCAGCAACTCTACCGCTGCCCGATGGTGTTGGAATGAGGACTGACAAACGTAACCGACAAAATGCAGCATAGCTGGGGCCCATGCAAATGCCCATGGCTGCACCTTGAGCTTAAAGCAAGTGAGAGGAGTCAAAAGAGAAGTTATCGGGGTTGAGGACAAGTTCTATTGGGTGGGGAAGAGTGTTAATAGTGGGAAACAGATTGGGTTGGAAGGTACTGCAGATGTAGATGCTTTGACACTAAATGCTGGAGTAACTCAGCGGGACAAGCAGCATCCCTGGAGAGAAGGAATGGGTGATGTTTTGGGTCGAGGCCCTTCTTCAGACTGTTGGATCTCTGGTCAAGGAAGAAACGGTGGGCACTGAGACCTTCCTGGTGGGTGATGGAGGTGTAAAAGGACTTTCGAGATGTAAGTGGTAAAGCATTTATCTCTACAAAAAAAAAACCTCTGACCATTGAAAGTGGCCATGGCAGGTGGTCCAGACAAGTATCTGATCACATGTGACCATTCTTTAACCAGATGTTTAAGGTAACTTCAGTGGTGTAAATGAAAAGTGCAATGCCAGTCATGGAGAAAAATGGGCAAACACTCCGTTACAAAGAGGGTGCAATAAATTAAGGTTTTTCATGCTGAAGAACAAATCCCCACAATATTCATATTGATTCATTCACAAGTCAGGTTCCATCTGTAACTCATTAACACCGCTTGCAATGTTTATTTGGCATCAGCTTGCATTATTTCAAATTTATCCACCAAGAAAATGTCCAATTTCTCTGCGCCATGGACTTTACCAAGCAACTGGAAAAACATAGATTTCCTTCACGATTATATTTGGATCTTTCATGAATATAAAATTAAGTTGTATTGGGAAAAGCGCAGAAAGAATAATTGCCAGGATTTACGCCACAATGCAATATAAAATGTCCTGTTAGAATCAGTCCAGTTACCGATCTCAATTTCATTGATATGTAGGCAATGTAATTATATCCCAATGAAATTTTCAAAACAAACTTTTTTAAAAATGGTCTACCATTATTCGCATCTTTTTAAATTAATCCTTTCTACTGATATCATGGCAATGATACATTTAAATTACCATTGGCCATTTCACGGAAGCAAGTGATGACACTTCATGATTGACAGAGGCTAAAAGGAGGTTCAGGCAGTGTTAGAGAATTAGTGAGTTTGACCGATATCCTGAATCTGGCTCACATGTACAATATGGGGATAGTCTGAATCAGGGAGGAACCATACTGGGTCCTATATTGGGAAATGAGCTTGGACACGTGACTGGTGTTGTTGTGGGGAAATAATTTGAGGATAGTGATCATAACTGTAATATTTAAGATTGTTTTTGATTAGGGACAAGTCTGGATGTTGAGGGATGGAATTGGGGCAATGCAGATTACAATGACATTAGGCAGGAGCTAAGGGGAGTAGGTTGGGAGCAGTTGTTATTGGGTAAACCTACAGCTGCTATGTGGGGGGTTGTTTGAAAACCAGTTGATCAATCACTCAATCAATCAATCAATCAATCAGATGTATTCATCACATACACAATCAAGTGCAGTGAAATGAACTTGCCAGCAGCGGTACAATAAAAAAGAACACACAATACACAATAAAAATGTAACACAAACATCCACCACAGCATTCTTCACCGTGGTGGAAGGCACAAAGTACAGTCAGTTCGCCTCCATTTTCCCCCGTGGTCGGGGCAATAAACGTCCACAGTCGCCGCTACAGGCGGCCAGACGTACAGGCCCTCTCGTCTGGAATGTAAGTCCCGAATCGGTGTTTCCCAACCGGAGACTGCGGCTTCAGGATGATGTAGGCCGCGGGCCGGCAGTCGGAGCTCCGGATGGTAAATCCACGCCGCGCCCGCGGCTAGAAGCTCCGCAGACCGCAGCTTCAAGATGTTGAAGGGCGCAGGCCGGCGGGTTGGAGCTCTTCCCCTCCGGGGATCCCCAACGAGGGGTCCTAGGCTCCAGACGCCACGCCCGCAGCTAGAAGCTCCGCAGTCCACGGCTTCAAGGTGTTGTAGGCGGCGTGCCAGATCAGCATGTTCCGGGTAATGAGAGATAAGGAGGGCAAGGTAAGGGAACCGTGAATGACTAGGAGGTTGTAAACTTGGTCAGGAAGAAAAGGGAAGCATATGTCAGGTCTAAGAAGGTGGTTTCTAATAAGGTGGTTCTAAGAAGACAGGGTTTATGAGGAATATAAAGCAAATAGGAAATAACTCAAGCAAGTGAACAGAAAGACAAAAAGGGGCCATGTGGTTTCATTGGTGAATTGGATTAAGGAAAATCCTAAGGCTTTTTACACATATGTTAAAAATGAGAGGTTGACCAGGACATTGTCATTCAATCAAATGTTCATGTGATAGAAGCAGAATTAGGCCATTCGGCCCATCAAGTCTACTCCACCATTCAATCATGGCTGATCTATATCTCCCTCTTGACCCCATTCTCCTGCCTTCTTCCTTCAACCCCTGACAAGCGTACTAATCAAGAATCTATCTATCTCCACCTTAAAAAATATCCATTGACTTGGCCTCCACAGCCTTCTGTGGCAATTCACCACCCACTGACTAAATAAATTCCTCCTCATCTGCTTCCTAAAGGAACGTCCTTTAATTCTGTGACCTCTAGTCCCAGACTCTCCCACTCGTGGAAACATCCTCTCTATATCCACTCTATCCAAGCCTTTCACTATTCAGTAAGTTTCAATGAGGTGCCGCCCTCATACTTCAAAACTCCAGCCAGTAGAGGCCCAGTGCCGTCAAACGCTCATCATATGTTCACCCACTCATTCACCCTACTTTCTCTACATTACCTGTTCCTCCACTTATCTTTGTATCTTCTTTTTTTTTTTTTAATATATTTTTATTAGAGGCCATACATATAACAAATAATATAGCATTTTTTTCCAAATATAGTTGATACATCTTTCCAAAATTATATAAATGTTAACAAAATATATATATTGGCCTCACTTTTTTTTATAGAGTGAAAAAAGTATAAAGAAAGAATAGTGAATAATTATAAGAGTATGATTATAGTTGATTAATATAAAGAAGAGAGAAAAGAAAAAAAAATAATAAAATAAAAAATAAAATAAAATAAAATAAACAAAAACAAAAAATAAAAAATAAAAATAAAAATATTTGTGGAAAAGAAAACGGTATACAACTTGTCAATGAGTGGAACAATTTCTAATTATAATATATGGAGACAAGTATATAAATCTGATCTTAAACATTTTTGTTTGATCTTTCCACCGGGTACTCATTGAGTTTCAATGCTGAGCCCAGCTACCCCTTCATATAATCAGTGAATGGAGACCATATTTGTTCAAAAATCTCAGGTTTATCCATTAGGATAAATCTAATTCTCTCCAATTGTAATGTCTCCAACATTTCCACTGTCCACATTTTAATTGTCGGGGATAATGGTCCCTTCCAAAATTGTAATATTAATTTTTTTCCAATTATTAAACAGTAATCCAGAAAATTTCTTTGATTTACTGTTAAAATTTGAGTTGAATCTAAAACCCCAAATATAATTAATTTTGAGTCAGGGCTTAATGTGATCTTTAAAACTGTGGAAATAATTTTAAAAATCTCAGTCCAATAACTTTTAAGTTTTGTACATATTACAAAACTATGATTTAAATCGGCTTCTATGTGCTGACATTTATCACATAATGGTGATATAGTAGGAAAAATTATATTTAATTTCTTTTTTGAGTAGTGTAATCTATGTATTACTTTGAATTGTATCAAGGTATGTCTGGCATTTAACGAACAGCGATGAATTCGTTGTAAGCTTTCTTCCCATAAATCTTCTGTTATAGGTAAACCAATTTCATTTTCCCATTTTTGTCGGAATAGTTCCGTTTTTGGCAATTCCCTGTCCAAAAAAATATTATATATATATGCTATTAATTTTTCTGTTGTTGGATGCTTGTTAAGTACTTCATCCAGTATACCTGGCTCTCTATTTCTGTAATTTAGCGTATTTAATTTGACATAATCTCTAATTTGTAAATATCTAAATAGATTATTTGCTTGCAATCTTTGTATCTTCTGCAAACATGGCACAAAACATTCAATCCCCTCGCCCAAATCACCAATATACAACATGAAGAGTAGCGGCCCCAGCACCGACCCCAGCGGAACTCCGCTAGTCACTGGCAGCCAACCAGACAAAGCCCCCTTTATTGCCACTCTTTGCCTTCTGCCATCCAGCCAACCTGCTATGCATGCTAGTATCTGCTCTTTGATACCTTGGGCTCTTATCTTCCTTAGCAACCTCACGTGTGGCACCTTATCAAAAGCTTTCTGGAAATCTGGGTAAACAACATCCACTGACCCCTTTGTCTGTCCTACTATTTACTTCTTCAATATGGAAGACTTTTAGGTAAAGCATATTATAAAACATGCTCCAGTACTTTTATAATGTCCGATATTCTGATAAATTCTGATAAATTATATTGTTTCTTGTTTTTGTAATGACATTCCTTCAACTGTAATCCTAGATCTTAATTTGAGGAAGAACATCCTTGTGATTGAGGCAGTGCAGTGTAGGTTCACGAGATTAATCCCTGGGATGGCGGGACTGTCACATGAGGAAAGATTGAACAGGCTAGGCTTGTATTCACTGGAGTTTAGAAGGATGAGGGAGGATCTCAATAAAAGTCAATTCACCTACAAATCTACATGTCTTTGGAATGTGGGAGGAAGCTGGAGCACCCGGAGAAAACCCACAAGGGCACAGGGAGAATGTATAGACAGCACCTGTGGTCAGGATCGAACCTGGGTCTCCCACGCTGTAAGGCAGCAACTCTGCCGCTGAACCACTGTGCCACCGGGGTTTTCTTTCCCAGACCCCGCAGCAGTCTTCTTCTTCTTTCGTGTGGCGTGCACAGCCTAAAGTTGTTGGACAACTTGTTCTATTTGATACTCTGCAGCAGTGTGGCAATTCCAGTGGTGTTCTCCATGGCTCACAGACCACTTCCAAAAGCACGGAATTCGCCATTACAACTTGTCTGATTGTCTGCTTCCTACACATTTTGTCTGTTCCGTTGCGAATTCTCCTCAATGTATGCCTATTTTGAAGAAGTTAAGAGGGTCTCGACCCAAAACGTCACCCATTCATTCTATCCAGAGATGCTGCCTGACCCGCTGAGTTACTCCAGCATTTTGTGTCTACCTTCAGTTTAAACCAGCATCTGTAGTTCCTTCCCACAACCTATTCCTTCCCTCCAGAGAGGCTGCCTGACCCGCTGAGTTACTCCAGCATTTTGCGTCTGTCTTCCGTTTAAACCAGCATCTGCAGTTCCTTGCTACACATTGTGTCTGATTGCCTGATCTTCATTTGAACTGGCCACATTTAAATGATGTAATTTATATACATGCAAAGCTATAACACAGTTGCTATTTAAAGGTCTTGAAGTCAATTTTAAAAGTACCAATTGTAGCATCTCAATTTTGTGCAGAGACAGCTGTGGGTTCTCTGTCACAAATCCATCAACATCTTGTGGAGTAATAAGAATAAAATCCCATGGGCTTGGAGTTTGACGAACTATGAAGCGATTAGTAGTGTTCTCACACACCAATAATTCATCTGAGAATCAGTGCCAAAACAAGATAATTTTATTACATGAAACGGATCCAGAACTAAATAGATAACTATTTAAACTAAATAAATTGGTCCAGAACCAGGGGTCACAGTTTAAGAATAAGGGGTAGGCCATTTAGGACTGAGATGAGGAAAAACATCTGGTCGGTGAGGGCGCTGCAAGTCGGCTGCCCTGCCAGCAATGTTTTTTGGGGGTTTTATTATTTTTTTGCTATGTCTAGTGTTGGTTTGGGTGTCTCTTGGTATGTCTTGTGTGGGGGGGGGGGGAGGTTAAGGAGGGAACCGTTTTAGCTCGTCTCCTCCACTGAGAGGCAACTTTTTCCATGTCGCCTTCCTCGTGACCTAACAATATGGATTGGAGCGGCCTTTCCCAGTCGGGCCCGGAGCTTCAGCAGCAGGCGCAGCACGGACTTTCCATCACAGAGAGGAGTCTCCTATCGCTGGCCTGGTGACTGACATCATGGGGCTGTAGTCTGCGGAGCTTCTAGCCGCGGGCGTGGCGTGGACTTACCATCCGGAGCCTGGGATCCCTCGCCGGGTTCGCCGGTGAAGAGCTCCAACTGCTGACCTGCGGCCTATAACGTCCTGAACCGCAATCTCCGGTAAGAAAGCACCGATTCGGGACCTCCAAGCCGGGACCTCCTTAATAGCCTGATGACTGTGGGGAAGCAGCTGTTCCTGAACCTGGATGTTGCAGATTTCAGGTTCCTGTACCTTCTTTCCGATGGCACCAGAGAGATGAGTGTGTGGCCAGGATGGTGTGGGTCCTTGATGATGTTGGCTGCCTTTTTGAGGCAGTGGCTGCGATAGATTCCTTCGATGGTGGGGAGGTCAGAGCCGATGGTGGGGAGGTCAGAGCCGATGATGGACTGGGCAGTGGTCACAACTTTCTGCATTCTTTTCCGCTCCTGGATGCTCAAGTTGCCGAACCAAGCCACGATGCAGCCAGTCAGCATGCTCTCTACTGTGCACCTGTAGAAGTTCAAGAGAGTCCTCCTTGACATGCCGACTCTCCGTAATCTTCTCAGAAAGTAGAGGCGCTGATGTGCTTTCTTTATAATTGCATCAGTGTGCTGGGACCAGGAAAGATCTTTGGAAACTTGCACACTCAGGAATTTGATGTTCTTGACCCTTTCCACCATCGTCCCGTTGATATAAACGGGATTGTGGGTCCCTATCCTACCCCTGCCAAAGTCCACAATCAGTTCCTTGCAAATCAATCCACTCTAGACTGAAGAAAGGTCTTGACCGGAAACATCACCCATTCCTTCTGTCCATAGATACTGTTTGTTCCCCTGGGTTACTCCAGCAATTTATGTCTATAAGGTCATGAAGTCATAAGTGATATTCGTAGAATTAAGCCATTCGACCCATCAAGTCCTCTCCGCCATTCAATCGTGGCTGATCTATCTCTCCCTCCGAACCCCATTCTCGTGCCTTCTCCACGTAACCTCTGACACACGATCTAATCAAGAATCTATTTATCTCTACCTTAAAAATATCCACGGACTTGACCTCCACAGCCTTCTGTGACAAAGAATTCCACAGATTCACCACACTCTGACTAAAGACATTTCTCCTCATCTCCTTCCTAAAAGAACGTCATTTAATTCTGAGGCTATGACCTCTAGTCCTGGACTCTCCCACTAGTGGAAACATCCTCTCCACATCCACTCTATCCAAGCCTTTCACTATTCGGTATGTTTCAATGAGGTCCCCTCCTCATTCTTCTAAACTCCAGCGAGTACAGGCCCAGTGCTGGCAAATTCTCATGATAGGTTAACCTACTCATTCCTGGGATCATTCTTGTAAACCTCCTCTGGACCCTCTCCAGAGCCAGCACATCCTTCCTCAGATATGGTGCCCAAAATTGCTCACAATATTCCACATGTGGCCTGATCAGCGCCTTATAGAGCCTCAACATTACATCCCTGTTTTTGTATACAAGCCCTCTTGAAATAAATGCAAGCATTGAGTTAGCTTTCTTTACTACAGATTCAACTTGCAGATGTGTAAGTCCCTTTACACCTCCGATTCCTGGATTCTCTCCCCATTTAGAAAATAATCTACTCCTTTATTCCTACTACCAAAATACATGACTCCACACTTTGCGACACTATATTCCATCTGCCACTTACTTCTCTGCCCACTCTCCCAACCTGTCCAAGTCCTTCTGCAGAGTCCCTGCTTACACTACCTGCACTTCCATCTATTTTCATATCATCTGCAAACTAGGCCACAAAGCCTTCAATCCCCTCGTCCAAATCATTAATATACAACGTGAAGAGTAGCAGTCCCAGTACCGAGCCCTGCGGAACTCCGCTAGTCACTGGCAGCCAACCTGAAAAAGACCCTTTATTGCCACTCTTTATTATCTGCCATCCAACCAACCTGCTATCCATGCTAGTATTTGCCCTTTGATACCGCGGGTGCTCATCTTCCTAAGTAGCCTCACGTGTGGCACCTTATCAAAGGCTTTCTGTAAAGCCCACCCCCCACGGTGGGGCTCAAGTCAGTCCGAGGAGGCCTCCAGCTCCATTGATGGTAGGCTGCAGAGCGACCGGAGATGCAACCCAGAAAATAATCGCATCTCCGTCAAGGTAAGAAACTGAAAAAAAGTTTCCCCCTCCCCCCTCCCCCCTTCCCCCTCCCCCCACATAAAACAAAATCTACTGACTCACCTTTGCTGGCCTGCTATTTACTTCTTCAAAGAATTCCAGCAAATTTGTCAAGCAAGACCACCCCTTCACAAAGCCATGCTGACTTCAGCACCTATTTTCTATGTTTTCTATTTTATCGTGAACTTCCAAGTACTCCGTAACCACATCCTTTATAATGGACTCAAAAATCTTACCAACGACCGTAGTCAGACTAACCGGCCTATAGTTCCCACTATTCCGCTTTGCTCCCGTCTTGTGCAGCGGGGTAATATTGCCAGTTTTCCAATCATCTCTGCTGGGACCACTCCTGTCGCTAGTGATCCTTGAAGTATCACTATCAACACCTCCACAATCTATCTTCCATTTTGGTGTCATTTTCTATAGCTCCCAATTGCCCTGCAGTCCAAAGATCTGCTCCAGCACTAAGTTTACTTACTTTGCCAGATCATGCCCCTGCCTGATATATAAAACATCAAATATAGAACAGTACAGCACAGGAGCTGGCTCTTCGGCCCACAATGTTTGTGTTGAAGATGAAGCTATGTTAAGCTGATCCAAAATGCCTGTGCTTGATCCATATCCTTCTATTCCCTGCACTTCCGTGTGCTTATCCAAAGGCCTCTTAAACGCCACTACCATATCTACCTCCACCACCACCCCTGGCAATGCGTTCTGGGCCCCCACTGTCAAAAAAACAACCCAACTCATTTCCATTAAACTTTCCCCCTCCTATAGTTAACCGTATAACTACGCCCTCTAGTGTTGGACATTTCCACCCTGGGAAAAATGTTCTGCCTCTCGACCTTATGTATTCCCTTCATAATTTTACATCAAGTCTCCTCTCAACCTCTGACATCTTCAGATTATCCATTCCCATTTAATGGGTCTGAGGTGCAAGGAGCTGCCTCATTTGTTTTTAACTCCCTGGATTCTAGCAACGGGGTCCGTATGGCGGCTGGGCTTTGGTGCATTAGCAGGAGCAGGCTATTCAACCTGATACATAGATAGGGCAGCTTTAGAAGAATATCACAATCACAATCACAATAATACTTTATTAGCCAAGTATGTTTTGCAACATATGAGGAATTTCATTTGCCAAGTCAGTCATACAAATAAAAAGCAACGGAACACACAAAATACATTTTAACATGAACATCCACCACAGTAACTCCTCCACATTCCTCACTGTGATGGAAGGCGAAAAAAAGTTCAAATCTCTTCCCTTCTTTGTTCTCCCGCGGTCGGGGGCCTCGAGCCCTCCATTGATGGGATGATCTTGACTCCCGTAGCCGGCGGCGTTTGGGCCCCCCACATCGGGGAGATCAGCTCCTGCATCGGGGGGGATGTCAGCTCCACCGCGCCGGAGATCGAACCCCGCGTCGGGGCTGGTCGAACCTCTGCGTCGTTGGAGCTTCCCGACTAGTCTCTCCCGAGACTGCGAGCTCTCGATGATAAAGTCCGCAGGCCACGGTTGGAGCGATCCCAGACAAGGGATCGTCTCCGATATTATGTCCACGCCCCGCGGTGAGGCTCGTCAGTCTGAGGAGGCCTCCAGCTCCATCGATGGTTGGCCGACCGAAGTTGCGATCCGGAAAATAATCGCATCTCCGACAAGGAAAGAAACTGAAAAAAAGTTTCCCTCGACCCCTTCCCCCTCCCCTCACATAAAACAAACCAGAGAAGATTTGCACAAACTTTTAACACACACTAAAAAGAATTTAAGACGAAAAAACAGACAGACTTTTGGCAGGGCTGCCAATCGTGCGGCATCCCCTGGTGGTAAATGCAGGCAGGTGGGACCAGTGTAGATAGGACATATTGGCTGGTGGGGCAAGTTGGGACGTAGGGTCTGTTGTCACGCTGTATCACTCTCAGACTCTATGACTCCCCAACCTCTGCCACATGTTCAGCCATTCAGGAATATCATGTCTGATCTTCTACTTTTCAGCTATTCAGCCACTTTGCTGCATTAAACCCCCAGCCCTTTGTTCACTGTTTATTCAAACGTCTGTCATTGTTTGTCCTAAATACACTTCGCTTCGGAGCTTCCACGTCACTCTTTGTCAGAGAATTGTGAAGGTTCTCTATGTCTGACTGGGAATAATGCTCCTCGGTGGTACGGTGGCGCAGCGGTAGAGTTGCTGCCTCAGAGCGCCAGAGACCCAGGTTCGATCCCGACCACGGGGGCTATCTGTACGGAGGTTGTACGTTCTCCCCGTGACCGCGTTGGTTTTCCACTGGTGCTTCGGTTTCTTCCCACACTCCAAAGACGTGCAGGTTTGTAGGTTAATTGGCTTTGGTGAAAAAAATGGTAAATTGTCCCTAGTGTGTGTCGGATAGCGCTAGTGTGCGGGGGGTCGCTGATCAGAGCGGACTCGGTGGGCCGAAGGACTGTATCTCTAAACTAAATTAAACTAAAAAATCTCTGCTATGAATGGTTAACACTTCATATGAGATTGTAACTATTAGTACTAGTCACTGTGAAGGGTTAACTCCTCATATGGGATTGTGCCCAGAGGTACTCATCACCCTAACCAGGGGTGTAGCCTTTCAGCTCCAGTCAGGAGTTTTTTATATTTCAATGAGATCACCTCTCATTTTTACTGAAGAACACTGAAGAACAAGGACTCATTGTGCGTCCTCGCTCCATGTAGGACTGACCCTCCATCCCAGGAATCAGTCAAGCTTCATGTGTAAGTTTACACTCCATCAAATATGTTTGGTGCAGTCGCATCCAGACATCCTATAGTTGCAGTTGTGGCTGAACTATTGCAACCAAGGCAGTACTGGCCTTTCCAATCACCTGCTCTAACTTTTAGTGATCTCAAAGAGTCATAGAGTGATACAGTGTGTAAGCAGGCCCGATGTACAAGCCCTCTCGTCGGGGTGATCGAAACTCCGACGTCAGGACAGATCGGAACACAAACTTGGAGTTCCCGAATCGGCCACTTTCTTACTGGAGACCGCGGCTTCACGATGTTATAGGCAGTCGGAGCACTTCTTCTGGCGATCCCCGGCAAGGAATCGCCCTTCTCCGCGATGTTAAAGTCCACCTCACGCCTGCTGCTGAAGCTCTGGGCCGGTCTCCGAGAAAGGCCGCACCAATCCAGTTGTTAGGCTGCGAGGGGTGGGCAAAGATGCGACAAAGAGAAAAGTCACATCTTCATGGAGGTAAGTGACTGAAAATGGTGTGCCCGTTTCCCCCCCACCACCCCCCACACTAAAACATACATTTAGATATAAAGTATCCCAGGAAACACTTTGGCAATTGTCATGATACTCTTCTACAATATCTTCTTGCAGCTTGCCTGCATTTTATTTACTACTCGCACCGACCAACAACTTTGTCTCAGCTGCAAATTTAATTCATCACATTTGATCCTCTCTTTGAAATAAATCAATTATAGAGATGGTCCCGGCAACATTTCATGTGGCTCGTCACCAGTTGCAGCCTCTCAATCTGAAAATGACCACATTATTCCAACTCTGCGTTGTCAGTTTATATTCTCAAACCTGTGTGATCTAACTCTGTTCAACAACCTCTCATGCAGCATCTTGTCAAAGACCTTCTGAAGTCAAAATTCACCACATCTTTTGGATTGCTTCATTCTCACCTTAAAGCTGAGCTCTATTATATATGACTTTTCCATCCTGGGAAATCAGTTCTACTTGCCTACCATATCTATGTCTCTGCTAATGTAATATACCTCTATCAGGTCTCCCCGCGACCTTCAGCATTTCTAGGGTAAAGGTCTGTCCAACCTCTCTCTCCCTGTGGCTAACGCCCCCTGATCCTGGCACTATTCTGGTAATCTGCTCCCGTTCCAAACCCTTCACATCCTTCTTGTAATGGGGTGACCAAAACTGCACACAATACTCCAAATGTGCCCAAACCAACGTCCTATAAAGCTGTACCATGACTTCAGTGATGCTGCCAGAAAGAGCAATAAACCTGGCAATAAGGCGTGAGGGTGGCTGATATTGTGCCTCGATTAAGTTTAGTTTAGAGATACTGCGTGGAAACAGGCCATTTGGTCCACCGAGTCCGCACTGACCTGCAATCCCCTCACACTAACACTGTCCCACACTAGGGACAATTTTTACATTTATACCGGGCCAATCAACCTACAAAGCTGTACGTCTTTGGAGTGTGGGAGGAGACCGAAGATCTCCGAGAAAACCCACGCAGGTCACTGGAGAATGTACAAATTCCGTACAGACAGAACCCGTAGTCAGGATCGAACCAGAGTCTGTGGCCCTGTAAGTGCTATGAAGCAACAACTCTACTGCTGCGCCACCGTGCCGTCCTGAAGGACTGCAAAAAAATACCTGGGATCTATAGAGCAGTAAGTGTCACATCTGGAGGGGATTGTGATAGTTATAAATATGCATTTGGAAAGGCAAAGGTTGGCCATGGATACTCAGCATGGTTGAAAGTATCCTGTAGACTTTAGGAGAGCTCCCCCTCCCCTCCCCCCAATCACCATCAACAACACCACAGTCACATCTGTGGTCTTTTAAGTTCCTGGGAACCATCATCTCCAAGGACCTTAAATGGGGGGCTGCCATCGACTCCACAGTCAAAAAGGCACAACAGAGGATGTACTTCCTGCAGCAGCTGAGCAAGCACAATCTGCTACAGGCAATGATGGTCCAATTCTATACGGCCATCGTAGAGTCTGTCCTCACCATCTCCATCATGGTCTGGTTTGGCTCAGCCACCAAGCACGACACCTGGAGACTGCAGCGAATCGTTCGATCAGCTGAGAAGGTTATTGACTGCAACCTTCCCCCCATTGATGAACTGTACACTACAAGGGCCAGATCATCTCTGACCTATCTCGCCCTGGCCACAAACTCTTTTCCCTCTGGAAGGCGACTCCGGACTGTCAAAGCTGCCACAGCCAGACAGCTTTTTTCCACGAGTAGTTGCTCTACTCAAAACCAAAATTCCGTAGCCTCCTTTTGATCTGGTATTTTATTTAATTCACATGCTTAATCGATAATGTTTTATTATTAATGTTTTATGCGTCATTTGTAACTGTCACTGTATGTCATGTTGTCACTTGCCGGGTAGAGCACCAAGGCAAATTCCTTGTATGTGAATGCTTGGCCAATAAACCTATTCATTCATTCATTTGTTTTGCACAAGGGTGATCATGTTTCACAAGTTTGGTTGAGTTTTTTTAAGATGTAACCAAGAAGATTGATGAGGGCGGGAATGCAGACATGGTCTCTGCGAACTTCAGCAAAGCATTTGATAAGGTTCCACGTGGTAGGCAGCGATGGAAGATTAGGCTGCATGGGATCCAGGGAGAGCTGTATTGTCTTTCTGCTGACTGCATAGCACGCAACAAAATATTTTCACTGACAATAAACAAATGAAAAAACTAAACTAAACTAATTTATATAGATATCTTCAGGACATCCCAAAAGAGTTCAAAGTGTTGCCACTGTTTTGATGCAAGGAATATGGGTGCCAAATTACATCAAACACGCACATCTGGATGTGCCTGGATTTGGCCCATATTCCTCTAAACCTTTCCTGTCCATGCACCTGTCCAATAGTATTGTAGGGCCCAGGGGAATGCACATACCTACAAACTGCACAACATCAAAGGTAGACAAGGTAGATAGATGGGTCTCGACTCGAAACGTCGCCAATTCCTTCTCTCCATAGCTGTTGCCTCACCCGCCAGTTTCTCCAGCATTTTCTGTCTACCTTCGATTTTTCCAGGATCTGCAGTTCTGTCTCAAACATCACACCATCAAAGTTCAGTTTAGTTTATTGTCACGTGTACCGAGGTACAGTGAAAAGCTTTTGTTGCGTGCTATCCAATCAGCGGAAAGACAATACATGATTACAATCGAGCCATTTACCGTGTATAGTTACACGATAAGCGAATTTGTAGGAATAGAGATTTAAGAGTGTGGAGCATGTCATTGGAGATCTGCTTCTGTGGCTAACAGTCACCTGGGTTGGGCAACATCTTGCAACGTTTGTTTTACAGTGAAAATACACCATGAGGTATATTTTCCATACTTGCATTGCATTCTTTTGGGAAAACAAGTCTTAAATGTGTCACAGACCCCTTAAAACTCAAATTATTGTTGTTGATAAAGATGTAGTGGATTCACATAATCTCACGAGATGGTGACTGGATCTATGGATGATTCATTATATGTAGGAAGGAACTGCAAATGCTGGTTTACACCGAAGATAGGCACAAAATGTGAGAGTAACAGCTGGACAGCTGGATGCTGCCTGTCTCGCTGAGTTACTCCAGCATTTTGTGTCGATCTTCAATGTTTCATTATATTTGTTACCAACAACTTGATAAAATTGATTTATAAGGAATGCCACTGTGTTCATGGCGTTCGATATTTTTCGGCCAAGAGAGAGGAGTTTTAACATTTAAACCATGAATTGCTCACAAATTCAGTGGCATTTTTCTGCAGCACCACAGCTGTTGCCCATGTTTCACTCTGCCAGACGTTGTACCAAATTCTCGGCACAAGAAATGCTTTGGCAATCCAACAAAATAAATGTAATCCACTTCTTTGTCCAATATTGGCACTTAGAAATCGCAGGTGCAGGGTTCATACTGCCAGTTTCTTAATAGTTTTACAAATTGTACTGATGCGCTCATATTTTTAATTTTTTCGTTTTTTTCTTGCTTTCCAGTCCCTGAATGTAATCTGATTTGACAATAGACAATAGACAATAGGTGCAGGAGTAGGCCATTCGACCCTTCGACGTTGTGATCATGGTTGATCATACACAATCAGCACCCCGTTACTGACTTCTCCCCATATCCCTTGACTCTGCTATCTTTAAGAGCCCTAACTAACTCTCTCTTGAAAGCATCCAGAGAATTGGCCTCCACAGACTCACAACTCTCTGGGTGAAAAGGATTGTCCTCATCTCCGTTCTAAATGGTTTACCCCTTATTCTTAAACTGTGGCCCCTGGTTCTGGACTCCCCCAACATCGGGAACATGTTTCTTGCCTCTAGTGTGCCCAAACCCTTAATACTCTTATATGTTTAATTAGATCCCCTCTCATCCTTCTAAATTACAGAGTATACAAGCCCAATCGCTCCATTCTCTCAGCATATGACAGTCCCGCCATCCCGGGAATTAACCTCGTGAACCTACGTTGCACTCCCTCAATAGCAAGAATGTCCCTCAAATTTGGAGACCAAAACTGTTGAACCTTTTCAAAATCTCAGAGAGTTAGAGATAGTTTGGAATTCTCTGCCCCGTTTAAGAGTTCTGGTTGCTGAGCCTTTAATTATTTCAAAAGTATGTTTTGTGGATTTTAGGTGAATTAAAGGCTATAGTGCTTGCTCAGTAAAAAAGCTCAAAGATCACATCAGTCACAATGTTATTGGGTGGTGGAACTGACTACTCCATTATAAGAATAAGCCAACCTCAATTATTTTGTGAAGTTCCATTAAATACGCCCTCTTGTGCAGTGAACATGCCCCGTTAATTATGGTCAGAGAGTGCATCTAGAAGTTAGTTCCTGATGGAAACGATGAACAACAATATATTACCATAGTAAGAGTGCTACATGACTTGGTGATGAAACTGCAGATGGGAGAGTTCCCATAAGGTCATAAGGTCATAAGGAATAGGATCAGAATTAGGCCATTTGGCCCATCAAGTCCTCCGTCATTCAATCATGGCTGATCTATCTCTCTCTCCTAACACCATTCTCCTGCCATCTCCACCCGTACTAATCAAGAATCCCATGTTGACTGTTCTCTTCCTGATTATCAGAAATTGTGGCTTTGGGAGGGCTTGTTGAGTAGCCCTGTGTGATGGTGTACAGTGGGCCCATGATACATTAATAGTGAGGGAATTAATGTGTGAGGTTGACTAATGGACCATATGTCAAGCAGTCTGCCCGACATTAGACAGTGACATTAGACATTTTCGTTGTTGTTGCAACTACACTTACTCAGATGAGTGTGGAGTATTTCATCCCACTCCCGGGGTCAAGGAACGAGCGTTCACGTTGCGGCCCTGTTTCCACCAATCTTTCCACCACCACGCACAAGTAGCACAAGAAGCACAAGAAGCGCAAGACACAATTATACGCAGATGCCGAGAAGATGCTAGGGCGGTTACAGTGGCGCAGCAGTAGAGTTGCTGCCTTACAACGAATGCAGTGCCGGAGACCCGGGTTCCATCCTGACTCGGGTGCTGTCTGTACGGAGTTTGTATGTTCTCCCTGTGACCTGCGTGGGTTTTATCTGTGATCTTCGGTTTCCTCCCACACTCAAAAGACGTACAGGTTTGTAGATTAATTGGCTTGGTAAATGGAATAATTGTCCCTAGTGGGTGTTGGATAATGTTAATGTGTGGGGATCGCTGGTCGGCACGGACCCGGTGGGTCGAAGAGCCTGTTTCCGCGCTGTATCTCTAAACTAAACTAAAACTAAAAAATGTGTTCAGCTCTGGCTGAACAATTTCTAATCTTGTGACGTGGACTCAACAAGAAGATCACACTCCTGCCACGTGTCTTGTAGTTTAGTTTAGTTTAGTTCAGAGATCCAGTTCGGAAACAGACCCCTCGGCCCACTGAGTTCTCGCCGACCAGCGATCCCCGCACACTAACACTATCCTACACATACTAGGGACAATTTTACATTTATACCAAGCCAATTAACCTACAAACCTGTACGTCTTTGGAGTGTGGGAGGAAATCGGAGATCTCGGAGAAAACCAACGCAGGTCACGGGGAGAACGTACAAACTCTGTACAGACAGCAACGTAGTCGGGATCCTATCTGGGTCTGTAGCGCCAAAAGGCAGCAGCTCTACTGCTTTGCCACCATGCCATGCCACGTAGATGATGGAAAAACTTTGGGGTTATCTTTGTGGCTGGTCCTTTTAAACAATAGTTACCCCTGGGATGTTGATAGTTGGCAACTGGTCAATGGCAATGCCATTGAATGTCAAAGGTAGGTGGTTATACGCTCTCTTGTTGGAGATGGTTATTGCTGAATGTTGGGAGGCACCAGTTGCCAAACATTTTAATTCCCCTTCCCATTCCCACACTGACCTTTCTGCCAGGGTCTCTTCCACTGTCAGAGTGAGACCAAATGCAAATTGGAGGAACAGCACCTCATATTTCACTTGGGCAGCTTACACCCCAATGGTATGAATTTTGATTTCTCTAACTTTAAATGACCCTTGCATCCCCCTTCTCTCCATCCCTCCTCCATCCAAGTTGTACCAGTTTCAAAGTTGTCTCGTTGAGTCTCATTATCTATAATTCATTTTCACCTAGCTCACAGCTAACAATGGCCTGATTCCATTATCATAGTTACCTTTTTGCATCTTTCACTCATTTGTTCTATATCTCTCAATAGCACCAGTCTAGATCTCTTGTTTCCCTTTCCCCTGACTCTCACAGTCTGAAGAAGGGTCTCGACCCAAAACATCACCTATTCCTTTTCTCCAGAGATGTTGTCTGACCCGCTGAGTTACTCCAGCATTTTGTGTCTATCTTTGGTTTAAACCACCATCTGCAGTTCCTTCCTACACATACATTACCTGTTGCTATCAGTCAGTACAGGTGACTGATTCACGCTATGATTGCTAAACTCAAACTATCGTTATCTCCAAGTGAGTCAATATATGAGAAATATATGAGAAATTTGACAAGAATCAGAAAGTGACATCTTCCGAGTCTTGTTGCATGCATGCAACAACTGTTCCACTTTTTAAAGAGTTGCAAATGGAATTGAACTCATTAGAATAATCTGTTAATATCCACGAACAAAGGAAGGAATTTAGATTTCCAGAATCCGCCATTTTCTTTATTTTAATTTCTTGAACTATTTCTTCACAGAAGCATTTCTCATTGTCATTCTTTTTTTCCCTGCAGAAAAAGAACTCCTTATTTATCAGAAGATAGACACAAAATGCTGGAGTAACTCAGCGGGATGGGCAGCATTTTTGGCGTATAGGAAGAGGTGACGTTTCGGGTCGAGACCCTTCTTCAGTGTGAATTTAATTTCTATGTTTGCATTTAAAATACAATTATGTACAGCAATGCTGGTGACTGCAATATTTTATCCCATGAGTGGTCAATTTACTGCCAATATTTTTGACTTGCTTTATATTTCACAGATGTTTCAAGTTACTTTATCAAGATATTTTATAATCATGACTTTTTTTTAATATTCAATAAGTATTGCCAAGTTCCTGTGCCTTCTCTCTGAGGAGTGATTATTCAGAACTTAAAAAAGTCCAGAAAATGTAACAGCTGCATTCAAATATGTTTATTGGAGCTTTCCATGACACTTTTGCCAATGAGTTCAGTCAACACCCTCAACACTCCCAGCATAGATTTAGTTTAGTTTAGTTTGGAGACAGGCCCACAGAATCCTCACTGACCACCGATATCCCCATGTTAACACTATCCTACACACACTAGGGACAATTTACACTCATACCAGACCAATTAACCTACAAACCTGTACGTCTTCGGAGTGTGGGAGGAATCCGAAGATCTCGGGGGAAAAAACCCATGCAGTCACGTGGAGAACGTACAAACTCCGTACAGACAGCACCCGTAGTCGGGATCGAACCTGGGGCTCTTGAGCTGCAAGCGCTGTAAGGCAGCAACTCTACCGCTGTGCCACCGTGCCGCCCTGATGTCGATTACTAGTGGGAGAGATATGAAAGCACACAATCATGGCCAAATATTTGTGAATCAATTTGGTAACGACTAAATTATCATCAATAGTACTCGATGATTACATTGCCAAGAAAAGTTCTAACCAGTGTTCAACGCCATTCTTATGGAAGCATTTGGAAAGTGACGACAAATGTATTTTTATTGTATCAAATTCAAATGAATAGGCTATTTCAAATGAATAGGCTAGGCCTCTGCAGTCTGTCTGTCTTTTTTAATTTTTTTTTGTCCCATTGAGTGTATAGTTTGTAGTGTTTTAAAAAAAATAGTTTTTAACTGTGTGTGTGGGGGGGCGGGGGGGGGACTTTTAAATCTCATCCCTGTCGGGTCTCCGTTGTCGTTGGGGCCTAGCATCGTGGAGCTGCCTCCAACCGGAACGACCTGGAGGCTCCAGTCGCGGAGCCTGCGGACTTACCATCGTGGGGCTGGCCGGCTTCAGAACGTGGAGTGCTGTGACGGCACGCGGCTGTGACCCGACTCGGGAGCTTCGGGGGCTCCAGTCGCAGGCCCGGTGGACGGTGACATCGGGAGCTCGCGGGTCCCTTGTGGGAGACCGCTTTTCGGAGCTCCCGCAACGGCAACTTCTCCCGCCCGAATTACGGGGTTGAATATGACCTGGAGCGGGGCCTTACATCGCCCGGTGCGGCATTAATGGCCACGGGACTTGCCATCACCCGCTGAGGGGCTCCAACATCAAGACCCGGAGCAGGGCCTTACATTGTATTGTATTGTATTGTATTGTATTGTATTGCATTGTATTGTATGTGTGGCACTATGATTATTAACCCTGAATACCATTATGTTCAAGTGAATAAATATGTTGGAAATGTACATGTATTTGCCAAGTTCAGAAAATGATGTTATTTATGGTTCATCTTTTCACAGAATTACACTGCAAGGAAGATAGATACAGAATGCTGGAGTAACTCAGCGGGTCAGGAAACATCTCTGAAGAAAAGGAATCGGTGACATTTCGGGTAGTCGCCCTTCTTCATTTGAATATATCCCTCTGCTCTGCAACACTCACCAGAGCCCTACCATTCACTGGGCAGCTCCTGCCCATGTTAGACTTCCCAAAATGCAAAACCTCACATCCCATACGATATAACCTTTCAGAACAGCCTATCATGTGGAACCTTGTTGAATGCTTTGCTCAAGTCCATATGTACTGCATCTACAGCTCTGCCCTCATCGACCTTTTGAATCTGAGATTTTTGATGGTGTGACAAAAGAGGCTGATGAGGGCAGAGGTGTAGATGTTGTACATATGGACCAGCAAAGCATTCAACAAGGTTCCACATGCTAGGCTGCTCTGTTAGATTAGATCCCATGAGATCCAAGGAGAGATAGCTGAATGGATAGAAAATTGGCTTCATGGAAAGAAACAGAGGGTGATGGTGGAAATAGTGAACAGTAGGGTTCTGGGAAGTGTTGTAGAGCAGAGGGATCTCCCTAGATTCATGGTTCATAGTTCCCTGAAGGTGGAATTGCAGGTAGATAGGGTGGTCAAAAAGGCATTTTGCACATTGGCCACCAGTCAGCGTATTGAGTATAGAAGTTTGGTGGTCATGTTGCAGTTGTATATGACGTTGGTGGGTCCAGATTTAGACAATTCTATTCAATTCTGGGCACCATGTTATCAGAAAGATATTGTTAAGCCAGAGAGGGTGCAGAGAATATTTACAAGGATGTTGCCAGGACTAGAGGGTGTGAGCTATAGGAAGAGGTTGTGTAGGCTGGGACTCTATTCCTTGGAGCGCAGGAGGATGAGGGGTGATCTTATAGAGGTGTATAAAATCATGAGAGGAATAGATTGGGTAGAAGCACAGAGTCTCTTGGCCAGGATACGTGAATCGAGGTCCAGAGGACATAGGTTAAAAGGTGAAGAGGAAAAGAGGAATCTGAGAGCTAACTTTTTCCCACAAAGGGTGGTGGGTGTATGGAACAAGCTACCAGAGGTGGTAGTTGAGGCAGGGACTATCCTAATGTTAGACACAATTAGACAGGTACATGGACAGGACAGGTTCGGAGGAATATGGACCAAACGTGGGCAATTTTGACTAGTGTAGCTGGGACATGTTGGCCGATGTGGGCAAGCTGGGCTGAAGGGTCTGTTTCCGCACTGTATTCCACACACTATGACTATTATTAATATTCTCTAAATAGTTTTTTTTCCTTTCAGGCCTTTGCCAGAGGAGTCAGTTATAGAGGCATAGACCCATCAAGTGATGTGGACCCAGCACAAGTGGGTGGGAGATTGTTTCTGATGCATTTGGTTGAGATTTTGAAGAGGTAACTGAAAAGGTTGAAGAGGGCAATTCCGCTTATGTTGTCCACGCTGACATTAGCAAGGCCTTTGATAAGGTTCCACATGGTGGGTTGTTCTGGAAAGTTAGATCACATGGGATCCAGGGGGAGCTGGCCGACTGGTTAGAAAATTGGCTTTATGGAAGTAAGTAAATAAGTAATTTTTATTTATATAGCACTTTTAAATCAAATCATGTTGAAACCAAAGTGCTTTACAGAGAAAAAAAATAGATCACCATACATCCATATAAAATAAAAAAGAAGAAAAAAGACACAATACACCATAGGATTCAACATGAACATCCCCCCACAGCAGAATCAACACTTTCCACTGTGAGGGAGGGCACCACAAGTCCTCCTCCTCCTCCTAGTCCACCCGAGGTCGGGGCCTATTTGAGGCTTCCGCAGGCAGTCGCCGCAATGGCGGCCCGATGTTGTAGGCCCACCTGCCGGGAAGATAGTACACCGGCGTCGGGTGAAAAGTCCTCAGCGGCATGGAAATGTCTGGAGCGGCCGCTCCCTCCCCAGAGACCGCGGCACCTGAAGTCCTCATGCCGCGCTGATTGGAGCTCCGACTCTGGCGATCTCGGATGCCAGGCTCCGCGGTGATTAAAATCCAGCGCCACCCCCGGCTGGACGCCTGCAGTCACAGCTCCTCGATGTTGGGAGTCGGCGGTCACAGCACTCCGGTGCTTACCGCACGGCGACCCGGGAAGGCATCGCCCGCTCCATGATGGTGGTCCAGCGCTGTGCCGCCGCTGAAATGTAGTTCTGGCCGGTCCCGGCAGGAAACGCCGCTCCAGTCCAATGGTAGGCCGCACGGAGAGGACGAAGATGTGATTCGGAGGAGAACCGCAGAAATAAAGTTTCCCCCTTCCCATCCCCCCACCCATCACATAAAAGAAGACCTATAACTAACATTTTGATCTAACAGGACTAAAAATAAAAAATAAAAAAGGGTGAAAGGACGGACTGCAGGCAGAGCAGCCATACATAACGGCGCCCCACTCCTGCAGTCTGCCATCTTGGACGGAAGCAGAGGGTGATGGTGGAAGGTTGTTTTGCCGAATGGGTGAGGTGAAAAATGAAATGAAAACAAGATTTGGCAGAAATGGTGAAAGGAGTTTCGACCAAACTGAAGGAAGTCCAAGGAAAACTGTCTATGCTACAAGATGAACTTCGTGAACAAAAAGAACAAATTGATATCTTGCGAACCCTGGGACGGGAGAGAGATTTGAAGATTGAAAAACTGGAACGGAGAATGAATGAAAATACTCGAGCACTTCAGCAATACAAGTCTAAAAATATGGACCTAGAAAACAGAAGCCGTCGTTTGAATTTACGAATTGTTGGTTTGCCGGAAGATCAAGGAGGAGATAACGTTATAAAATATGCTTCCAATATGATAAAGGAAACTTTTAACATTGAGCACAATGAAAACCTTCCGTTTTTGGATAACGATCACAGGTTTGGGAAGAAATCCGGTAATAAACCGGGCACTTGATTATTCGGTTTCATTTTTGGCAAATGAAGGAGAATATTCTCCAGGCAGCAAAAAAGTTGGGTGTGGTTGAATATGAAGGAGGCAAGTTTCGGTGTGTCCCTGATTATAGTTACGAGCTTTTGGAAATAAGATAATATTTTAATCTTTTATAATGTAATGTCTGATTTGTATAAGAAAAAGCTACGGCCAGTTCTATTATTCGATTTTTTTAACAATCCTCAAGACGCCTGTTAATTTTGTGTTCCCCTGTCGTTAGACAAACCAAGAGAACGCAGTTCTTGTTTTTCATATCCTGACCTTGGATAATAATATGTAGCTCTCGCTCGTTAACTACATGTCAGTCTGTATTATTTTTTCTTCTCTCTCAAAGAGATAATAAGGAATGTGTTTTGACTAGGAGTGGCTAAAAATTATTATCTCTATGCCGAGCGCTGTTAATAGGGAAGATGGGTTCAGGGAAGGGATTAGGTAGCTTGCTGACTGTCTATTGGTCAGTTTGGGGCTTTACAGGGGTGGAAGGGGGGGGTGGGGTTCTTGGTTCCCTATTTAGTGTTTTTAATTTGTGCAAAGTTTGAACTACAAAAATGTCTGAAATATCGTCACTTCTGGCTCCGCCCTAGATTTTTCTTCTTCAAGTATCATTAACTTTTAGGCTTCAAGAAATTAACCCATTACATCCCACATGATTTTTACAAGCAATATGGATAAAGTTATTAATTTACTTTCATGGAATGTGAATGGCTTGAACCATCCCATTAAGAGGAAAAATGTTTTTAAAGTTCTTCACAGACTAAATGCTCAGATTATCTTTGCTCAGGAAACTCATGTAAGGCAAAATGACAATTTACGATTGTTTAAGTTTTGGAGAGAACAGCAGTTTAATTCAAATTCACAGGCTAAGGTGAGAGGAGTCTCTATTTTTATTGACCCCTCAATTCCGTTTGTTCACAATGAAACAGTTTCTGGTCCATATGGCAGATTTTTGGTGATTACTGGTGTTCTTTACATGCAAAAAGTTGCTATGGTGAATGTCTACGCACCAAATATTGATCACCCTGAGTTTTTAAAACAGTTAATTGTATCCTTTCCTAATTTAAATGAACACTTTTTAATAATGGGTGGAGATTTCAACTGTTTGAATCCTCGATTGACAGGTCTGCATCTGATCATGTGCTTCCAATAAATCAGCTAATTTTATTAATTACTTTTTACTTGACTCTGGAATGTTAGAAATTTGGAGATTCTTACACCCAAATGACAAAGAATTTTCATTTTTCTCTCATGTATATCACAGTTATTCTAGAATTCATTATTTTATATTAGATTCTCGGCTAGTTCCATCGGTCACTGCATGCGAGTATGACACAATCGCTGTTTCTGATCACGCACCTTTGAAACTATCAATCAATCTACCTGATTCCAAGTTTAGTGCTAAACAATGGTGATTTAATGCTACTTTGCTTCAAGACTTAAATTTTATAAATTTTATGAAAGATCAGATTGCTTTTTACTTTTTGACAAACTCTACTGAAGAAATATCCAATGGTGTAGTCTGGGATCCTTTTAAGGCATATATTCGTGGACAAATTATTTCATACTACGCGGTATTAAATAAACAGAATCAAAAAGAAATAGGTACATTGGCTGAAAGAAATTGATAAAAAATATTCAAAAGCTCCTAGTTTAGAGCTCTACAAGAATAGAGTTGAACTTCAATTGAGACATGATTTGTTATTAGTATCACTGATTGAGAGCCAGTTACTTAAAACCAAAAGTCAATTTTATATACATGGCGGAAAATCTGGTAAATTACTCGCTAATCAATTGAAAGCGGTGTCGGCCAAGCGTCAGATTACTAAAGTGAGTAAACGGGATGGTACAGTAACTGTAGACCATGACAAAATCAATAAATCCTTTCAGGAATTTTATACCTCCCTATACCAATCAGAATTTCCTACTGTTTCATATATAATGCATGAGTTTTTAAAGAAACTGAATTTACCAAATTTAGCATATAATGAGTCTCTGTTGTTAGATGAACCCATCACGGAAGAAGAAATACAGAAAGCAATCTTTTTAATGAATTCTGGTAAAGCTCCCGGTTTAGTTGGGTTTACAGTAGAATTTTTAAAGTATCTTTCAAATTCATTGTCTACGTAAGGTATTTAAAGAAGCCATTTTAAGGAATAGATGACTACAATCTTTTTATGAAGCTTCTATTTCTTTAATTCTTAAAAAAAGATAAATACCCTACTGAAGTGTCATCATATAGACCTATATCCATGTTAAATGTAGATTTCAAAATTCTTTCCAAAATATTAGTTATGAGATTGGAAAAGATTTTACCGCAAATTATCTCTGAAGATCAGACAGGTTTTATTAAAAATCGTTACTCATACTTTAACGTTAGGAGATTAATGAATATTGCATATACAGCATCTAATAAAACCCCAGAATGTGTCATCTCTCTCGATGCTAAGAAAGTGTTTGAGAGAGTAGAATGGGATTACTTATTCCATACACTTGAAAAATTTAAGATTGGTCCAAAATGTATTTCTTGGATCAAGTTGATATATCATATACCTCAGGCTTCTGTATTTACTAATAATCAGAGATCCCATTTTTTCAGACTCTTTCGAGGTACTAGACAGGGCTGTCCCTTAAGTCCTTTACTATTTGATATTGCTTTGGAACCTTTAGCCATGTTATTAATGTAATCCTGATCCCTATGTATCAATATCATTGTTATGTTTATCATTATTCTTTTTGCTCTGTTTTTTTAAATGTTTTTAAAACAATAAAAAGATTTTAAAAGAAAGAAAGAGACATAAGATTGCAGATGACAATAAAGTGGGTGGTATAGATGGTGGAGATGGTTATCAAAAATACAGCAGATTCTTCATCAGATGGGCAAGTGGGCTAAGGAGAGGATGATGGAATTTAATGCAGATAAGTGCGAGCTGTTGCAATTTGCGTGGTCAAACCAGAGCAGAACCTACACTGTGAACTGTCGGGCTCTGGGGTGTGTTGTAGAGCAGTGGGATCTAGGACTACAGGTACATCTATATTACTAAAACTCTTCGTCTTGTATGTGTGTATGTATATGTGTGTGTGTGTGTGTGTCAATCTGGTGTAAATCTGGTTAATTCCTATTTTCTTGACAGCCTGACACATCCAACTCACTTTTTCTCCTTCCACGTCGTAATCAGGTTCACTTCAGATTACATGTTATATTTCAAAACCTACTCATGATTTAGTTTTAAAAAAAGTCAAAACCACTTTCTCAGAGAGCGTCCACTGATAATGTCACAATGCCTCTCACAGTGCACCAATCACAATGGGCTCTCAAGCTGCCTGCCGACTGCCACAATGACATCACAATGGGATGCCCCTCCCCTCCTTTCCCCTCTCCTCCCCTCTCCTGTCCTCCTCTCCCCTCTCCTCCCCTCTCCAGTCCTCCCCTCCTATCCTTCCTCCTCCATTTTCCTCCCCTCTCCTCCCCTCATGTCCCCTCTCCTCCCCTTTCTTCCCCTCATCCCCTCTCCTCTCCTCCCCTTCCCTCTCCTCTCCTCCCCTCACTTCCCCACTCCTCTCCTCTCCTCCACTCCTCTTCCCCTCTCTCCCTCTTCCCTCTTTCTCTCTCCCCCTGTCCCCTCTCTCTCTGTCCCCTCTCCAACTCTCCTCTTCTTCCCTCTCTCTTCCCCCCCTCTCTTTCCTCCCCTCCCCACTCTCTCCCCCTCAATAGCGTGACAACTTCACTCTCTCCCCGTCAGTATATATATATATTTTTCTAATCAAAAGAGTGGTAGAATATTGCTTTGGGGAACAGATTGCGTTGGGTGACCAGACCTCCCATGGGGGCTATGGGTGAGTGGTGGAATATTGCTTTGGGGAACGAATTGCATTAGGGGACCAGGCCTCCCATGTGACAGGGACCCAACGCGTCCCACTTGGTGGTTTTCCAAGGCAAAAATCAAAAGAGACCACTTGTCAACATAATTGTATAAGGAGTAAGAGTGTTGTAAAAACAAGCCTGAAGGCTTTTTGTCTCAATGCAAGGAGCATTCGTAATAAGCTGGACGAGTTGAATGTGCAGATAGCTATTTTACTTCGGAGTCACGTGAGTGACTACGTGAAGAAGCCCCGCCTGGCGCATGATCGGCATTAAGTCAATGCTGTCGGTAGGGAAAGAGCTGCAGAGCGCAGCTCCACCAGCGGTAAGGAACAGGTCCGCAGGTAAGTGAATTTATTTTACTTCCAGGGCATTTTCAAACTCCGTGACGCTGGCGGGCAAAGCCAGGATGAGTTTAAAAAATAAAATGGAGAAAGGTCCGAAAAAATCATCGCGGGTAAAACGGGCGTCCCGGGGTGAAGAAAAACAGTCGGGACGGCAGATTAGTGCGGAGCCTCTTCCAATACCGGTGGCCGTTGATATACCCGTTAGTGAGCCTTTGGTTGCTCCACAAACAGAAGCCACAGAGGAAATTCCAGTGCCTAAAAAATGTAAAAGGAAATCTGAGAGGCCCGTGGTTTCTGATGACTCTGATACTGAAAGTCCTCCAGATAGAAAAGCCTTATGGCTAAGAATGGATCAAATGGAGAAAATGCTCCAGACAATTATCAACCAAGGGTCTAAAAACCCAGAACATTCCCAGGCAGGCCCTGAGGGGCTTCCATATCATGAATATGGTGCCATACCGAATTGGGAATTTGAAACTCCAGAGCCTGGGATTGGGCTGGAGGAAGTCTCCTTTGAGCAAGTCTCAGGAGTACCAGGGCAGCAAGAGACTGATCCTGAAGGTAGTGATTTTGGTCATGAGTACCCACCACAATACAAAACTATTATTCCAGGTGTGCCTGATGTGGCACAATGTTTTGCTATACCTGAAGGAGGCGGTGAGGCCATGGAAGAAAACCTGGCAGCCAACATTAATTATTTGGTCTCTCACCAGCTTCAGGAAGCTGTTATGGTTGAAACAGCAGAATTATATAAAACACCTGTTAATTATGCCTCACTGAGGGTACCTACGGTGAATCCGATTATCTGGACGCCCATGTCTTCAATTATGCGGGCGCATGAAATACGATTTCAAAGAGTCCTCAAACTGATCTCAGCTGGCACCACTGCTTTTGGGAAGCAAGTGGAAGGTTGTGGAATGACCAAAGTTCAAAAGGATATGTTGGCATTATTCTGTAACTCATTTTTTGAGATCAATTGTATGAGGACAATTGCCATTCGGCCCATTTTGCATCCAAGATTTGCAGGTCTGTGCAGATCAAGCAATGTTCATACTCCTGGTTATCTGTTCGGAGAAAATCTGTCTAAACAAATTAAAGATATTGATGAAGAGGCAAAGACTATCAGCCTCATGAAACCCTTCATTTTTGGCCAAAGAAGGGCCGGTCAAATGAGAAGGGGATTTGATTTTGGAGCTGGAACAAGCCGAGGCAGGAGTATGGTGAGGAAGTATAACCGTCCAGCACAGCTGAATGTTTACCCATATGTTGGGAGAAGGAAACCACCACGTGCATTTGGAGAGGTACAAAAACTTTATCCTATCACAGAAGAATCTGTGGATGAACTTCAGATTGGTGGTAGATTACAATGGTTTTATGATGAATGGGACAGCATAACATCTGACCGGGTTATATTAGATACTGTGTCAGGATCTACAATTGAATTTGTAGAAGGTATTGATCCACCGGGACACAATAAACCCAATCGTATTTTGATCTTCTCTGCATCTGAAAAATCTCAAATTAAAGAAGAGGTAAAAAATTTGTTTAAAAAAGGAGTTATTGAGAAATCGGTTGAGGATCCACAACAATTTGTATCAAATATTTTTCCCAGACCTAAGAAAGATGGGGGTTGTAGAATCATTCTAGACCTCACACATTTTAATACTTTTGTCCAGTATAAACATTTCAAAATGGATACCTTCAACACTGCAATGCAGCTGGTATCAACAGGTTGCTACATGGCTATGATAGATTTGAAGGATGCATATTATCCAGTACCAATTCATCGTCACTTTCGCAGGTATTTGAAATTTAATTGGATGGGACAGCTGTGGCAATATAAAGCATTACCTAATGGATTAAGCTCAGCTCCTAGGCTGTTCACAAAATTGGTGAAATCAGCACTTGCACTGCTAAGGGCACAAAAACACATCGTTATGGCTTATCTTGATGACATTTTAATTGTCAATGCTAATCAGGAGTCAGCTGAAAAATCAGTTTCAGCAACTACAAGTCTGTTTGAAAGGCTAGGTTTCCTGATTCATCCAACAAAATCTAAGCTACAGCCATCCCAAACAATTGAATACTTGGGGTTTGTGATTAATTCAGTTACAATGTTAGTAACTTTACCAATAGACAAGGTTGTTGATATTACAAATGTATGTCATTACCTTATTCACAAACCTTTTCCCTCCATCCGAGAAATAGCTAAGGTTATTGGCAAGTTAGTAGCAGCATTTCCTGCAGTAGAATTTGGTCCACTGCATTACCAAAATCTCCAAAGGGCAAAAACACAAGCACTTATAGAGCATGCAGGCCATTTTGATAGGCCCATGCAATTGCCAAAGGAAGCTTTATCTGAATTACAGTGGTGGATTGAGAATGTTCCACAAGCTGCTAAAAACATATTAGTTCAGCAGCCAGTAGTGATTTTGCAAACTGATGCAAGTGCTCTCGGATGGGGTGCTACAGATAATAACACCAGCTGTAATAAATAAATAAATTATTTGGAGTTACTGGGGGCATTTTATGGATTAAAAGCTTATTGTTCTACTATGAAGGATTTGCATGTCCAACTACAAGTAGACAATACCACAGCTGTGGCATATATCAATCACATGGGTGGAGTAAGATCATTATCATGTGATTATCTGGTAAACCAGATGTGGCATGGTGTATTGGTAAGAATATTTGGCTTTCAGCTATTTATCTCCCAGGGAGAGATAATATTGTGGCAGACAATAGATCACGAAAATTTAAAGACAGTACAGAATGGATGTTAAATCCACAAGTTTTCAAAAATATTGTCAGTCGGTATGGGTTACATTGATCTGTTTGCATCCAGATTAAATCACCAATTGCCCAAATATGTGTCTTGGGAGCACGACCCAGGAGCAGTAGCGGTGGATGCATTCTCGCTACATTGGGGGAATATGTTCTTTTATGCTTTTCCCCCATTCTGTCTGATTGGGCAATGTCTTAGGAAAATAGCGCAAGACTCTGCCAAGGGCATTTTGGTGGTTCCAAATTGGCCTACACAGTCATGGTTCCCATTGATGCTTAAAATGATTATTGAACCATTTATGACGATTCCTAGTTGCAGTGATTTGTTGGTACAACCAGTAACAAAAGAAATTCATCCATTGCATGATCGTATGAATTTGTTAATCTGCAGGTTCTGACCAGACCATTGCAAGGGCTTGGACTGTCGGATAGGACCATGGATGTTGTAGCTGCAGCTTGGAGAAATAGCACTAAAAAACAATATATGTCACATATAAGGAAATGGGAAGTCTTCTGTAGACAGTCAAAGATATCTTATCATACTGCAAACATATCAAATGAGTTCCTTGCGGGGTTACATTTTGATCACCACTTAAGTTATAGTGCCATTAATAGTGCTCGTAGTGCTTTGTCATCCTATTTAGGACAAATTTCTGATCAAGAATCAATCGGGTCTCATCCATTAATATCCCGGTTTATGAAAGGAATTTTTAATAAAAATCCTCCCAAACCCAGATATACAGAACTTTGGGATGTTAGCATTGTTCTTACTTTGCTTAGGCAATGGGCTCCAATTACGTCAATGTCTTTGCAGAAGTTAACATTTAAGGTAGTAATGCTAATGGTATTAGTGTCAGCTCAAAGAGTACAAACATTGCAAATGCTACGTTTAGATTGTATGCATGTGGCTTCAGATAACATTGTGTTTTATGTTTATGATCTAATCAAACAAAGCAGACCAGGAAAAACTGGAACCAAGGTAATGTTTAAAGCATTGTGTGTAGTTAAGCATTTGACTCAATATATTGAAGTAACCAAGAGTCTCCGGGGTGGTGAGACAGTGTTACTGATTACGCACAAAAAAACGCTTAAAAAAGTTTCAGTTCAAACCATTTCTAGATGGTTAAAACAGGTTTTGGATTTATCAGGAGTAGACACTGATGTGTTTAAATCTCACTCCACTAGGGCTGCAGCTACGTCTGCGGCGAAGGTACAGGATGTACCACTCGATCAAATTTTAGAGGCCGCAGGGTGGTGTAAAGAAAAAACCTTTTCAAAGTTCTATGATAAACCTATTGTCACTGTGCCAGGGTTTGGACACGCAGTGTTGGGTTCTCTTTGAATGCTTGCTTTGTTTTATATTATCAATTTATATTATCGATTTATGTTATCATTTGATATCATTATTACTTTTGTTGTAAACTTTCCCCTGGTATAGAGGGGTTATTAAAATTTGTTCTTTTATGATTAAAAGACATTACATAACTGAAACAATGTTTTAAAAATATATGATTTACTCATTACTGTTTTGACTGAAACAGAGTGTCGTATGGAATGAATCTGCAACATAAAAAACACAGAGCTTTAAAATCTTCACGTAGTCACTCACGTGACTCCGAAGTAAAATAGTAAGATTAAATGAGAATTTACCTGTTCGAAGTTTGATCTTTATTTTATGAGGAGTTACGATGAGGGATTACGTGCCCTCCGCTCCCAACCCTCAGAATATAAATGATCATCTGGTAGTTCTAGTCTATGTGAGCCTTACTATCTTACTCTGGCTATTGGTTCTGTGTTTTTCATGCCGCTGCTTTGAAGTATGCAGATCATGCGCCAGGCGGGGCTTCTTCATGTAATCCCTCATCGTACATGGGAGTTGTGTACAGGCCACCTAACAGTGGTAGTGGAGTTGGGGATGGCATCAAACAGGAAATTAGAAATGAATGTAACAAGGGTAAAACAGTTATAATGGGCGACTTCAATCTACATATAGATTGGGTGAATCAAATGGGCAGGAGTGCTGAGGAAGAGGATTTCTTGGAATGTTTGCGGGATAGTTTTCTAAACCAACATGTAGAGGAACCAATGAGAGAGCAGGCCATTCTAGACTGGGTATTGAGTAATGAGGAAGGGTTAGTTAGCAGTCTTGTTGTGCAAGAGTGACCATAATATGGTTGAGTTCTTCATTAGGATGGAGAGTGACATAATTAAGTCAGAAACAAAGGTTCTGAACTTAAACAAAGGTAACTTTGAAGGTATGAGAAGTGAATTGGCCAAGATAGACTGGCAAGTGATTCTTAAAGGGTTGACAGTGGATGTGCAATGGAAGGTATTTAAAGACTGCATGGATGAAGTACAACAATTGTTCATCCTAGTTTGGCAAAATAATAAATCAGGGCAGGTAGTGCATCCATGGATAACAAGAGAAATCAGGGATAGTATAAAAACAAAAGATGAAGCATACAAATTAGGCAGAAAAAGCAGCCTACCAGAGGGCTGGGAGAAATTCAGTTCAGCAGAGGAGGACAAAGGGCTTAATTAGGAAAGAGAAAATAGATTATGAAAGAAAACTGGCAGGGAACATAAAAACTGACTGCAAATGTTTTTATAGATATGTGAAGAGAAAGAGATTAGTTAAAACAAATGTAGGTCCCTTGCAGTCAGAAACAGGTGAATTGATTATGGGGAACAAGGACATGGCAGACCAATTGAATAATTACTTTGGTTCTGTCTTCACTAAGGAAGACATAAAGAATCTGCCGGAAATAGCAGGGGACCGGCGGTCAAATAAGGTGGAAGAACTGAGAGATATCCAGGTTAGCCGAGAAATGGTGTTGGGTAAATTGAACGGATTGAAGACCGATAAATCCCCAGGGCCAGATAGTCTGCATCCCAGAGTACTCAAGGAAGTAGCCACAGAAATAGTGGATGCATTAGTGATAATTTTTCAAAACTCCTTAGATTCCGCAGTAGTTCCTGAGGATTGGAGGGTAGCTAATGTAACCCCACTTTTTAAAAAAGGTGGGAGAGAGAAAACGGGGAATTACAGACCAGTTAGTCTAACATCGGTAGTGGGGAAACTGCTAGAGTCAGTTATTAAAGATGGGATAGCAGCGCATTTGGAAAGTGGTGAAATCATTAAACAAAGTCAGCATGGATTTACGAAAGGTAAATCATGTCTGACGAATCTTATAGAATTTTTCGAGGGTGTAACTAGCAGAGTTGATAAGGGAGAACCAGTGGATGTGTTATATCTGGACTTTCAGAAGGCTTTCGACAAGGTCCCACATAAGAGATTAGTATACAAACCTAAAGCACACGGTATTGGGGGTTCAGTATTGATGTGGATAGAGAACTGGCTGGCAGACAGGAAGCAAAGGGTAGGAGTAAACGGGTCCTTTTCAGAATGGCAGGTAGTGACTAGTGGGGTACCGCAAGGCTCAGTGCTGGGACCCCAGCTATTTACAATATATATTAATGATTTGGACGAGGGAATTGAATGCAACATCTCCAAGTTTGCGGATGACACTAAGCGGGGGGGGTAGTGTTAGGTGTGAGGAGGATGCTAGGAGGCTGCAAGGTGACTTGGATAGGCTGGGTGAGTGGGCAAAGGCATGGCAGATGCAGTATAATGTGGATAAATGTGAGGTTATCCACTTTGGTGGCAAAAACAGGAGGGTAAACTATTATCTTAATGGTGGCAAATTAGGAAACGGGGAGATGCAACGAGATCTGGGTGTCATGGTACACCAATCATTGAAAGTAGGCATGCAGGTGCAGCAGGCAGTGAAGAAAGCAAATGGTATTTTAGCATTCATAGCGAAAGGATTTGAGTATAGGAGCAGGGATGTTCTACTGCAGTTGTACAGGGTTTTGGTGAGCCAACACCTGGAGTATTGCGTACAGTTTTGGTCTCCAAATCTGAGAAATTCTTGCCATAGAGGGGGTACAGAGAAGGTTCACCAGACTGATTCCTGGGATGTCAGGACTTTCATATGAGGAAAGACTGGATAGACTTGGCTTGTACTCGCAAGGATTTAGAAGACTGAGGGGGGATCTTATAGAAACTTACAAAATTCTTAAGGGATTGGACAGGCTAGATGCAGGAAGATTGTTCCCGATGTTGCGGAGGTCCAGAACAAGAGGACACAGTCGAAGGATAAGGGGGAATTCCTTTAGGACCGATATGAGGAAAACATTTTTCACACAGAGAGTGATGAGTCTCTGGAATTATCTGCCACGGAAGGTAGTTGAGGCCAGTTCATTGGCTATATTTAAGAGGGAGTTAGATATGTCCCTTGTGGCTAAAGGGATCAGGGGGTATGGAGAGAAGGCAGGTACAGGATACTGAGATGGATGATCAGCCATGATCATATTGAATGGCGGTGCAGGCTCGAAGGGCCGAATGGCCTACTCCTGCACCTATTTTCTATGTTTCTATGTTTCTATGTGGAGTGTGGTGGTCAGTTTTGGTCACCTTGCCATGTCATTAAGCTGGAAAGTATCCAGAGAGGATTTACAAGGATGTTGCGAGGACTTTAGGGACTGAGCTATGGGGACAGATTGGGCAGGCTAGGACTTTATTCCTTGGAGCTGAGGGCTGATCTGACAAAAGTATATAAAATCAGGAGCAGAATAGATAAGGTAAATGCGCAGTCTTTTACCCAGGATAGGGGAATCAAAAACAAGAGGACATATTTAACGTGAGAGGGGCAAGATTTAATACGAACCTGAGGGGCAAGTTTTTCATTCAGAGGGTGTCGGTAGGTGAATGGATCGAGCTTCGGGTTGAGGCTTAACATTTAAATGGCACTCAGACAAGTACATGGATAGGAAAGGTTTAGAGCGATATGATCCAAACATGGACAAATGTGGCTCGCTTAGATGGGGCTTCTTGGTCAGCATGGACGAGTTGGGCCAAAGGGCCTGTTGCTGTGCTGTATGACTTCAAGACTGTAAGTGGAACTGAATGGATTCTTCTGCACAGTGCCACAAAGGACAATGGACGAAATTGTTTCATAGAGGCATGCGGCATAGAAACAGGCCCATAGAAACATCCACCTGTCCAAGCACCCGTCCAAATCGTAAACGGCACCAGATTCCACGCGCCTCCTTCCACGTTGACCATGATCTCGGGTTGGTCACAACTCTCTAGAGCTGCTGGAAATGGCGTTCCTGACCTTGCATGTATCTTGATCGTGGAGCATTTTTCTCAAATGCAATTGTGCTCAGAAATTCATGAAACTGCCACATGATGGCCTGCAAGCAGTGATCTTAACCAGTGGATTCGCCTGAGACCTAATTTCATTAGAAACTAGTGTCAAAGAAAGTCAGTCGTCCGGGACAAAGAGACAAAGGAATAGTTAATGTTTCCGCTTGTGACCCTGACTTGGGACTGAAAGGTGAATTATCCTTTTGCCCTCAAACATGCTGCTTAACCCACTGAATTCCACCAGAATGTTTTTTTGCTGTAGAATATGGACCTTACACTGAAGAGAGATACAAAACGCTGGAGTAACTCAGCGGGACAGGCAGAATCTATGGAGAGAAGGAATGGGTGATATTTCGGATCGAGACCCTTCTTCAGACTAAGAGTCGGGGGAGATGGAGACACAGAGATAAGGAAGGGTATGGCATGAGAACAAGACTGCTGATCAGGGAAAATGTGGAATAAATCATTGTTAACTAGGGGAAGTTGACAACGAAGCATACAGAGGTAAACTTTAGTCAGGAAGACAGTCAGACTGGTAGGAGAACTCGGAAGGGGGAGAAATGGAAAGGGAGGGAATGCAAGGGTTACTTGAAGTTAGAGAAGTTAATGTTCATACCGTTGGGCTGTAAGCTGTCCAAGCGAAATATGAGATGCTGTTCCTCCAATTTGCGTTGGTCCTCATTCTTTCATCATATGACAGTCCCGCCATCCCGGGAATTGACCTCGTGAACCTACGCTACATTCACTCACTAGCAAGAATGTCCTTCCTCAAATTAGGAGACCAAAACTGCACACAATACTCCAGGTGTGGTCTCACCAGGGCCCTGTACAACTGCAGATGGCCCACTTTGCTCCTATACGCAACTCCTCTTGTGATGAAGGACAACATGCCATTAGCTTTCTTCACTGCCTGTTGTACCCGTATGTTTACTTTCAGTGATTGATGTACAAGCCGTGTGCAGACGGGACATCGAAGGATGAGAAGCCGAAGCCAAGAAGTGGAAGCCAGGATACCGAACGCACTCGATGCCGATAGGTTACGAAACCGAAAGGATATGAACCCGAACAGATACCACGCCGCAAAGACAGGACACAGAACAGACTTGACGTCGAAAATGCCGCCGAACGGACATGACGTCTCCGGGGACGGGACTTGTCCGAGACCTTGTCAGCGATTGGTCCAGACCCCCGCATCCATCACACCACCTGGATCTTGGGGAGACGGAGGATGGGGGGGAGCTACAGCTTGCATTTGTAAAATGGTGGCAGTGACTCCAATCAGCTGCGATTGTCACAGAGGCAGTGATGTGATGGATGCCACGGGGGTCTGGATCAATCGCTGACAGTGGATGAAACCCAAACGGCCATAGCCCTTGTTGGTTTGAAGGCGAATGGCTTGCCCACTGGAGAGAGGTTTTAATCGTTTGCTGGACTTATAGAAAAATCGCTTTTGGGTATCGCGATTCAGCTGGAGTTGTTTCTGTACAACAAGTGGTGAACGAACCTGTGGCTGCAGTAGTTGTTGGGGCACAGGCAGTGCAGCATGGGTCTGTCGGGACATCAGGCGGTGGGTGGGAAACCCCTGTATTGGGTCACGGACGATGTTTCTTAAGTTGAGCAGGTCCAGGCAGACATCGGATTTGGCAAGGTGTGAGCGCTCCATTAATTGCTTGGCTCTCCGGACAGCCTGTTCTGCAAGTCCGTTTGACTGTGGGAATTCAGGACTGCTGGTGACATGGCGAAAATCCAATCGCTGAGCAAAGTTTTTAAAACACTGGCTAGTGAACTGACTCCCGTTATCCGTCAACAGGTGTGCGGGAGCACTGTGTACGGCAAAATGGCGCGACAACTTTTGGATGGCTGCATCCGATGTTATGCTTTGGAGCAGGTCAATTTCAAACCAGCCCGAATACGAGTCAACAAGAACCAGATACTTTTTGCCATGCCACTCTAATATGTCGGTATTCAGGACAGAGGAAGAACAGGGAGTGAGAGCAGGGGTTGTTTCTGTTGGTGTGGCATCAGGCTGTTGAAGACAGCGCAGGCTTGAACTTTCTTGTGCACAAATTTGGTCATTCCGGTCCAGAAAAACATGCTCTTTGCACGTAGTAAGGTTGCTTCATTGAAACACTGTAGCTGCACCATCATCCATTGCAGGCGAGCAGGAGCAGCACGAATGGGTTTGTTAAGAATGGTGATCAGCTGGTGGTCTGTTGTGGAATTGCCAAAAATAAAGTCCTTGAATTTGGTGCAGGCGAAAACCACCTCAAGTAATCCCTTTTCAATCTGGGCGTATCACTGTTCAGTCTCGGACAGGGTGGGGGAGGCGTAAGCAATAGGTCTGCAGTCTCCTTCAGTGGAAGTCTGCAGGCAAGCAGCTCCGAGTCCATATTGGGATGCATCACACATGAGCGTCACCGGTAGGTTTAAATCAAAATAAGCGAGGGTAGGGACACTGGACAATTGTAATTTAAGGATTTCAAAATCTCTGGTGTTGTGGGTACCAAGACCATGAGAGTCAGTTGTCGTAGGGGAGCAGATATTTTGCTGAGGTTGGGAATGAGTTCCCCAAGTATTTGACCATTCCCAGGAATCTCTGTAAAGTCATAACGTCAGTGGGAGCTGGCATTTCGTTGATGGTGTCGTGGTTACCGATACTCAAAAGTAAGTCAGGCGACGTGGAGAATTCTTCAAGAAGTTCAAACCTTTATTTGCAAATCAAGGCTGGGACAAACAAAGAGTCAATTGCTTGACTGCTCACTTCACACAAAGAGTTGCTTCTTTTTATGGCATGTTTAACTCTGTACGCCCCACCCCGGTACATTTCCATACCCAATCACTTGCAGACATTCCTTATCATTAGCCAATTACCTGCATTCATATCTCTCCTCCTACCCCAGTTATTTCCCTTCTGTTAATCCATATTTGTTTAAACCACATGACTTCTCCTATCTTGGCCCTCCGTATCTCTTCCAGATAGGGTTTGTTACAGAGTTACAAAGGTCATATACCTGTTACTATTGATTTAAGCTAATTGCAGAACAAGCTTTGAGAGAAGAACCCAAAGCTTACACGAGGCCTTACAAAAACAAACAGAACAAACACAGAGGAAAAAAGGTTTATACAAACATGCAGTTACAAAAGTTAAAATACAAAGGATTTCAAGTATCTAAAGTATTACAAACACTAAGGATATAAAAAATATAAAAGTTAAAATACTGATTTCTGTACTTCCATAATGGCAGTGATCTTGGAGGGGTCTGAGGCCATCATTGGTGAATACGTATCCGACATAATGGACCTCTTTGACACAACATCTGCATTTTAGAGGGTTAAGCTTGAGATGGATGTCTTTAAACGGTCTAGTACTTTTTTAAAGTTGGCATCATGTTCAGCCATGTTGCATCCAGCAACGAGAATATGTTCGACAATGATGGCACATGGATACCCTGCAAATAATTGATTCATTGTGCGTTGGAATACCTCACTGGCAGAGTTGATGCCAAAGAGCATCCGCAGAAATTTGTAGTGGCCAAAGGGGGTGCCGAACGTGGTGAGATTGGACGAGTCAGGGTCCAGCGGGATCTGCCAGAATGAACTTTTGGCATCCAGAACAGAAAACAGTGACGCGCTGACCAACTGGGCAGCAACTTCCTCTACTGTGCGTATCGGGTAGTGTGGACATTTGATCGATGTGATCAGGCCTCTGGGGTTGAAGCAAATTCGGATTTCATACTTGTTTTTCTTTGTTTCAACCACCATGGTGGAAACCCAGTCGGAAGGGTCGGTGACCGCGGCAATGACACCCTAGGACACCATCAGCTGGAGCTCATTGTATACTCTGTCGCGCATAGCATGTGGAATGCAGTGTGGCGCACGAACCACAGGTAGGACATTTGGATCAGTGATGATGTTGTATTTCATGGGTAGCTTCCCAAGCTTGTCGTCAAATAGTTCCTTGTACTGGGAAAGTATCTGCTGGGTGGAGCCCTCGGCAGGAGATATTTGATGGATGGCAGGCCCAAAAGTTACCAGTCCTAGATCCTGGCATGCGTTAATGCCTAACATGGTTGCAACTTTCCCACGGACATTGAAAAGGTTCAGCTTGTGAGCTTGTGACTCCAGGCGGCAGTTCAGCTCAGCTTCTCCAAGTGGGAGCACCTCCCATCCTCTGTAGGCCAACAAAGTGGCCGAAGTGTATAGAATATGTTCGGCTTCCTGATCCATTTAAATTCGGATAATGACATGACATTGCATTTGGCACCAGTGTCGAACTTTTCATCATTAATGGTGTTGTTGAGGTGTAATGAAACTTCGGGGTCAAGTTGGTTGTTAATGGAAGCAACCAGGGAGTTTATGTTATGACTGTTATCTTCATGCTCAGGGAGCAGAACAGGAGGGGATGCTGCCAGCTCTTGATACTCGCTATCAGTAGCTTCATGTTTTAACAGGTGTACAGACTGCCTTGGGAGTGAACGAGTCACACGTGAATGGCAGCATTTCATGAAATGATTCCTTCTTTTTACAAAAATGGCATATTTTCCCAAAAGCAAAGCATAGATCGCCAGCTGGTAGGAGCCGCCACAGTAAGAGCACACTTCAATAAATCTTTGAGGTTGTCGTGATGGTGTGTTAAGCTGTGAACACCCGTTATGGTAGGAAGTGTCAGTAGCATCGACATGGTGTGAGGAATGCAGTCCGGGGCCCAATTACCTGGTGTGAGAAGCTGTGAGGTTTTTTTTTATTTTATTTTTTGTTAGAAGTAAGTACAGTAGTGTGGTACCTAGGTACCTAATACATACATACACATTACCATTCTTGTACAACTTCGTATTTTTAATTTAATAATAAAAGAACAATGAAAGAAAAAAGGAAATATAGTGTCAAAATAAATAGACAAGCGAGTAGAAACAGATAGCGAAAGAGATAAAGAGCAGATATAAACAAGCTAAAAAGATTGAGAGAAAAAGAGAAAGTAGAGAGAAAACAGATTAGAAGAGATCTACCTATTTTGTATTTTTGCCCATCCGTCACCCGGTTCTGAACCATTTAATTTCTAAGGTTGTGTTATGTTGCACCATATGCTTGTAAAAAGTCAATAAAAGGAGGCCAAGTCTTTAAGAATTGGTCTATTTTGCCTAGTAGGAGGAATCTCATTTCTTCAAGATGTAGCGTTTCCGACATATTTGAAATCCACATTTTGAACTTTGGCGTTGTTGCATTTTTCCAGAATTTGAGTATAAGTTTTTTGCTGTTATTAAACCGTAATTAAGAAGAGCTTCTTGGAACATAGTTAATTTACTTCCCTTTTCATTGATCCAAAGATAATCAGTTCTGTATTGGGGTTCAATTTTGTGTTAAATAGTTTTGTAAAAGTTCAAAACATTTCATTCCAAAATTTATGCAGTTTTGTACAAGAGACAAAGGAATGTTCTATAGTGGCATTTTGAGTTAGACATTTATCACAAATGGGGAAAACATTTGGAAATATTTTATTCAGTCTAGTTTTCGAGTAATATAATCTGTGTAAAATTATAAATTGTTAGGTTATGTCTTACATTAATCGAACGTTTATGTACATATAATTTTTCCCATCTGTCGTTCGGAATTTTTATCAATAACTCTTGTTCCCAGTCCCTTCGAATTGCCTCTGTCATTGGGGTTTCTATATTTAAAATGATATTATATAAATATGATATTAAATTGCTTGATTCTGCCTTTTTATTCATTCCTTCCTCTAATAAAACTGAGGTGAAAGTTTGATATCCTTGTATATATTTTTTCAAATAATCTTGAATTTGAAGATATTTAAAATATTGATTACTTTTCAAATTATATTTTAGTTGTAATTGTTGGAATGATAAAGTTTTCCCATTTCATACATATCTCCCATCATTTTAATTCCTATTCTTTCCCAATGGATAAATGTTTTATCAATAATAGATGGTTTGAATGAGGGATTGTTAGCTATTGGAGAAAGAAGCGATAAATTTATTAATTTTAAAGTAAATTTTATTTGTTTCCAAATTCGTATTATACTGTGAATAATTAGATTCTTCTTATATATTATATTGTTCAGTTTCATCGGGGAAAGAAGGATCGCTCCTATATTGTAAGGGGAACAATCCTCTTTCTCCATTCTTATCCAATCTACCTGTTGGGCAGAGCTGTCCAACCAATAGATTATATTTTTAATATTCACCGCCCAATAGTAATACAGTAAGTTAGGGAGTGTCAGTCCCCCTGATTCTTTAGATTTACACAAGTGTTTTTTTTTATTTCTGTGTGATTTATAGTCCCATATGAAGTTTGTAATATCAGAATCTAGTTTTTTAAAGAATTTTTTTGGTAAGTATATTGGTATTGATTGAAATAGATACAGTATTTGTGGTAAGAAGATCATTTTTATCGCATTTATACCCCAGGTCACATCACTGAGGATGCGTCCCAGCGCATCTAGAAGATGTATATTTTTCACATTGAAGTCTGGCTCAGCCAGTGGCACCTAGGAATAGACTGGGTGACAACCAAGAATAGTTTGGTGACTACTGAGAGACAGTTGACGGCACGGAAAGACGGCACCCGGGAAAGGCTGGGTTAGTACCCCAGTCTGTGTCTTTCGTGAGAAAGAAACTCAACAAAGCTACGGAAAGGCCTAATGAACCATTGTGGCCTAAACATCCATCAGGCGAGAATGAAATGCTTGAAGAAGGAGAAAGAGGTGCAGCGCACAGGCCTTGAACCTGGTGAGACGCAGCAGGAGCCCGGCCGGGAGTCACCACACAGAGCCCAGTCCGTCCATGCCCTAGAGTCTCCCAACCCCTGCAGAGTAGTTATTAAGATGGTTGATCCGTGGGCGGTTGCTGCTGAGACGCAAGTCGGGGCCTGATCAACCCCGGCTGGGTCGCCTGGGCGAGGGTGTCTGATGTTGTGAGACCCAAAACACCCGATGACCCCAGGTCACATCACTGAGGATGCGTCCCAGCGCATCTAGAAGATGTATATTTTTCACAGTAAGTTAGGAAGTGTCAGTCCCCCTGATTCTTTAGATTTACACAAGTGTTTTTTTTTATTTCTGTGTGATTTATAGTCCCATATGAAGTTTGTAATATCAGAATCTAGTTTTTTAAAGAATTTTTTTGGTAAGTATATTGGTATTGATTGAAATAGATACAGTATTTGTGGTAAGAAGATCATTTTTATCGCATTTATTCTGCCTATTAAGGACATCGGCAATGTTTTCCAAAATGTAATCAACCCATTTAATTTTGTTAATAAAGGCATATAGTTTGCGTTGAGTAATGATTTATATTTCCTAGTAATTTGGATACCCAAATACTTGAATTTTTCTGTTGCAATTCTAAAAGGGAATTTCAACAGATGTGTCGGCTCTTGAGGTTTTATCGTCATAATTTCGCTTTTGTTCCAATTTATTCCATATCCTGAAAAGGAACCAAATTCCTCTATTAAATTTAGTATATTTGGTATGCTAATTCACGAATTTGTAATATATAATAATATGTCGTCTGCATATAATGACATTTTATTATTTGAGTGTTGTATGCTTAGGTGTGTTGTATGTGCTTTTCAATAAATACTGCTGTACCATGTTTGTGAGTATGTGTGAGTTACTCAACATGGTTTCAGACGTGATTGTTGACCCACTCTGTGTTTAAGTATATCAGTTTTTAATTTATTCCCTGTATTTCGTTTTCACCCGTTCTACCCATTCACTCGTGCTGCCATGGCAAGCTCACTTCGCAAGCCAGACCCTCTGATCATTGACTCGGACATCGCTGAACGTTGGCGGGTTTTCGAGCGTAATTTCAACCATTACATCCGTGCTGCTAATTGCAACGTTCCACTGGAACACCGTGCCTCTATACTCCTCAACGTCGCTGGCCCTGAAGCTATAAAACACGCAGAGCGTTTCGACTACTCTGGTAGTCGACTATGAGCGGTTCTAGATCACAACAACCAAATCGTGGTACCTGCTAAAACTATTAATGATCCTGAGGTCCTACTCACTAAATTCAGACGGCTATGTGACTTTCGTGTCAACTCCATACTTGAACATACTAAGTTTTTTGCTCAAAACCAACAACAAAGTGAGCCTGTGGAAAATTACATTAGCGATCTTAAACATATTGCTGCACGCTGCCGTTTTGCTAATCTGTGCAACAAACTCATCCGTGATAGGCTGATGGGTGGACTGCTCAGTGATAAAGTACGCGATGAATTGCTCCGCGATACTGAACTGACCCTGGCCAGGGCTGAACATGCTTGTAGGATTGCTGAACTCACAGCTTCTTAGGAGCTCAGATTACATTTCAGGAAATAAAAGAAACAATAAATTTGTTGAAGAATGGTAAAACGCCAGGACCAGATGGCTTTAGTAATGAATTCTATAAAAGATTCTACAAGATAATTTCTCCACGCTTACAAGATTTATATATACGTGCTTTTAAAGAAAATATACTACCAGAAACACTAACCGAGTCAACTATTACACTTATACCTAAAAAGGATAAAGATCTAGAAGACCCAGGCTCATATAGAGCCATAGCACTCCTAAATACAGATCAAAAAATATTAGCAAATACCCTAGCGAGAAGATTGAGTAAATATGTTAGCAAACTAATAAATCAGGACCAAATGGGGTTTATACCCAAGAGATACTCATTAAATTTGAGATGGCTGTTTAATATAATGTACTCACATAAAACTGAAGAAGAAGATCTAGCAATTATTTCATTGTATGCAGAAAAAGCTTTTGATCAAGTGGTATGGCAATATTTATTCAAAGTATTGCAAAAATCTAATAAGGGAGATAATTTTATCTCATGGGTAAAATTATTATACGATAAGCCGACGGCTAGAATACTGACTAATAATATATTATCCCCGAAATTCCAATTATCAAGGGGCAATAGACAGGTGTGCTCATTATCGCCCCTGCTATTTGCACGAGTGATAGAGTCTTTAGCAGAAAGTATAAGAAGTCATCAAATATTCATGGATATAATACCAAACACTCAAATAATAAAATGTCATTATATGCAGACGACATATTATTATATATTACAAATTCGTGAATTAGCATACCAAATATACTAAATTTAATAATGAACTAAATGAACTTTATTAATGAACTAAATTTGTTCATAACTTTGGCGGCAAAAACAAGAGGGTAGATTATTATCTGAATGGTGGCAAATTAGGAAAAGGGGAGATGCAACGAGACCTGAGTGTCATGGTACACCAGTCATTGAAAGTAGGCATGCAGGTGCAGCAGGCTGCGAAGAAAGCGAATGGTATGTTGGCATTCATAGCAAAAGGATTTGAGTACAAGAGCAGGGAGGTTCTACTGCAGTTGTACAGGGTCTTGGTGAGGCCACACCTGTATTGCGTGCAGTTTTGGTCTCCTAATCTGAGGAAAGACATTCTTGCCATAGAGTGAGTACAGAGAAGGTTCACCAGACTGATTCATGGGATGGCAGGACTTCCATATGAAGAAAGACTGGATAGACTCGGCTTGTACTCGCTGGAATTTAGGAGATTGAGGGGGGATCTTATAGAGGCTTACAAAATTCTTAAGGGGTTGGACAGGCTAGATGCAGGAAGATTGTTCCTGATGTTGGGGAATTCCAGAACAAGGGGTCACAGTTTAAGGATAAGGGGGAAGTCTTTTAGGACCGAGATGAGAAGATCTTTTTTCACACAGAGTGGTGAGTCTGTGGAATTCTCTGCCACAGAAGGTAGTTGAGGCCAGTTCATTGGCTATATTTAAGAGGGAGCTAGATGTGGCCCTTGTGGCTAAAGGTATCAGGGGGTATGGAGAGAAGGCAGGTACAGGATACTGAGTTGGATGATCAGCAATGATCATATTGAATGGCGGTGCAGGCTCGAAGGGCCGAGTGGCCTACTCCTGCACCTATTTTCTATGATTCTATGATTCTATGTTGAGAAATAGCTCTCAAATGTATCCAATATATTCAGTAGTTCCAGGGTTTTGATCTGATGGCCAAAAAGGAATGGGATTATCTTTAGTGGTAACTTCTGAAGACTTGTTATCATGCCAGAGAATTTAAGGACATTCACTGGCAGTTTCTGTAATATTTTAGTGACCTCCACATGTTGAAAACATGGAGCATCTTGTCATCTTGATGAATACAGTAGGTGGAGATACACTATTATAATATTATAATATTATATATTATATCGAAGCATTTATCAGGGGTCCTATTTACAGGTCATAATTGCCCTGGATCTTTGGAGAATTTAACAGATCTTTCAAAATTAGATTTAGTGTGATTTCTTCACTTCCTTGAGCACGGTTTAATTTTTGATACAAATAGCAGTCTAGCTGCACTATCACTGCACTTTGCTTAAGGTCATGTCATAGTGTCATGAGCGGAATTAGGCCATTCAGCACATCATGCCTACTCCGCCATTCAATCATGGCTGATCTATCTCTCCCTCCTAACCCCATTTTCCTTCCTTCTCCCCATAACCTCTGACACCCGTACTAATCAAAAATCTATCTAACTAAATCTATCTTAAAAATATCCACTGACTTGGCCTCTACAGCCTCTGTGGCAAAGAATTCCAGTTTCACCACTGGAATTCCTAATCTTCTTCCTAAAAGAACATCCTTTAATTCTAAGGCTATGACCTCTAGTCCTAGACTCTCCCACTAGTGGAAACATCCTCTCCACATCCGCTCTATCCAAGCCTTTCACTATTCTGCATGTTTCAATGAGGTCCCCCCTCATTTTTCTAATCTCTAGCGAGTACAGGCCCAGTGCCGACAAACGCTCATCATAGCTTAACCTACTTATTCCTGGGATCATTTTTGTAAACCTCCTCTGGACCCTCTCCAGAGCCAGCACATCCTTCCTCAAATACGGTGCCCAAAATTGTTCACAATATTCCAAATGCGGCCTGACCAGCGCTTTATAGAGCCTCAGCATTATCCCTGTTTTTGTATTCTAGCCCTCTTGAAATAAATGCTAGCATTGAGTTTGCTTTCTTTACTACCGATTCAACTTACAGATTAACTTTTTGGGAATCCTGCACCAGCACTGCCAAGTCCCTTTGCACCTCCGATTTCTCGATTCTCTCTCCATTTAGAAAATTGTGTACGCCTTTATTTCTTCTACCAAAATGCATGACTCCGCACTTTGCTACACTATATTCCATCTGCCACTTCTCTGACCACTCTCCCAACCTGTCCAAGTCCTTCTGCAGAGTCCCTGCTTTCTCTACACTACCTGCCCCTCCACCTATTTTCGTATCATCCGCAAACATCGCCACAAAGCCTTCAATCCCCTCGTCCAAATCATTAATATACAACGTGAAGAGTAGGGGCCCCAGCACCGAGCCCTGCGGAACTCCGCTAGTCACTGGCAGCCAACCAGAAAAAGCCCCCTTTATTGCCACTCTTTGCCTTCTGCCAACCTGCTATCCATGCTAGTATCTGCCTTTTGATACCATGGGTTCTCATCTTCCTTAGCAGCCTCTCGTTTGGCACCTTATCAAAGGCTTCCTGAAAATCTAAGTAAACAACATCTACTGACTCTCCTTTGTCTGTCCTGCTATTTACTTCTTCAAAAAATTGCACCAAATCTATCAAGCAAGACCTCCCCTTCACAAAGCCGTGCTGACTTCAGCCTATTTTATCATGAACTTCTAAGTACTCCGTAACCTCACCCTTTATAATGGACTAAAATCTTATCAACCTCCGAAGTCAGACTAACTGGCAGCGGGGTAATATTGGCAATTTTCCAATGATCTGGGACCTCTGCTGTCTTCAGTGATTCTTGAAATATCACTACTAATGTCGCCACAATCTCGGGATCTTATATCTTTATGTTGTTGTGAAGGTGGTTTCACTTTAATCCAGTTTTATGACTGGTTGAAATTATATGAAGAAGATAGGCACAAAAAGCTGGACTAACTCAGCGGGTCAGATAGCATCTCTGGAAAAAAGGAATAGGTGACTTTTTGGATCGAGACCCTTCTTCAGACATATGTATATCTGTTAGAAAAAGCTTTGCTTGATGTTTATCATGATTGAGAGTTTAAGTAGCAATGTTACAACATTTTGAGATTTTAAAAATCAAGTCTGCAATTTATCCCATCAGATAAAGCATAAAAAAGAAGTTTAATTTGACACCTAATTCACTTTCATATCTTCAGTATTAAGAAAGTTATGGCCATTTTCATACTCGGAAATTAGCATCTTGTTCCCCATTGCCTTTCAATTGACTTAACTCAAAAGCTGTGATCTGGAACAGTTAAAAGCCCATAACTTTCTTAAAAATTAAGAGAACTCAATGAAATTTTCAGTTATTATAGATTGAAGCATTCTGAAACAAATATGAAACAATCTTACTTGGATGATCTGAAATTAAAGCATATAATTAGTTAGTTATCTAATTGTAGCTAATTACAAAATTCAATGAGTAGATCTAAACATCTATCCATTTCTTAAGAAAAGATAAACTTTTTTTAAATTGCCTAAGTGTCCAAATAACATTCACACAATAATCCACAATATAACATAATTTTTAAATCTCATTTTCATGAATTTCTGGGCCAAATGGAAGGAATTTAGTGTTTTATGCCTGTAAATTAATGGCCATTTAAATCAACTTGCGAGTGGGTTTTAGTGGAATGCGGTGGATTAGAACGTTGCGGTTAGCGGTGAAGTCGGGAGGAAAAATACTGTTTGTTCATACATTTTTTTGGACCCCATTTCGCAACATGAAAATATTATTAAAGCCTCCCAAAAAAACAACTTTTAATATAAAAATAAACTATTTACCTTTTTTTCTCCCCTATGCAAAATCCTTCCGGTTGTCGGTGCTCACGGCTTTTGAAGGTGATTTTTAAATTACTCTAGTTAATAAATAATTTAGAGTAATTTAAAAATACCTTCATTCATGAAATGTCGGAGCGATTTTTCTTCCGCAACGAAATCGCCCGACATTGATCGATTTTCCCTGCCTGTGGAAAAACGGCACTTTAAGCCCGCCCCCCTCTGAAAGGCGCCAAAGTCACGCACACGGGGAGCGGCAGAATTGCAGCGCTGCTCAAGGTAAGTTTTGTAACATACCTAGTTTAAGGGTCTAGAAAATAGTGCAGCTGTTTTATAATGGTTCTTAGGATACAGCTTGCTGTGTTTGTTTCTTTTTCCATTGTCATTGTAGGATCTCGCCAGGCACAAACTGACTGCTACAGCATAGGGTCGTACAGCACAGACAGGATTTTACAGGACTTTTCGTGAAAACCCCACCAGCACGCATGCGCGACATATCGTCGACCGCATGCGAAGCAACAGGCAGGGAGGAGGGTCGCTCCTCCACCAGAACGGACCTGCAGGGAAGGTTTTTTCTTTCAGGGACTCTGTGGGACAGAGTACCCCACCAAAGGGCCGCCTCGAGAGACTGACTGCGGACCGCAGTCAGCGGCGGCAGAACTCTCATAGAAGTCGGGCAGCCCGTTGACCCGGACTGAGGGTTTCAATACTCACCGGGAAGTCGGGCCCCGGCAGGGTCCGGGCTCACAGACTCGCCGTTCGCGGGTAGCGACGGCAGAGCGGCAGCCCCGACTTAACACCGCAGCCCGCAGGATCACCGCGGACTGACGGCAACGCTACCCGGAAGTCGGGAGCTCCAAGACAGAGCCGGGGCCCCGACTCAAACACAGGCGGCACAACACCTGGAAGTGGACATACCGTTGACCCAGCGGGGTTCGGGCTCACAGACTTGCCGTTTGGGACAGTCTTTATTCCCGCATGAGCAGATGGGGAGCACAACCTCCAACATGACACACTCCAGCAGGGTCTGGTCACCATGGGTCTCCGTACAGACCCATGGCAGTACCCTTTACAGGGCTGCCAAATGCTCACCCTCTTTGCAGGGGAGCATAAGGAGTCAGGCCCAGGCTGACTCTGAAGGAGAGAATCGCATTACGCAACGTCTGTCTGGGGGGGGGAGCGCTGCTCCACCAGGGGCCAAACCTGACGGAAATATGACCAACAGGTAAGTTGTACTAACCTTGAGTTGGTTGGGTTTCTGTATTGTTTAAATCCCTTACAGAAACTTTGTAATGCAGAAAAGGAGCAAAAAAGAGCTGCTTCAAGCATGCCATTGAAGACCGCGGGACTTTGGAGCGAGGTCGGCGGCCAACATTCCCGGAGCTGACCGTTGATTTCCGGCAGCACCCGTACCTCGGGCCGGGAAGACAGCGCAGAAGTCAGGGAGCCCCGCACAGTCGGGACCCGACTTTCCACCGCAGCAGTCCAGGGAGCTGCATACTGGCGGTAGGACTGCACAGGATCAGGGTAGCTAACACCCCGACTCCCCTCCGCTTCAGTCTGTACGAAAACAGACCAGCGGCAAAAAAGTGCAAAAGACAGGGCCCGGTTAAGGGACACCCCGACTCACCACCACATCAGTCCGCTAGACTGCGGACCAGTGGCAAAACCGCACAAAAGTCGTGTAGCCCCGTTGGAGCGGCTGGCGCCGACTCTTCACCGCTTCAGTTCGCTAGATTGCGGACCGGTGGCAAAACTAAACACTGGCACTGACTTTGCGTCGCATCAGTCCCGAAGACACGGCTGGAGCGACTCTCCACCGCTTCAGTCCGCTAGACTGCGGACCGGTGGCAAAACCACACTAAAGCCGTGTAGCCCCATAGGAGCGGCTGGCACCGACAACCTACCTCAGTCCCATAGACATCTCCTCGACGAAGTGCGGACTTTCGGTAGAGGCCCCATTTGTTTATCAGAACTTGGGGAAGACGACTTGCCGTCCGCAGATAGCGGCGGCGGGTGCATAGCTCGAATGGAGCGCATGGTTGAGCAGCTGCTCGAAAGGGACCTACTCCATCTGGAGCGTGCGTCCCTAGGATCCATGACAGGGCTGTCCAGCATCTCTCCCTCCTCAGTAGGGAGCGCCAGAAGTCAGGCACTAGCTGACCACGAAGAGGGGTTGGCTGAAGACCTACAGTTGCAAGGGATGCAAGAAGAGCAACTTCTGGGAATGGTGTCTAAGTTCACTCAACCATCCCAGAAAGGGCAACCTCTTCAGCCAAGACTAGCGGCCAAGCATAAATTACCTGACAACACACCATTTACAGGAACAGGTAATTTTGGAGACCACAAGCAAATACATGGCCCGGAAAATTGCGTGTCGCTGAACGTCCATACCGTGAACACACCCATATGGGGAAACATCAGCCCTGGGATAAGGGCACAGGGGAAAATTCAAAAAATCCTGAAACTACTGACCTCAGGCATCACTGCGTTTGCCAGGTCAGTCGACAGTATGGACATGACGGAAGAGCAGCAGGGTGCAGCCATGAAGCGTATGCTCTGCAATACGCAATACGAGTTCAATTGCTTCAGAAAAGCTCTATCCGTCCTACACTCAACCCCAAAAATTACAGGTTTGTGTAAGGCCACCGCTACACCACCACCAAGACAGTTGTTTGGTGATGACCTGCCCAAACAGGGGAAAGACCTAGACGAGGAAGTTAAAGCGGTAGGTTTGATAAAACCGCCTTCCTCTGGCAGACCTCCAGCGTATCGTCGGCAGCATCCATATGCAACATCTAACAGGCCCGGGTTCAACCTGATAGAGTGACGGGAGCAAACCCAAAGGTTGCGCCTTGCCATCAGAGGCCTGTTTAAGCCAAGGCCCACAGCGACCAGCCTGAAAAATGCGTCAACCCCACACCCCAGCACCACAGCAACCCAAGAAAGGACAGAAACATGTCCGTCTACAGATAGGCAATACCACAGTGTTGGCATATTAAACCATATGGGTGGTATCGAGTCGATATATTGGGATGAATTGGCAAAAATAATTTGACACTGGTGCATTGAAATATTTGGATATCAGCTACATACAAGCTTAATACAGTGGCAGACACTAGGTCACGAGTATTCAATGACAACATCAAGTAGATGTTGAACCCCCAAATATTTGCTAATATTATAGCCCCTATTAAAGTATGGAACACCAGATATCGACCTCATTGCATCCAGGTTGAACCATCAGATACCAAAATATGTCTTGTGGGAGCTAGATCCTGGGGCAATAGCGATGGATGCGTACTTGCTACATTGGGGGAAATTGTTCTTCTATGCATTTCCCCCTTTCCTGCCTCATCAGTGGGGTATTGCAGTAAATCCAGCTAGAATCTGCCTCAGGGATTCTGATAATACCCGTCTGCCCCACACAGCCATGGTTCCCGGTGGTCCTCGACATGGTGAAGAAACCATGGGTGCAGGTTCCTAAATGCCCGAACCTACTGATACATCCCATATCAGGGGAGAATCATCCATGCCGTGGTCATCTGAACCTGTTGGCTTGCAGGTTCTGAAGAGACCTTTGCTGGAATTCGGGCTGTCGAACAGGACCATGGATATCGTCACGACACCATACACCTGGTACAACCGGTCTTAAATTGGAATTCCATGCATATCCCATTGATGTACGCCTCTGTATAGCCACTTATCTCCGACATTATTTTAATGTCACGCAAAATATAAGGAGAATGGTTACAGGTCTATTCATCAGTTTTTAAAGCCCACATCACAGGGTAACTGCAGACAATTCCAGGTGGCTCAGGGTGGTGTTGGATGCAGCAGAGGTAGACACTGATATTTAAATCTCATTCTACCAGGGCTGCATCCACTTCAGCGGCGAGGACCATGGAGGTACCCATGGACCATGTCCTCGCAACAGCAGGCTTGGCCAATGGAGACATGTCTCAACGGTTTTATAACAAACCTGTGGCCACTCCTGCGATGTTTGCAGATACTGTTTTAAGTTCTGTTCCCTGAACGGTTCCCGAACTCAGGGGTTTTTTGTTTGTATTAATGAACACATTATTGTTTTTCAGCTCTATTACAAGGCTGAAATACGTTAACACACTTCCTCCATCAGTTATTACGGCAGTGTGTGAGCATGGGTGTGGTCCAGGGCATGAAATCACAGAGCTTTAAAATCTTCACAAAGTCACTCACGTGACTCCGAAGTAAAATTGTAAGATTAAATGAGAACTTACCAGTTTGAAGTTTGATCCTTATTTTATGAGGAGTTACGATGAGGGATTTTGTGCCCTCCGCTCCCAACCCTCTATAATAAGGCCAACTGGTATATGGTTTCTCTTAATCTTACTATCTCCAGTCAGTTCTGCTATCTGTGATTTCACAGCGCTGCTTTGAAGAATGTCGCGCATGCGTGCTGGCGGGGTCTTCACGAAATCCCTCATCGTAGCTCCTCATAAAATAAGGATCAAACTTCAAACTGGTAAGTTCTCATTTAATCTTACTATCTTAGGCCCAAATAGACCATGCCAACCAATATGGCCCATCTACACTCATCCTACCAGCCTGCATTTGGCCCATGTCCTTCGAAACCTTTCCCATCCATGTTGTTGTGTTCGATAAATCAGTCAAATAAGATCAAATAGAAAAAGTTGTCCTACAACTTTAGGCTGTGCACGCCATACGCAAGAAGAAGAAGAGACCAGATTCAGACGACAGAGTGTGAATAACACGGTATTTTATTACACTACCAAATAAGGTGGTCTACCCAACGTGTTTTACTCAGCAAACTCAGATGTTCCCAGGCATTGAATGAGAACAGGTGCAAAAACATCTTGTGTTCGAAGGTAGACACAAAATGCTGGAGTAATTCAGCAGGTCAGGCAGCATCTCTAGAGAGAAGGAATGGGTGACGTTTCGGGTCGAGACCCTTCTTCAGACTGATGACCGGGGAGGGGGTGGGACAAAGATAGAATGTAGGTGGAGACAGTAAGACTGGTGGGAGAACTGGGAAGGGGAAGGAGAGAGAAAGCAAGCGCTATCTGAAGTTTCCAAAGGGTTTGAAATGCTGCTAATTTAGCTGACTTCCATTTTAGCTGAAATTGTCTGTTTAACCCTTACAATACGCATGTACCTGCCCACATGCCTTCTAAGAATTGTTATAATATCTGCCTCAACTACCTGCTCTGGAAGCGCATTCACCCATTCTGTGGAAAAAGCTGCCACTCAGGTTCTGATTAAATCTTTCCCCTCTCACCTTAAACCAATGTCACCTGGTTCATGATTCCCCAATTCTTGGTAAAGGACTCTGTGCATTTACCTTATCTATTCACCTCAGGATCTTATGTACTTCTAAAATCACCCCCTCATCCTCCTGTGATCCAAGGTATAACCTCATCCTCCTGTGATCCAAGCTATATTCCTGCCCAACCTTTCCCTGTTGCTCAGGCCTGGCAACATCCTTGTGAATCTTCTCTGCACTATTTCCAGCTTAAGAACATCTTGCCCATAGCAGGGTGAAGAATACTGTACACAATACCCCAAATGGGGCCTCACCAATGTCTTGTACAACATAACATAGCAACATCTATGCTCAATTGCCTGACTGAAGGCAGCCAATGTACCGAAAGCCACCTTGACCACCCTCTATACATGTGAAACCACTGTAAATTATGTATAAAACACTCCCTGGGCCCTGTCGTTAGCTGTGACAGTCTAACCCTGGTTGGACATGCCAAAATGCAAAACCTCTGACTTATCTACATTAAATCTGATTAACCATACCTCAGTCCACTTGCCCAATTGATCAAGATCCTGCTGTAATTTTTGATAATCACCTTCTTATCTACAGTACCACCCTCTTTAGTGTCATCTGCAAACTTACTTATCATGCCTTTTACTGTAAATTTGCATCCAAATCATTGATATAAACCACAAACAACAATGGGCCCAGCACCAATCCTTGAGGCACATCACTTGCCACAGGCCTCCAGTCCAAGAAAGAGTCTTCCGCCATCACCCTCCCATGAAGCCAATTCTCCATCCACTCTCCTCTCCTACCCCCCTCAATAACGTGGGATAAGTCCCGTCAGGCCCTGGGGACTTATCCACTTAATGCACTTAACCATCTCCTTGTCGATCTCAAACTGCCTTCATATTTTTGCATTCTGTACACTGATTTCATGGTCCTCCAAGTCCTTCTCCATGAATACAGATGCAAAGTCCTCATTAGTATCTCACCTACAATCTTCGACTCCAAGTATAGATTCCCTGCTTTATCTTTGAGTGGTCCAACATTCTCCCTGGTCACCCTCTTATTTTTAACTTGCGTATCAAATGCCTTGGGATTTTCCTTAATCCGACTCACCAAAGACAACTCATGGCCCCTTTCGACACATCTAATCCTTGAGTTCTCATCTACTCGCTTTATGTTCCTCATAAGTCCTGAATGATGCCAACTTCTTTATCCTAACACACGCTGCCTTTTGTGTAGGAAGGAACTGCAGATGCTGGTTTACACCAAAGATAGACACAAATGCTGGAGTAATTCAGGGGGTCAGAAAGCATCTCTGGAGAATTCCTTCCTATGCATTTCCTTTTTCTTCCTGGCTATGTTTACAACCTCCTCGGTGATCCAAGGCTCCCTTACATTGCCGTTCTTATCCCTTCTTAAAGTTCACTAAAGAAGCCTTGACCCTCAATGTCCCAACCCCCCTCCATCTCTTTAACTGGGAATCTATTCTTCCCTATGGGGAAAAATCTGATGTGAAAATACGTGGAAATTCATAAAACAATTTAAGAATAGAGCACGCTTGTATTTTTCATTCTAATTATTTTACAGACTCCCTCCTTCCCGATGCCCTTACTCGAGCGCTCAGGTCTTCTGATGCTGGCCTGTTATGGGCCTGTCCCACTTGGGCGATTTTTTTCAGCAACTGTCATACTCGTAGCAGGTCAACAACTGGACCCCCCTACGACAATGTCTACAACAACCTACCACCTAGTCGACGTCCAGCTACGGCAAGCTACCGACAACCGGCGACCCATTAGGACGTTCACCTAGGACCACACCTACGACAACCTATGTCCACCCGTGACAAGCTACAACAAGGTACGACAATTCACTCGCCGGTACCTGTCGCCAGTTGACGTAGGTTGACGTAGGTAGTCGCCAATGGAATTCACCGAGGTCAGCACCGGCAACAACCTACGTCACCCTGGTGACAACCTACGACACACCTACATCAGGAGAAGTCAAGCTATGCTCATTGGTGTCAAGCCCACTGTTGCCGACTGTCGTCGAAAGGTTTTAATAATTTCGAAATCCAGCAGCGACCAGAAAAACGCTACGATTCTTTGGGCGACCTAGGAGACGACTCACGACCATACATCCCGGCGACCATGTGGCGACAGCCTAGTTGCCTGTAGTCACCTAAAAAATTGCCTAAGTGGGACAAGGGGCATTAGCCTCTCAATGCCGCAGCAATAAAAAATTGTTGAAGCAGCCTCTTTCAATGATGTCCCCAAGTTGTGGAATACCCTACCCAGGGCTATGAGAGACGGCCACTCAATTGGCATTTTTAAACGGCAGCTAAAAACTTGTCTTTTTAATCAAGCTTTTAATTGATTTAACTCTGTATTTGACCTCAGTATTTTTGTTTTTTACATTCTCAATTTTATATTTTCAATATTTGTATAAATCTGTGTCTTTTTATGCTATTAACTGCCTATGACCTTACTGTTTTAAATTGTATTTTTGTTTGGACCTGTGTTTTTGTGGAAAGTTATTATTATTAAAGTTATTCTAATTATCAATTTGCTCCTCTTCATTGAGGGCTCCCGATAGATGATCACAAAGACGGGTCCTACCTGACTCTCTGGATGGGAGCAAACACAATAATGACTGTCATAGGGTTATTACTCCGATGTTATTCCCCCTGTTACATTACTGATTTTACTCTGTTACTCCCTCCTGCTCCCCGTGGCTGCATTTCTCCAATTTTACTTTTGTTTCATTCTATTAATCTCTTTGATCTCATATTCTTCTTATGGTTCCCCCAATACATTGAATGCTTTATCTGCTATTTGTTCTGATACCCTTTGAAGGGGGCATGGTGGCGCAGCGGTAGAGTAATTGCCTTACAGCGCCAGAGCCCCGGGGTCGATCCCGACTACAGACGCTTGTCCAAACAGAGTATGTACCTTCACCCCGTGACCTGCGTGGGTTTTCTCCGAGATCTTCGGTTTCCTCCCACACTCCAAAGACGTGCAGGTTTGTAGGATAATTGTCTTGGTATAAATGTAAATTGCCCCTAGTGTGTGTAGGGTAGTGTTAGTGTGTGACGGTGTGGACTCTTTGGGCCGAGTAACTTCAAGTAACCCTTGCATTCCCTCTCTCTCCATCCCTCCCCCACCCAAGTCATTGTACCAGCTTCAAAGTCGTATTGTTGAGTCTCATTGTCTGTAACTCGTTTTCACCTACAGCTACAGGCCACAGCTAACAATGGACTGTTTCCTTTATCATCGTTACTTTTTTGCATATCTTTCATTCATTTAGGTCTTTATTCTTTGGAGTGCAGAAGGTTAAGGGGGGACTTGATTGAGGTCTTTAAAATGATGAAAGGGATAGACAGAGTTGACGTGGATAAGCTTTTCCCATTGAGGGTAGGGAAGATTCAAACAAGAGGGCATGACATGAGAATTAAGGGACAGAAGTTTAGGGGTAACATGAGGGGGAACTTCTTTACTCAGAGAGTGGTGGCTGTGTGGAATGATCTTCCAGCAGGTGGTGGAGGCAGGATCGATTTTAACATTTAAAAGTAAAGTGGATAGGTATATGGATGGGAAGGGAATGGAGGGGTATGGTCTGAGTGCAGGTAGATGGGACTAGGGGAAAATAAATGGTCGGCACTGACTGAAAGGGCCGAGAGGGCCTGTTTCCGTGCTGTAATTGTAATATGGTTATATATGGTTATTTGTTCTACATCTCTCTACATCACCGTCTATATCACTCATTTCCCTTTCCCCTGACTCTCAGTCTGACGAAGGGTCTCGACCCGAAACATCACCCATTCCTTCTCTCCAGAGATGCTGCCTGACCCATTGAGTTACTCCGGCTCTTTGTATCTATCTTCCTATAGTGTGTTGCTCTGGATGAATTGCTCTATAATGCCTCTCCTGAGGGCCTTCCTGATATGCTGCCTAATAATCGGCCTGCTATTTTCTCTCCAGATTAATGAGTCAATTATATTTTTTTATCACATGTACCTAAGTATGGTGAAACACTTGGTTTTGCCTACAAACCAGTAAAACCATACAGCAGACCTTACCTAGGCAGTGGCCTCATAGCAGAAGCGTCCACGTCGCGGGGCTGGAAACTGGAAGTATCATGAGGTAATTCTGCTACCACCATCGTCTATTGTAAGAAGTGATGGCTCCCACTGACTGTCACCGGAAGCTTGCGTCCTTTTCAGGACGGACAATGATAGTGATGTCAATCTTTGAAACATGGAAGGTGGACACGAAAGAAGAAGACCTAGCCAGCACACATGAGTGGCCACTTTCCTGGCACCGTCAAAGTAGTGATAAGTGTTGGAAGGAACTGCAGATGCTAGTTTACACGGAAGATAGACACAACATGCTAATGAAAGATATGCAAAACAAAATGATGATAAAGGAAACAGGCAGCATCTCTGGAGAGGAATTGGTGATGTTTTGGGTCAATAGACAATAGACAATAGGTGCAGGAGAAGGCCATTCGGCCCTTTGAGCCAGCACCGCCATTCAATGTGATCATGGCTGATCATCCCCAATCAGTACCCCATTACTGCCTTCTCCCCATATCCACTGACACCGCTATCTTTAAGAGCCGTATCTAGCTCTCTCTTGGAAGTATCCAGAGAACCGGCCTCCACCGCCCTCTGAGGCAGAGAATTCCACAGACTCACAACTCTCTGTGTCTCAGTCGAGCCCCTTCTTCAGACTGGGAGTCAGGGGAGAGGGAGTCTAGAGAAATGAAAGGAGAAGGTGTGAAAACGACAGATCAAAGTGGATGCTGATATGAAAATGTTGAATGGATTATTGTTAACTGAGGGGAAGGTGACAACATGGCATACATTCAGTAATATTTAATCAGGAGGACAGTAGAACTGGTCTGAGAACTAAGATGGGGGTGGGACGGAGAGAGAGGGAAAGCAAGGGTTATTTGAAGTTAGAGAAATTAGTATTCATACTGCTGGGCTGTAAGCTGTACCCTATATCGCTAGGGTACAGCTTACTCCACCTTACTCACCATACTCCTCTAATCCAAGACACCAAGTTTTGGTCCGATTGGTGAAATATGAGAAAAGTTATAAAGGTTTAAAAAATCGTGAGATCAGCAGATTGGTCTTCTCGCTTGTCAGTCACCATGTCTGTTACGCCCCTTCCGGCACCCGAGGGAGAATAAAATCCCGGAGGCGGGGCTGAGTAAACAAGCCATGCTGATTGAGTCCGCAACAGTGTAGTCGGGAAAGCTGATGTGTGGAGTCGGGAGGTGCCGCTGCCAGTGGCTGCTGTCCAGATCCCTCCCCCCCACACACCCGCACTCCCCCCCAACACCCCTCCTTGCCCCCTCCCCCCATCTCTCACCCCCTCCTCCCCACACACCCTTCCCCCTTTCCCCGTCCCCCTCCCCCCTTCCCCCCTCCCCCTCCTCCCCACACATCCACACCCCCCTTTACCCCTCCCTGTTCCTCACCCCTTCCACCCACCCCCACCCACCACCCCACGCCCCCGCACCCCACCCCACCACACCACCAGCACCACCCCCTCCCCCCCACACCATCCCTCCCCCCCACACCAACCCCCCCTCCCCCACACCACCCCGCCCACCACACCAACCCCCCCTCCCCCTCACACCACCCCCACACCCCCTCCCCCCCACACCAACCTCCCAAACCCACACCACCCCTCCCCCCCACACCAACCCCCCCTCCCTCTCACACCACCCCACACTCCCTCCCCCACCCCCATTCCCCCACATCCCCCACCCCCCTTATCCACACCCCACACCATCCCCCTCCCCGACACACCCTCTCCCCCACACACCCCTCCCCTTCCCAACACCCCTCCCCTCCGCCACATCCCTCCCTTTCCCACAAACCTCCTCCACCACACACCCCTCCCCAAACCCCTCCCCTCCCCCACACCCCTCCCTCCCCCACACACCACCTCTTCCCCACACCCCCGTTCCCCACCCCCCTTCCTCCCCCACACCCCTCCCCCTCTCCCACACCCCCCCACTCCCCCACCCCCTCCCACCCCACACCCCCTCCCCCACATCCCCACCTCCCCCACACCCCCTCCCCCACACCCCTCCCCTCCCCCACACTCTTCCCCTCCCCAAAACCCCTCCCCTCCCCCACATCCCTCCCTCCCCCACACCACCTCTTCCCCACACCCCCTCTCCCCCACCCCCCCTTCCTTACCCCCATTCTCCACCCCCTCCCTCCCCCACACCACCCACCCCCACCCCCACACCACCCCCCCTCCCCCACACTACCCCCTCCCACACCATGGTGGAATATTGCATTGGGGAATGGGTTGCATTGGAGGACCAGGCCACCCGTGTGACTGGGACCCACTTAGTCTAGTTGATACCTAAAGAAAACTGAGCAGTGTCCACTCTCTCCCTCACCCCTACTCCTCTACATGTTGCTCAGTGTTGTAAACTTTATTCCTGCCCGTCATCGATGTAGCAAGATTGGAAAGTCGTGTGTGTACATGCCCAAAATAGTTTGGTTTTGTTGCTCCTTCCTCTACTGTTTTGCACAATTTTCACAAATTTAAGAACATGCTGGTTGTTGAGAAGCGATGTTGAATTTACATTATTCCTGGAAAATGTCTTAATTGATTGAAACAATTGAACTAGTACTGCCTGGAATTTCAAGACACAACGAACAGGATAGTGGAGTTCTGATGTACAATACAGCACAAGACTACGGTGTATTGATCGTTCAGTGTTGTGAAGGTTAAGGCAATAATAAATACATTTTAACTTTTAACGCCCTCTGTCGAGAGAAGGACTTCTGAAGAAGGATCTCAACCTGAAACGTCACCTATTCCTTTTCTCTAGAGATGCTGTCTGACCTGCTGAATTACTCCAGAGGGGTGGGAGATTGCAACCTTCACGTGGTCCACCCTGTTTCGACTAATGCAATCAACCTGACATGCACAAACAAATAGATCTAGTGTTTTGTTAGGCTGTGCACGCCATAAGCAAGAAGAAGAGTTAAGGGCCTGTCCCACTTGCATGCGATTGCATGCGTTTGGCACGACCAAACAGAAGCGGAGTTCACACGAAGGTCGTGCTAAGTACGCGCGAAGTTTGTGCATGACGTCATTTGCGTCATACCTACCAATCAGCTGGGCAGGAGGCGGGCCGCCGAATTTTCGGCGTCGCACGTCGTCGGACGGTGACGTCATCACGCAACGCCACGCCGGGCGGTGACATAATCGCGCAACGCCACGTGCTAGGCGTACGCCGTCAAGATGTTGCGTATGACGTCAAGACGCTGTGTACGATGTCAAGACGCTGCATACGACCACAATGCGCCTGCGGGCTGACAGACCGTTGGTGTGCAAAATTTTCAGGCAGTGCAGGATTTTTGGAGCCCCGCGCGATGTCGGGACCAGCCCCGCACAACTCCATACGCCTCTGCGCTTCTAAGTGGGACTGGCCCCGCGCGGCCATACGGTGCCCGTACGCCTCAAGCGACCACGTTTGGTCGCGCCAGACGCATGCAATCGCATGCAAGTGGGACAGGCCCTTTACTCCAGCTTTTTGTGTCTACATTCTGAATAAACGAGGTCCATTGAATGCAATGAGCGGTTTATGATGGGAGCTTCCCTTTCCCCTGCTAGACGTCTCAAAGCACTCACAGGAAATGAAAAACATTCTGTATGTTCGTCTTATCACCAACTTGCCTGCCATCAGGAGCCTGAAAACTGTAACATAGAAACATAGAAACATAGAAAATAGGTGCAGGAGTAGGCCATTCGGCCCTTCGAGCCTGCACCGCCATTCAATGTGATCATGGCTGATCATCCAACTCAGTATCCCGTACCTGCCTTCTCTCCATACCCTCGGATCCCTTTAGCCACAAGTGCCACATCTAACGCCCTCTTAAATATAGCCAATGAACTGGCCTCAACTACCTTCTGTGGCAGAGAATTCCAGAGACTCACGACTCTCTGTGTAAAGAATGTTTTCCTCATTTCGGTCCTAAAGGAATTCCCCCTTATCCTTAGACTGTGACCCCCTTGTTCTGGACTCCCCCAACATCGGGAACAATCTTCCAGCATCTAGCTTGTCCAATCCCTTAAGAATTTTGTAAGTTTCTATAAGATCCCCCCTCAATCTTCTAAATTCCAGCAAGTACAAGCCGAGTCCATCCAATCTTTCCTCATATGAAAGTCCTGACATCCCACGAATCAGTCTGGTGAATCTTCTCTGTACCCCCTCTATGGCAAGGATGTCTTTCCTCAGATTTGGAGACCAAAACTGTACGCAGTACTCCAGGTGTGGCCTCACCAAAACCCTGTACAACTGCAGTAGAACCTCCCTGCTCCTATACTCAAATCCTTTCGCTATGAATGCTAACATACCATTTGCTTTCTTCACTGCCTGCTGCACCTGCATGCCTACTTTCAATGACTGGTGTACCATGACACCCAGGTCTCGTTGCATCTCCCCCTTTCCTAATCTGCCACCATTCAGATAATAGTCTACCCTCATGTTTTTGCCACCAAAGTGGATAACCTCACATTTATCCACATTATACTGCATCTGCCATGCATCTGCCCATTCACTCAGCCTATCCAAATCACCCTGCAGCCTCCAAGCATCCTCCTCACACCTAACTATACGCCCCAGCTTGGTATCATCTGCAAATTTGGAGATGTTGCATTGAATTCCCTCGTCCAAATCATTAATATATATTGTAAATAGCTGGGGTCCCAGCACTGAGCCTTGCGGCACCCCACTAGTCACTGCCTGCCATTCTGAAAAGGACCCGTTTACTCCTACCCTTTGCCTCCTGTCTGCTAGCCAGTTCTCTATCCACATCAATACTGAACCCCAAATACCGTGTGCTTTAAGTTTGTATGCTAATCTCTTATGCGGGACCTTGTCGAAAGCCTTCTGAAAGTCTAGATATAACACATCCACTGGTTCTCCCTTATCCACTCTACTAGTTACATCCTCGAAAAATTCTATCAGATTTGTCAGACATGATTTACCTTTCGTAACGTCCAGGTTCAGTAATGTTCCCTACAGCCATCAGGTTATTAAACACCACAACCTCCAATAAGCTCTGAACGACACAGACTATTGTTGTTATTGTGTAGGAAAGAACTGCAGATGCTGGTTTAAATGGAAAGTAGACGCATAAAGCTGGAGTAACCAGCAGGGGACTGGCAGCATCTCTACAGAGAAAGAATGGGTGACGTTTTGGGTCAAGACTTCAGTTTGACCCGAAACGCCACCCATTCCTTCTCTCCAGAGATGCTGCTTGTCCTGCTGAGTTACTTTAGCAGTTTGTGTCTATCTTCTTATATATCTATGTGTGTGTGTGTGTGTGTGTGTGTGTGCACACTAAACTATTGTTTTCGTTCATTATATAGTTTACAGTGCACTATGTTTACATATTCTGTTGTGCTGCTGCAAGTAAGAATGTCATTGTTCTATCTGGGACATATGACAACAAAACACTCTTGATAGTCTCTCTCTTGACACTTCCCGGAACGATGGTCAGAACAGAGTCACATGGTGCTGCGAATAGCACCTTCCGTCCTTCCCGATGTGGGGCGCAGCGCTCTTGTCAGTGACGGCGTGGGGGTGTTGATCGCAGCGTGTTCAACCCCTCCCTCTGCTCGGCTAATTTCCACAGAGACTTGTAACCATCAGAGAGGGCTGTGACTGAACCGCGATACCGACTCGAGAGGAAGCACGATTCTCCGCTGGTGTTGACATCAAGCGCGGAAGAAGCACGGGGAGAGACTGTGAATGATACCTCTGGATGTGACCAGTGGGGAGAAGCGGGCAAGGTGCGAGGGAGCAGCCCCCAACTCTGCAGGAACAAACCCACGCTTGCTCAACCAACTCACTCTTCGTGGAGAGGCTCTGTTCCGGGAAGTCCACCTTGTTTTCTCGCCCCAACGAGCACTTCTCGCTTATCTCGGTGAGTAACAAGTATTTCCTGTTCTCGAAACAACTCCATCGCCCGTTCAGAAGAAATTGATTCTTGATAATGGGGTTTCGCCCTAGCTAGCAATCGCTCTACACTTTAGTTGTAGACTTAAAATATCTATTTAATGGGGAGGGGAAAGCATAAGGAATGAAATAATGGTCAACTACTTAAATCGTTGGTGCAAAATATTCTTTTTTCATGGGCAATAAAATGAAATGGATCCTTTAGAGTGTCATAGAAACATAGAAAATAGGTGCAGCAGTAGGCCATTCGGCCCTTCGAGCCAGCACCGCCATTCAATATAATCATGGCTGATCATCCAGAATCAGTACTCTGTTCTTGCTTTCTCCCCATATCCCTTGATTCCGTTCAGAGTCAAGTGTTTAGTTATGTGCACCCTAGAATGGGAAAAAAACAATTAAAATGTTTACTAACTGCCGCTCTCAAGGCCCATAAATACAATAATAACACAGCAGTAATTAATAATACAATAAAATTAGCTAATCGGACCACAACAGTGCAACGCTGAAGCAGCATTGTAAGTAAGTAAGTTTATTGGCCAAGTATTCACATACAAGGAATTTGCCTTGGTGCTCTGCCCACAAGTAACAACATGACATACTGTGACAGTTACGAATGACTCAGAAAACACTAAACATTAATAATCATAAAACATTAATGATAAAACACCATCGTCAGCTAAACAAAACCCATGGTTGCGGATAGGGTTGTGGTTAGAACTTACACAGAGGGTCAAGAGTTTAATGGTTGCTGGGAGGAAGGGAGGTCACAGTTCGTGAATCGGGAGGTCATAGATCACAGTCCTGTACCTTTCTTCCCAACAGTAATACGAGACTGTGGCCTGGGTGGTGTGGAGGCTTGATATTAGCTGCCTTTTTTAGGCGTCACCTTCTGTAGGTCCCTTTAGTGGTGAGGTCAATACCCATGATGGAATCGACAGTGTCAACCATATTCTGTAGCTTCCTTCATTCCTGGACGTTCAAGTTGCTCAACTAGTTAGTCCGTGGTCTGAAGAAGGGTCTCGACCCAAAATGTCACCCATTCCTTCTATCCAGAGATGCTGCCTGTCCCGCTGAGTTACTCCAGTTTTTTGTGTGTCTAGAATCAGAATCAGAATCAGAATCAGAATGCCTTTTATTGTCACTATACACATGTACAGTGAGATTAAAAACTGCTCCTACTCAGTGCAAAAACAAGACAAAAAGGGTGGGGGGGATAAGGTGCACAGTTTCTGCAGCGCTATATACAAATCTATAAAAAGACAATGGATAATAGAATGGATAATGGAATGGATCTATCTTTGGTTTAAACCAGCATCTGTGGTTCCTTGCTACATGTGGTACAACTCTTCAGTGTGCTCTCTACCGTATACCTGTAGATGTTTGATGGAATATACGGTAACTTGCCAGTAGCTGAACAGGATCCGTTTAACAAGCTGAATCGGGGGTTAAGACGTCTGAGGATTGCCCGCTCAAGGATTCAGTTCTGTTTAGTTTACTGTCACGTGTACCAAGCTACAGTGAAAAGCTTTTGTTGTCAATCAGCACAAACACAATACGTGATTACAATTGAGTCGTTCAGAGTGTACAGGTACATGATAAGGGAATAACGTTTAGTGCAAGATAAAGCCAGTAAAGGCTAATCAAAGACAGTCCTAAGGTCAACAATGAGGTAGATAGTAGTTCAGCACTGCTGTCTAGTTGTGGTAAAATGACTCAGTTGCCTGATAAAATTGTTCCTGAATCTGGAGGTGTGCGTTTTCACTCTTCTATACCGTTTGCCTGATGGGAGAGGGGAGAAGAGGAAGTGGCCAGGGTGCGACTCGTCCTTGATCATGCTGCTGGCCTTGCCGAGGTATAAAAGGAGGTATAAAAGGAGTCAATTGGAAAGAGCCCTGGTTTTCAAGGGAAATTGGACATCTTGTTCGGAAAAAGAGGGAGATCTACAATAATTATAGGCAGCATGAAGTAAATGATGTGCTTGAGGAGTATAAGGAATGTAAAAAGAATCTAAAGAAAGAAATTAGAAAAGCTAAAAGAAGATATGAGGTTGCTTTGGCAAGTAAGGTGAAAGTAAATCCAAAGGGTTTCTACAGCTATGTTAATAGCAAAAGGATAACAAGGGATAAAATTGGTCCATTGGAGAGACCGAGTGGACAGCTATCTGCAGAGCCAAAAGAGATGGGGGAGATATTGAACAATTTCTTTTCTTCGGTATTCACCAAGGAGAAGGATATTGAATTATGTGAGGTAAGGGAAACTAGTAGAGTAGCTATGGATACTATGAGTTTCAAAGTAAAAGAAGTACTGGCACTTTTGAAAAATATAAAAGTGGATAAGTCTCCAGGTCCTGACAGGATATTCCCTAGGACATTGAGGGAAGTTAGTGTAGAAATAGCCGGGGCTATGACAGAAATATTTCAAATGTCATTAGAAACTGGAATAGTCCCCGAGGATTGGCGTACTGCGCATGTTGTTCCATTGTTTAAAAAGGGTTCTAAAAGTAAACCTAGCAATTATAGACTGGTTAGTTTGACTTCAGTGGTGGGCAAATTAATGGAAAAGATACTTAGAGATAATATATATAAGTATCTGGATAAAGAGGGTCTAATTAGGAACAGTCAACATGGATTTATGCCTGGAAGGTCATGTTTGACTAATCTTCTTGAATTTTTTGAAGAGGTTACTAGGGAAATTGACGAGGGTAAAGCAGTGGATGTTGTCTATATGGACTTCAGTAAGGCCTTTGACAAGGTTCCTCATGGAAGGTTGGTTAAGAAGGTTCAACTGTTGGGTATAAATGCAGGAATAGCAAGATGGATTCAACAGTGGCTGAATGGGAGAAGCCAGAGGGTAATGGTGGATGGCTGTTTGTCGGGTTGGAGGCAGGTGACTAGTGGGGTGCCTCAGGGATCTGTGTTGGGTCCTTTGTTGTTTGTCATGTACATCAATGATCTGGATGAAGGGGTGGTAAATTGGATTAGTAAGTATGCAGATGATACCAAGCTAGGGGGTGTTGTGGATAATGAAGAGGATTTCCAAAGTCTACAGAGTGATTTAGGCCAGTTGGAAAAATGGGCTGAAAGATGGCAGATGGAGTTTAATGCTGATAAATGTGAGGTGCTACACCTTGGCAGGACAAATCAAAATAGGACGTACATGGTAAACGGTAGGGAATTGAAGAATACAGTTGAACAGAGGGATCTGGGAATAACCGTGCATAGTTCCTTGAAGGTAGAATCTCATATAGATAGGGTGGTAAAGAAAGCTTTTGGTATGCTAGCCTTTATAAATCAGAGCATTGAGTATAGAAGCTGGGATGTAATGTTAAAATTGTACAAGACGTTGGTGAGACCAAATCTGGAGTATGGTGTACAATTTTGGTCGCCCAATTATAGGAAGGATGTCAACAAAATAGAGAGGGTACAGAGGAGATTTACTAGAATGTTGCCTGGGTTTCAACAGCTAAGTTACAGAGATAGGTTGAATAAGTTAGGTCTTTATTCTCTGGAGCGCAGAAGGTTAAGGGGTGACTTGATAGAGGTCTTTAAAATGATGAGAGGGATAGACAGAGTTAATGTGGACAAGCTTTTCCCTTTGAGAATAGGGAAGATTAAAACAAGAGGACATGACTTTAGAATTAAGGGACAGAGGTTTAGGGGTAACATGAGGGGGAACTTCTTTACTCAGAGAGTGGTAGCGGTGTGGAATGAGCTTCCAGTGGAAGTGGTGGCGGCAGGTTCGTTGGTATCATTTAAAAATAAATTGGATAGGCATATGGATGAGAAGGGTATGGAGGGTTATGGTATGAGTGCAGGCAGGTGGGACTAAGGGAAAAAAGTTGTTCGGCACGGACTTGAAGGGCCGAGATGGCCTGTTTCCGTGCTGTAATTGTTATATGGTTATATGGTAATAGAAGGGAGGTTGGTTTGTGTGATGGTCTGGGCTGCGTCCACAATTCGCTGCAATTTCTTGTAGTCTTGGATGGAGCTGTTCCCAAACCAAGCTGTGATGCATCCTGATAAAATGCTTTCTACAGCACATTTATAGAGGTTGGTGAGAGTTGTTGGGGGCATGCCGACCTTCCTAAGCCTTGTAAGGAAGTAGAATCATTGATGTGCTTTCTTGGTCGTTGTTTCAGGTTGCTAGGTGGTTAAGGAGATGTTTTAGTAATATTTATGACTAAGAATTTGAAACGTTCAACCATCTCTACTTCCGCACCATCAATGCAAACCGGGGTATGTGTACCGCTTCACTTCCTGAAGTTGATCACTATCTCTGTTGTGTTGCTGACATTGAGAGAAAGGTTGTTGTCTCAACACCAGGACACAAGGTTCTCAATCTCCTTCTGCAGGAAGGAAGGGCAGATGCTGATTTATACTGAAGATAGACACAAAATGCTGGAGTAATTCAGCGGGACAGGCAGCATCTGTGGAGAGAAGGAATGGGTGACGAATCTCCTTCCTGTACTCCGTCTCATCGTTGTTTGATATCCAGCCCACAACAGTGGTGTCGTCTGCAAATTTGTAAATTGAATTAGATTTGTGCATGACCGCACAGTCGAGGTGTACAAGGAGTAAAGAAGGGAGCTGAGAACGCAGCTTAAATTCGAGAAGCCAACAATATCGGTCAAAGGTGCAGTTACAACTGTGAGGAAACAGTAGGTCTTTCCACATTCTCGTGGTTGCAGTAAGGCAAGTTGACAGATTGAACTGAGGCAGGGCTTGTGGGCACGGGTGAGTGGGATGCATTCTCAACCCATCCTTAAGCCAGCGTCTTCAGTTTAAACCAGTTCCTTCCTGCACCCTTCATCCATAGATACCCTGGGTGATGATGGGATTTCTTCCATAACCCACTTTCATCAGAATGATCATTATGGTTTTAGGAGTATTTTTATAATAAAGATTAAATACTGAGTTACATCTAAGCCGACATAGAAACGTAGAAAATAGGTGCAGGAGTAGGCCATTCGCCCCCTCGAGCCTGCACCATCATTCAATGTGATCATGGCTGATCATCCAACTCGGTATCCCATACCTGCCTTCTCTCCATACCCCCCGATCCCTTTAGCCACAAGGGCCACATCTAACTCCCTCTTAAATATAGCCAATGAACTGGCCTCAACTACCTTGAGAATTCCAGAGATTCACCACTCTCTGTGTGAAAAATGTTTTTCTCATCTCGGTCCTAAAAGATTTCCCCCTTATCCTTAAACTGTGACCCCTTGTCGTGGACTTCCCCAACATCGGGAACAATCTTCCTGCATCTAGCCTGTCCAACCCCTTAAGAATTTTGATAAAGAAGGAACTGCAGATGCTGGAGAATCGAGGGTACACAAAAGGCTGGAGAAACTCAGCGGGTGCAGCAGCATCTAAGGAGCGAAGGAGATAGGTGACATTTCGGGTCGAGACCTTTCTTCAGTCTAAAGAATTTTGAGAATTCCCTTAAGAATTTTGTAAGTTTCTATAAGATCCCCCCTCAATCTTCTAAATTCTAGCGAGTACAAGCCGAGTCTATCCAGTCTTTCTTCATATGAAAGTCCTGACATCCCAGGAATCAGTCTGGTGAACCTCCTCTGTACTCCCTCTATGGCAAGAATGTCTTTCCTCAGATTTGGAGACCAAAACTGTACGCATGCTGTGTGATACTGAGAAGATGCTGTTCCCTGAAATCACTTTTTTTTTCCAGTCACCATTTAATTTATTTTCTTCTCACTCATTAATGGCATTCACAGATTATGTTATAGAATATATGAGATGAGATTGTTACTTTTGAAACTGTTTCAATGATGACATCCTATAGGTTTCCAAACAGTTAGTCATAGAGTGATACAGTGTGGAAACAGGCCCTTCGCCCAAACTTGCCCACACCAACCAACATGTCTCATCTACACCTCAGTCTGGTGAACCTTCTCTGAACCCCCTCTACGGCAAGAATGTCTTTCCTCAGATTTGGAGACCAAAACTGTACGCAATACTCCAGGTGTGGTCTCACCAAAACCCTGTACAACTGCAGTAGAACCTCCCTGCTCCTATAGTCAAATCCTTTCGCTATGAATGCTAACATACCATTTGCTTTTCTTCACTGCCTGCTGCACCTGCATGCCTACTTTCATTGACTGGTGAACCATGACACCCAGGTCTCGTTGCATCTCCCCTTTTCCTAATCTGCCACCATTCAGATAATAGTCTACCCTCATGTTTTTGTCACCAAAGTGGATAACCTCACATTTATCCACATTATACTGCATCTGCCATGCATCTGACCATTCACTCAGCCTGTCCAAATCAACCTGCAGCCTCCTAGCATCCTCCTCACACCTAACTATACCCCCCAGCTTGGTGTCATCTGCAAATTTGGAGATGTTGCATTCAATTCCCTCGTCCAAATCATTAATGTATATTGTAAATAGCTGGGGTCCCAGCACTGAGCCTTGCGGTACCCCACTAGTCACTGCCTGCCATACTGAAAAGGACCCGTTTACTCCTATCCTTTGCTTCCTGTCTGCCAGCCAGTTCTCTATCCACATCAATATTGAACCACCAATACCGTGTGCTTTAAGTTTATATACTAATCTCTTATGTGGGACCTTGTCGAAAGCCTTCTGAAAGTCCAGATATAACACATCCACTGGTTCTCCCTTATCCACTCTGCTAGTTACATCCTTAAAAAATTCTATAAGATTCGTCAGACATGATTTACCTTTTGTAAATCCATGCTGCCTTTGTCCAATGATTTCACCACTTTCCAAATGCGCTGCTATCCCATCTTTAATAACTGACTCTAGCAGTTTCCCCATTACCGATGTTAGGCTAACTGGTCTGTAATTCCCCGCTTTCTCTCTCCCTCCTTTTTTAAAAAGTGGGGTTACATTAGCTATCCTCCAATCCTCAGGAACTACTCCAGAATCTAAGGAGTTTTGAAAAATTATCACTAATGCATCCACTATTTCCGTGGCTACCTTCTTGAGCACTTTGGGATGCAGACCATCTGGCCCTGGGGATTTATCGGCCTTTAATCCGTTCAATTTACCCAACACCACTTCCCGGCTAACCTGGATTTCACGCAGTTCCGCCATCTTATTTGACCTCCGGTCCACTGCTATTTCCGGAAGATTATTTATGTTTTCCTTAGTGAAGACAGAACCAAAGGAGTTATTCAATTGGTCTGCCATGTCCTTGTTCCCCATGATCAATTCACCTGCTTCTGACTGCAAGGGACCAACATTTGTTCTAACTAGTCTCTTTCTCTTCAAATATCTATAAAAACTTTTGCAGTCAGTTTTTATGTTCCCTGCCAGTTTCCTTTCGTAATCTATTTTCCCTTTCCTAATTAAGCCCTTTGTCCTCCTCTGCTGGATTCTGAACTTCTCCCAGTCCTCTGGTAGGCTGCTTTTTTTGGCCAATTTGTATACCTCATCTTTAGTTTTTATACTATCCCTGATTTCCCTCATTATCCAGGGATGCACCACCTTCCCTGATTTATTCTTTTGCCAAACTGGGATGAACAATTTTTGTACTTCATCCATGCAGTCTTTAAATACCTTCCATTGCACATCCACTGTCAACCCTTTAAGACTCACCTGCCAGTCTATCTTGGCCAATTCACGGCTCATACCTTCAAAGTTACCTTTGTTTAAGTTCAGAACCCTTGTTTCTGACTTAATTATGTCACTCTCCATCCTAATGAAGAACTCAATCATATTATGGTCACTCTTGCCCAAGGGGCCACGCACAACAAGACTGCTAACTAACCCTTCCTCATTACTCAATGCGCAGTCTAGAATAGCCTGCTTTCTCGTTGGTTCCTCCACATGCTGGTTTAGAAAACTATCCCGCATACATTCCAAGAAATCGTTTTCCTCGGCACCCCTGCCAATTTGATTCACCCAATCTATATGCAGATTGAAGTCACCCTTTATAACTGTGTTACCCTTGTTGCACGCACTTCTAATTTCCTGTTTGATGCCATCCCCAACTCCACTACTACTGTTAGGTGGCCTGTACACAACTCCCACTAGCGTTTTCTGCCCCTTAGAGTTTCGCAGCTCTACCCATATCGATTCCACATCCTCCATGCTAACGTCCTTCCTTTCTATTGCATTAATCTCCTTTCTCACCAGCAACGCTACCCCACCTCCTTTTCATTTCCCTCCTGAATATTGTATATCCCTGGATGTTCAGCTCCCAGCCTTTGTCACCCTGGAGGCACGTCTCTGTGATCCCAACTATAGCATAGTCATTAATAGCTATCTGCACCTTCAACTCATCCACCTTATTACGAATGCTCCTCGCATTGAGACACAAAGCCTTCAGGCTTGTTTTTACAACATTTTACCCTTTATACTATTATGTTGACAAGTGGCCCCTTTTGATTTTTTTCCTGGATTTGTTTGCCAGCCACTATTAATTTTCTCCTTGCAACCACTTGCTTCTATTGTCATTTTATACCCCTCTTTCTCTCTGCTCACACCTTTAAGACACCCACCACCTCTTATTCTCTGTTTATTATTTTTTTCTTCTTCCCCCCGTACATGTTGGGTCTGAGTGCTTCCCTTCTCTGCCTCCTGCCTCAGACACCGTCTCCTAGCTATCTCTATTTGAGTCCCTCCCCCCAACCTATCTAGTTTAAAGTCCCCCCAGTAGCCTTTGCAAATTTTCCCGCCAAGATACTGGTCATTCAAGTGTAACCCGTCCTTTTTATACATAGAACATAGAAACATAGAAAAATAGGTGCAGGAGTAGGCCATTCGGCCCTTCGAGCCTGCACCGCCATTCAATGTGATCATGGCTGATCATCCAACTCAGTATCCCTCAGTATACAGGTCACTCCTTCCCCGAAAGAGGTTCCAATGATCCAGAAACTTGAATCCCTGCCCTCCACACCAGTCCTTCAGCCACGAGGAATGAGTGGGTTAACCTGTGTTGAGCATTTGTAGCCACTGGGCCTGTACTTGCTGGAGTTTAGAAAGATGAGGGGGGACCTTATTGAAACATACGCAATAGTGAAAGGCTTGGATAGAGTGGATGTTGAGAGGATGTTTCCACTAGTGGGAGAATCTAGGACTAGAGGTCATAGCCACAGAATTAAAGAATTTCCTTTAGGAAGGATATGAGGAGGAATTTCTCTAGTAAGATGGTGGTGAATCTGTGGAATTCTTTGCCACAGAAGGCTTTGGAGGCTAAGTCAATGGATATTTTTAAGGCAGAGATAGATAGATTCTTGATTAGTACGGGTGTCGGGAGTTATGGGGAGATGGCAGGAAGATGGGGTTAGGAGAGAGAGATAGATCAGCCATGATTAAATGGCGTAGACTTGATGGGCCGAATGGCCTAATTCTGCTCCTATCCCTTATAAGCCACTGACTCCATTAACTCCTCCAATTATTTTATACACCTCTATAAGATCACTCCTCATCCTTTTGCACTCCAGGGAATAGAGTCCGAGCCTGCTCAACCTCTCCATATAGCAGAGACCCTCGAATCCTGGCAACATCCTTGTAAATCTTCTCTGCGCCTTTTCCAACTTAACAACATCTTTCCTATAACATGGTGTCCCCAACAGAACACAATACTCTAAATGTGGCGAGGATTCTGGGACCACAAAAGTGGGTGTATGGAGTGAGCTGCCAGAAGAGGTAGTTGAGGATCACAACATTTAATAAGCATCTACACAGGTATATGAACAGGATAGTTTTAGAGAGATATTGGCCAAACACAGGCCACAGACTAGTGTAAACATAGAAAACATAGAAAATAGGTGCAAGAGGAGGCCATTTGGCCCTTTGAGCCTGCACCGCCATTCATCGTGATCATGGCTGATCATCCACAACCAGTAACCCGCGCCTACCTTCTCCCCATATCCCTTGATTCCGCTAGCCCCTAGAGCTCTATCTAACTCTCTTTTAAATTAATCCAGTGAATTGGCCTCCACTGCCCTCTGTGGCAGAGAATTCCACAAATTCACAACTCTCTGGGTGAAAACGTTTTTTCTCATCTTGGATTTAAATGGCCTCCCCTTTATTCTTAGACAGCGGCCCCTGGTTCTGGACTCCCCCATAATTGGGAACATTTTGCCTGCATCTAGCTTGTCCAGTCCTTTTATCATTTTATATGTTTCTATAAGATCCCCTCATCCTTCTAAATTCCAGTGAATGCAAGCCTAGTCTTTCCAATCTTTCCTCATATGACAGTCCCGCCATCCCGGGAATTAACCTGGTGAAACCTACACTGCACTCCCTCAATAGCAAGAATGTCCTTCCTCAAATTAGGAGACCAAAACCGCACATAATACTCCAGGTGCAGTCTCACCAGGGCCCTGTACAACTGCAGAAGGACCTCTTTCCTCCTATACTCAAATCCGCTCGTTATGAAGGCCAACATACCATTAGCTTTCCTCACCTGTATCTTTAGATGGAACATGTTGGTCACCATGGGTAAGTTGGGCCGAAAGGTCTGTTTCTACAACGTGTCTCTATGTGCAGGACCAGTGTTTTACACAGAGGCGGGATTGGTGATGTTTTGTGTCGGAACAGTTCTCTATTCCAGGAGCATGGCATCAAGTTTCTCTTCGGAGAAAGAGAGCAGGAAGTGGAAAGAATTGAGGCATTACAGACCCACATGCCAAATTGACTAAACCAAACATTGATTTGGACCGACTCCAGACTACAATAATGCAAATGGAAAAAAATTGTAATGTGACTTAAAACAAATGCTGCAAATGTCAGACTCAACTAGGATGACTTGAACAAGGGAATATAGCTGTTTGTAACACTAAATTATAATTGCGAGGAAAAAAAAATAATTCCAATACTATCTCGAGTCATAGAGTGATACAGCATAGAAACAGGCCCTTCGACCCAATTTGCCCACACCAGCCAACATGTCCCAGCTACACCAGTCCATCTGCCTGCGCTTGGTCCATATCCCTCCAAACCTGTCCTATCCATGTACCTGTCTAACTGTTTCTTAAATGTTGGAATAGTCCCAGCCTCAACAACCTCCTCTGGCAGCTTGTTCTATGCACCCTGTGGGTGAAAGAGCTACCCCTTAGATTCCTATCCTATAAGCACGAATGGAATTGTTATCTAAAGATAACAAAAAGCTGGAGTAACTCAGCATGTCAAACAGCGTCTCTGGAGAAAAGGAATGGGTGACGTTTCGGGTCGTACCCTTCTTCATCCCTTATCTCACTGCCGTGCTAACTGGCAACCTAACCCAAATGCAGGAAGGGGGAACTTACAATAGTTGGGTGGACAGATTACTCATTTGATGCATCAGTTGTTCAAATGCATCAAATGAGTAGGGCTAATGTGGAAGAAAGGCATTGCTGAGTGAAAGAGAAATCGATGAGTCATTCTGATATCGCTGCTTGGAAACTGAGTTCAACTTTTTTTTATGTATCTTCCCTTACCCTCGCCTTTGCCCCCACCTTCTTTTGACAACACTGGTCCTTGGTACTGAAAGCTGTTGGGAAGCCGTTGCAAAAGTTAAAAACCACACGGGGGTTGAGTTTAATTTAGTTTAGAGATACAACGTGGAAACGGGCCTTCAGCCCACCGAGTCTGCATCAACCAGCGATCCTACACACACTAGGGACAATTTATATTAATACCACGCCAATTAACTTACAAACCTGTACGTCTTTGGAGTGTGGGAGGAAACCGAAGACAATAGACAATAGGTGCTGGAGTAGGCTATTCGGCACTTCAAGCTAGCACCGCCATTGAATATGATCATGGCTGATCATCCACAATCAGTACCCCCATGCCTGTCTTCTCCCCATATCCCCTGACTCTGCTATTTTCAAGAGCCCTATCTTGCTCTCTCTTGAAAGTATCCAGAGAACTGGCCTCCATCACCCGCAGCAGATAATTCCACACACTCACAACTCTGTGTGAAAAAGTGTTTCCTCATCTCCGTACTAAATGGCTTACCCCTTATTCTTAAACTGTGGCCCCTGGTTCTGGACTCCCCAACATCGGGAACATGTTTCCTACCTCTAGCGTGTCCAAACCCTTAATAATCTTATATGTTTCAACATGATCCCCTCTCATCCTTCTAAACTCACGAGTATACAACTCCAGCCGCTCCATTCTCTCAGCAAATGATAGTCCCGCCATCCTGGGAATTAAGTTCGTGAACCTACGCTGCACTCCCTCAGTAGCCAGAATGTCGGAGATAGAAAGATCTTGAAGAAAACCCACGTGGTCACGGGGAGAACGTACAAACTCCGTACAGACAGCACCTGTAGTCGGGATCGAACCCGGGTCTCCGGCGCTGCATTCGCTGTAAGGCAGCAACTCTACCGCTGCGCCACCGTAGTAGTGTGTGTGTTTTACAGCAGGAGCCCTGTCTTCTGAATTGCAAAAGCAAGCAAATGAGATGAGGGTTCAAGAAAAGAATGGCGAAAGTAGTGCAAATGCTGCTAAGTGACCATATTGTGATCAGCATGAGAACCCTGCTGGAGGGAAAAGAGACGAGCGCAGATCAAAGGAAATGCATTGGTCCTGCACTAGTGATCAGGTTTTAAAGGTACCTCAGTACTTTGGATAAGATTTTAAAGCAAAGAACTTTCCAGAATGATGGGAATTTTTCCACAGAAAGTGTGTGTGAGCGTGAGTGCGAGAGCGAGTGTGTGTGAGTGTGGGTGAATAGGGCAGGCAACTCCAGAAGATGCCATTTAGTTTAATTTGTGGATACAACGTTTGGTAGGGAGGGCCACTGTTTCATTCCAATGTTCTATGCCTTGCAATCTTTGGGAAGAATTGAGATCAGGCTCAGCAAAACAACACCGGCATTGAGTCATTGAAGACTACAGCAGGGAAACAGCAGCTTTGACCTAACCTATCCATGCTGACAAAGGTGTACTTCTAGACCAGTCTGAAGAAGGGTCTCGACCTGAGACATCACCCATTCCTTCTTCCAGAGATGCTGCCTGTCCCGCTGAGTTACTCCAGCTTTTTGTGTCTATCTTCAGTTGACACCAGCATCTGCAGTTCCTTCCTCCACTAGTATACCATTTGCCTGTATTTGGTCCATCTTCCTCCAAACCCTTCATATCCACACACATCTGGACATCCAAATATCCTTTAAACATTGCAATCGTAACTACCTCCACCACTGGCAGCTCACTCCATATACCCATCACCCTCGAAATTAAAACTTGCCCTTTAAATCTTTCCCCTCCTTCAACCTATGCCCTCCTGTTTTAGACATCCCCATCCTGAGAAAAAGACTGTGTGCCTGGCCAACTTGTCTATGAGCTCCGCTCCTTCGTTCTAGAAAAAGAAGTCCCAGCTTTTCCAGCCTCTCCTCATACTCGCCACCCAGTTGCAGTAACATCCTTGTGAATCTTTTCTGCACCCTTTCATAATCACTTGAATGACATGGATTTTTCCACCAAAATTATGCATGCTCAAACAGGACAATGCGAACTACACCCCAGCGGTATGAATATTGACCTCTAACTTCAAGTAACTCTTGCTTCCCCTCTCTCCATCCTTCCCCTTTCCCTCTCTCTCCATCCCTCCCTTTTCTCAATTCTCCAACCAGTCTGACTGTCCCTGATTAAATTTACATCTGTTTACTTCGTTGTCACCTTCTCCTAGTTAACAATGATCTATTCTACATTTTGCTCGATCCCCATCACTTTCGATGTCACGTTTTCACACCTTACCCTTCCTTATCTCTGTACTCCCTCTGCCCTGATTCTCAGTCTGAAGAAGGGCTTCAACCCGAGACCCATTCCTTCTCTCCAGAGATGCTGCCTGTTCCTCTGAGTTACTCCAGCATTTTGTGTAAACCAGCATCTGCAGTTCCTTCCTACACAAGATGTTCCAGGAGGTGGTCTCATCAATGTGTTGTACAGCTGTATGATGACATCACTCAATAAACGGCACCCCATCAATGATGGCAAGTGTGCTTCAGTTTAGTTCAGAGATACAGCACGGAAATAGGCCCTTCGGCCCAACCGCACCAACCAGCGATCCCCGCACACTAACACTATTCTACACACACTAGGGACAATGTTCACATTTACCAATTAACCTATAAACCTGTACGTCTTTGGAATGTGGGAGGAAACCGAAGATCTCGGCGAAAACCCATGCAAGTCACGGGGAGAACGTAAAAACTCTGTACAGACGGCACCCATAGTTGGAATCGAACCCGGGTCTCCAGCGCTGCAAGCGCTGTAAGGCAGCAACACTACCGCTGCGCCACAGTGACTGCTTCGTGAAAAGCATGCATTAAAATTACTGATATAGCAGTTCCAACTGTTCGTTTTATGTTCAAGCAAACACAGTGGGAATGTGACTATACTAGAAGTTTCTATTCAGATGTAAAATTCACTCAACCATCTGACTGAAGTGAAGTTCTCTGGATAGGGCAGTGTGTTAGTCGAAATATTCAGAGGAGGCTCAGTCTGATTGTCGTTTGGAGAACTTGGCGTAGTGGAGAGTGAGAATCCTTGCCACTTTTTGCATCCTGCTCTCCATCCTTCTGTCTGAAGAAGGGTCTTGACCCGAAACGTCACCCATTCCTTCTCTCCAGAGATGCTGCCTCACCCGCTGAGTTACTCCAGCATTTTGTGTCTACCTCCATCCTCACATCTCACTCCTTACTCTAGACACACGCAAAATGCTGGAGTAACTCAGCAGGACAGGCAGCGAGTGAAGGAATGGGCAACATTTCGTGTCGGGCCTCAGAATTAAAGGGCGCTCTTTTAGAAAAGAGGTGAGGAGGAACTTCTTTAGTCAGAGGGTATTTAATCTGTGGAACTCATTGCCACAGGGGGCTGTGGAGGCCAAGTAAGTGGATATTTTTAAGGCAGAGATAGACAAATTCTTGATTAGAACGGCTGTCAAGGGTTATGGGGAGAAGGCAGGAAAATGAGATTAGGAGGCAGAGATCAGCCATGATTGAATGGCGGAGTGGACTCGATGGGCCGAATGGCCTAATTCTACTCCTATAACTTGTGAATTTGAGACTGAAGAAGGGTTTCCTTCTACCCAGAGATGCTGCCTGTCCCGAATTACTCCAGCATTTCTGTCTATCTTCAATGTAAACCAACATCTGCAGTTCCTTCCTATTCGCTACCACTCTATCCGCTTACACCCTCTCCCCTCGCTCTCGCCCGATCATTTTACATCTTCCACTTTTTCCTCCTCTCTTTACTGAAACTCCACACCTGGAACAGCGGATTCAGTAGATGAGGTTGGAGGAGGTGCAAGTGAACCTCTGCCTCACCCGAAAGGACTGTCGGGGTCCTTGGACGGAGTCGAGGGAGGAGGTATAGGGAAAGGTGTTGCATCTCCTGTGGTTGCAGGGAACTCCTCAGTGCAGTACCCTCCACCCCAGGTCCCCGATGTAGAGGGGAAGAATCCCTGCGTACAGGGACCCCCGCTGTGGCCAAAAGGCAACCGCGCCCTCTACTTTGTGTCTGCATTGTCAGTGGGACAGGACCTGGGCAGCATTGCACTGCTGGAGAAAGTTGCTGCGGAAGTTACAGTGGCGCAGTGGTAGAGTTGCTGCCTCGTAGCGCCAGAGACAGAAACATAGAAACATAGAAAATAGGTGCAGGAATAGGCCATTCGGCCCTTCGAGCCTGCACCGCCATTCAATATGATCATGGCTGATCATCCAACTCAGTATCGTGTACCTGCCTTCTCTCCATACCCCCTGATCCCTTTAGACACACGGGCCACATCTAACTCCCTCTTAAATATAGCCAATGAACTGGCCTCAACTATCTTCTGTGGCAGAGAATTCCAGAGACTCACCGCTCTCTGTGTGAAAAATGTTTTCCTCATCTCGGTCCTAAAGGAATTCCGCCTTATCCTTGGACAGTGACCCCTTGTTCTGGACCGCCCCAACATCGGGAAAAATCTTCCTGCATCTAGCCTATCCAACCCCTTAAGAATTTTGTAAGTTTCTATGAGATCCCCCCTCAATCTTCTAAATTCTAGCGAATACAATCCAAGTCTATCCAGTCTTTCCAAATATGAAAGTCCTGACATCCCAGGAATCAGTCTGGTGAACCTTCTCTGTACCCCCTCTATAGCAAGAATGTCTTTTCTCAGATTTGGAGATCACAACTGTACGCAATACTCCAGGTGTGGTCTCACCAAAACCCTGTACAACTGCAGTAGAACCTCCCTGCTCCTATACTCAAATCCTTTCGCTATGAATGCTAACATACCATTTGCTTTCTTCACTGCCTGCTGCACCTGCATGCCTACTTTCAATGATTGGTGTACCATGACACCCAGGTCTCCTTGCATCTCCCTTTTTCCTAATTTGCCACCATTAAGATAATAGTCTGCCCTCCTGTTTTTGCCACCAAAGTGGATAACCCCACATTTATCCACATTATACTGCATCTGCCTTGCATTTGCCCACTCACCCGGCCTATCCAAGTCACCTTGCAGCCTCCTAGCATCCTCCTCACACCTAACAGTACCCCCCCAGCTTAGTGTCATCCGCAAACTTGGAGATGTTGCATTCAATTCCTTCATCCAAATCATTAATATATATTGTAAATAGCTAGGGTCCCAGCATTGAGCCTTGCGGTACCCCACTAGTCATTTCCTGCCATTCTGAAAAGTACCCATTTACTCCTACCCTTTGCTTCCTGTCTGCCAGCCAGTTCTCTATCCACATCAATACTGAACCCCCAATACCTTGTGCTTTAAGTTTGTATACTAATCTCTTATGTGGGACCTTGTCGAAAGCCTTCTGTAAGTCTAGATATAATACATCCACTGGTTCTCCCTTATCCACTCTGCTAGTTACATCCTCGAAAAATTCTATAAGATTCGTCAGACATGATTTACCTTTTGTAAATCCATGCTGACTTTGTCTAATGATTTCACCACTTTCCAAATGTACTGCTATCCCATCTGTAATAACTCACTCTAGCAGTTTCCCCACTACCGACGTTAGACTAACTGGTCTGCAATTCCCCGTTTTCTCTCTCCCTCCTTTTTAAAAAAGTGGGGTTACATTAGCTACCCTCCAATCCTCAGGAGCTACTTCAGAATCTAAGGAGTTTTGAAAAATTATCACTAATGCATCCACTATTTATGTGGCTACTTCCTTGACTACTCTGGGATGCAAACTATCTGGCCCTGGGGATTTATTGGCCCTTAATCCATTCAATTTACCCAACACCACTTCCCGGCTAACCTGGATTTCACACAGTTCCTCCACCTTATTTGACCCCTGGTCCCCTGCTATTTCCGGCAGATTATTTATGTCTTCCTTAGTGAAGACAGAACCAAAGTAGTTATTCAATTGGTCTGCCATGTCCTTGTTCCCCATGATCAATTCACCTGTTTCTGACTACAAGGGACCTACATTTGTTTTAACTAATCTCTTTCTCTTCATATATCTATTCAAACTTATGCAGTCAGTTTTTATGTTCCTTGGCAGTTTTCTTTCAGAATCTATTTTCCCTTTCCTGATTAAGCCCTTTGTCCTCCTCTGTTGGACTCTGAATTTCTCCCAGTCCTCTGGTTGGCTGCTTTTTTTGGCTAATTTGTATGCTTCATCTTTTGTTTTTATACTATCCCTGATTTCCCTTGTTATCCATGGATGCACTACCTTCCCTGATTTATTCTTTTGCCAAACTGGGATGAACAATTGTTGTAGTTCATTCATGCAGTTTTTAAATACCTTCCATTGCACATCCACTATCAACCCTTTAAGAATCACTTGCCAGTCTACCTTGGCTAATTCACGTCTCATACCTTCAAACTTACCTTTGTTTAAGTTCAGAATCCTTGTTTCTGACTTAATTATGTCACTCTCCATCCTAATGAAGAACTCAATCATATTATGGTCACTCTTGCCCAAGGGGCCACGCATAACAAGACTGCTAACTAACCCTTCCTCATTACTCAATACCCGTCTAGAATAGCCTGCTCTCTCGTTGCGAAAACTATCCCCCATACATTCCAAGAAACCCTCTTCCTCAGCACCCCTGCCCATTTGATGGAGAACATGCTTCCTGAATCTACCCTGTACAATCCCTCAAGAATGTTATATCTTTCTGTAAGATCCCTTCCCATCCTTCTAAATTCCAGTGAATACAAGCCCAATCGACCCATTCTTTCCTCATATGTCAGTCCCGCCGTCCCGGGAATTAGCCTGATGAACCTACGCTGCACTCCCTCAATAGCAACCAGTTCTCTATCCATGTCAATACCCTACCCCCAATACCATGTGCTCCAATTTTGCACACTAATCTCTTGTGTGGGACCTTGACAAATTCCAGATACACTACATCCACTGGCTCTCCCTTATCCATTCTACTTGTTACATCCTCAAAAATTTCCAGAAGATTAGTCAAGCGTGATTTCCCCTTCATAAATCCATGCTGACTTTGACCGATTCAGTCACTGCTTTCCAAATGTGGTACTATAACATCTTTAATAATCGACTCCTGCATCTTCCCCACTACCGATGTAAGGCTAACTGGTCTTTAATTCCCTGTTTTCTCTCTCCCTCCTTTCTTAAAACGTGGGGTTACATTAGCTACCCTCCAGTCCACAGGAACTGATCCAGAGTTGAGTGAACATTGGAAAATGATCACCAATGCATCCACAATTTCTAGAGCCACCTTCTTGAGTACTCCGGGATGCAGACCATCAGGCCCAGGGGATTTATCAGTCTTCAGTCCCAACTTTTTACCAAACACCATTTCCTGACTAATGTGGATTCCCTTCAGTTCCTCCCCCCCACTCGATACTCGGTACCCTAGTATTTCCGGGAGATTGTTTGTGTCTTCCTTGGTGAATACAGAAACGAAGCACTCGTTTAACTGTTTCCTTGTTTCCCATTATAAATTCACCTGTTTCTGACTGTGAGGGACCTACATTTGTCTTCATTAATCTTATCCACTTCACATATCTAAAGAAGTATTTACAGTCCATTTTTCTATTTTATTTTTGGCCGTTGAGTGGAGCAACTACATAAAAATTATTTTTATGTCTGGCTGTAGTAGCTTTGACAGTCCGGAGTCGCCTTCCAGAGGGAAGTGATTCAAAGAGTTTGTGGCCAGGGTGAGAGGGGTCAGAGATGATCTTGCCCGCTCGCATCCTAGCCCTTGCAGTTCATCAATGGAGGGAAGGTTTCAGCCAATAACCTTCTCTGCTGATCGGACGATTCGCTGCAGCCTCCAGGTGTCGTGCTTGGTGGCTGAGCCAAACCAGACCATGATGGAGAAGGTGAGGACAGACTCTACGATGGCCGTGTAGAATTGGACCATCATTGCGTGTGGCAGATTGTGCTTCCTCAGCTGCCATAGGAAGTACAAAAAGTGTGCCTTTTTGACTGTGGAGTCAATGGTAGCCCCCCACAATGTTCTTGGAGATGATGGTTCCCAGGAACTTTACTGTGACTGTGGTGTTGTTGATGGTGAGAGGAGGGGGAGCTCTCCTAATTTAACTGTGCAATAATTGGTCACCAAAATTCCAACATTACAATGAGAGTTAGGTGCGGAGCATTTTGGTGTTTCCCGAGATAGTGGAAAACATGCCATTTATATTGAAGTTTTTTAAAATAATTGGATATTGTAAACGTAGTTATTAAGAAGTATGGAGGTTTGTTAATAATTTGTTCTTGGTAACTGCTTTATTTTACAGTTTGCCTTCTTCTGTGCTTTCAGAAACAATGAAGGACAGGCTTGAAGAATTGATAGGACTTTCAAAACTTTATCAGCTGTCGACAGAGGCTGAAGATAAGCCCGATTCCCATCAAGAGAGCTTTGTGTTTGAATGCGACTTCATTTTACAGGTTCTTTATAAGACGGTGCACCAGATTTGGGAGGATAATGGACGTCTGAAGGTGGACATCAGGCACCTAGGCAAACAAAACAATCGCTTTCTGACCTCAATGCGACGTTTCAGCAGCATCAAGCGGGATTCAAGTTCCATCGCTAAAGCCATAAAGGGGCAATGTGAGAAGATTCAACAGAGGCTGCAGAACCTGAACACCTACATAGAAGAGATCACGGACGCTCACGGGCCCAATGCTGCCATTGTCCGCATTGCCAAGGCACAGCATTACACTCTTCTCCATGCCTTCCACGACGCCATGGTGGACTATAACATGGAGGAGATGAGACAGCGGGAAAACTGCAAGACCCGGATCCAGAGGCAACTGGAGATCATGGGGAAGGATGTGTCGGGCAACGAAATGGAGGAGATGATAGAACTGGGAAAATGGGATGTGTTTTCCGAGAACCTGCTGAGTGAGGTACGAGGGGCGCGATCCGCTCTGTCGGAGATTGAACAGCGGCACCAGGAGCTGTTGAAGCTGGAGTCCAGAGTACGAGAGATCCACGATCTGTTCTTGCACATGGCCTTGCTGGTGGAGCAACAGTCTGAGACTCTCAACAACGTCGAGGTGAATGTGCAGAAGGTTCAAGATTACGTTGGTGTTGCCAGGACTCAACTGACAAAGGCAGTGGAGCTGAAAAGGAAAAACATCTGTCGACAGATCTTCTGCTGTTGCGGTTGCTGTCCTTGACATCCCATCCGCCCGCCGTTGCGCTCTCTGCCTTGATATAGCTTCATAATTTCACAGCAAAACTAACAACACCCTCTCTGAGCAAATGGAGGGGACAGCAATGATATTCTCCTTTTGAAGGTGGTATTCTACATGCCTGCAGCATCACCAGAGGATTTTAATTGTGCAGGAAGGAACTGTAAATGCCGGTTTAAACCATAGACACGAAAAGCTGGAGTAACTCAGCAAGTCACACAGTATCTCCAGAGAAAAGGAAGAGGTGACATTTCGAGTCGAGGCCCTTCTTCAGACTGACATTTCAGGTCGAGACTCTTCTTCAGACTAAGGGTCTTGACCCAAAACGTCACCTATTCCTTTTCAATAGACAATAGGTGCAGGAGGAGGCCATTTGGCCCTTCTGGCCAGCACCGCCATTCACTGTGATCATTGCTGATCATCCACAATCAGTAATCCGTTCCTGCCTTCTCCCCTTATCCCCTGACTCCGCTATGTTTAAGAGCTCTATCTAACTCTCTCTGAAAGCATCCAGAGAATTGGCCTCCACTGCCTTCTGAGGCAGAGAATTCCACAAATTCACAACTCTCTGGGTGAAAACGTTTTTCTCATCTCAGTTCTAAATTGGGAAAGAATTTCCTGCATCAAGCTTGTCCAGTCCTTTTAATATTTTACACGTTTCTATAAGATACCCTCTCATCGTTCTAAATTCCAGTGAATACAAGCCCAGTCTTTCCAATCTGTCCTCATATGGCAGTCCCGCCATCCCAGGGATTAACCTCGTGAACCTACGCTGCACTGCCTCAATAGCAAGGATATCCTTCCTCAAATTAGGAGACCAAAACTGCACACCGAACTGCAGATGCTGGTTTAAACCGTAGGTACGAAAACTTGGAGAAACTCAGCAAGAGACACAGTATCTCTAGAGAAATGGAATAGGTGACATTTCGGGTCGAGGCCTTTCTTCAGACTGACGTTCCAGGTCAAAACCCTTCTTCATTCTTGACGGTCTTGACCCGAAACGTCACCTATTCCTTTTCTCCAGAGGTGCTGTCTGATCCGTCGAGTTACTCCAGCTTTTTGGCTCTAAAGAATTTTCATTGTTTGCTTTGCTCCCATACCACTGACCTACACCACCCACCCTCCTTACCACTCAGGACCTCCTGATCCTGTACAACACAACTCTACTCTTTTTTCTAATTCTAAACTTGAAATACAGGCCATTTATTTTCTCATCTGACTCTAGAGATGGCACCCTGTACAGAGCCAGAATGTCACATGGAAATTAATCCATGGATTAACACAGTTCTGTGGCCATTGATCCCTTGCTACGGGTGCCATGCTATTTAATCCAGCAACCCTATCACCCCTGGTTCATTGGCCACTGTCCTTTCAGGTCAATTATTTTCCTCCCACGCTCCAAAGACGTGCAGGTTTGTTGGTTAATTGTCTTCTGTAAATTGTCCCTAGTGTGTAGCGGAGAACTGGTGTGCTGGTCAGCATGGACTCAGTGGGCCGAATTGGCCTGTTTCCACGCTGTATCTCCAAACTAAAAGGGGGCCGTTTCAGGATAGCTGATGCAGGGGTTTCTAAGTAAGGTGGGATGAATGGTAAGGTGGGAGAAGAGGTTGGAAGGAGCAGGAGAGGATATGATGGAGGAGAGCATGGGGATCATGTGTATTTAGGGCCCTGTATGTGTTTACAATATACCCAGAGTGGTTAGATCCTGCACACCGGAGTGCAAGGTAGAAGCAAGGTAGCATTGGTCTCTCCTCCTGATTAATAATGGAGGAGGCCCTGATTCTGGCTCGGGTTGAACTATCCAGAGGCAACTCAAAATAATAAATTTGGTAAAACTGTTCATTTGTGCATTCTAACAAGGAAAGTGACCATGCAGCCCAACCAGTCCATGTAGATCCTTTATAGACAATAAACAATAAGTGCAGGAATAGGCCATTTGGCCCTTCGAGCCAGTACTGCCATTCAATGTGATCATGGCTGATCATCCACAATCAGTACCCCGTTCCTGCCTTCTCCCCATATCCCCTGACTCCACTATCTTTAAGAGCCCTATCCAGCTCTCTCTTGAAAGTATCCAGAGAACCGGCCTCCACCGCCCTCTGTGGCAGAGAATTCCACACACTCACAACTCTGTGAAAAAGTGTTTCCTCATCTCCATTCTAAATGGCTTACTTATTATTGTTAAACTGTGGCCCCAGGTACTGGACTCCCCCAACATCGGGACATGTTTCTTTCCTGCCTCTAGCGTGTACAAACCCTTAATAATCTTATATGTTTCAATAAGATCCCCTCTCATCCTTCTAAATTCCAGAGTATACAAGCCCAACCACTCCATTCTCTCAGCATATGACAGTCCCGCCATCCCGGGAAGTAACCTTGTGAACCTACGCTGAACTCCCTCATTGAATGGACCATCCATATGTTAAGAAATGGGTTGTCTTGGATTCTGGTTTCCTTTGTGTGGGAAGGAACTGCAGATGCTGGTTTACACAGAAGATAGACACAAAATGCTGGAGTAACTCAGCGGGACAGGCAGCATCTCTGGATAGAAGGGATGGTTGACGTTTCGGTCTGAAGAAGGGTCTTGACCCGAAACCTCACCCATTCCTTCTGTCCAGAGATGCCGCCTGTCCCACTGAGTTAATCCAGCATTTTGTGTGTATCTTCTGTTTCCTTTACTGTTTTTCCCACTCTAGGCTACCAGGGTAGGAAACACAATCTACACATGTTGAGTTCCAAGCAGGATAGACCCAAAGATCAACTTTTTAGAGTCAAATAAATGTACTAAAGAAATGGTGTATGAAGGAACTGCAGATGCTGGTTTACACCGCAAATAGACACAAAATGCTGGAGTAACACAGCAGGGCAGGCAGCATCTCTGGAGAAAAGGAATGGGTGACGTTTCGGGTCAAGATCCTTCTTCAGACTTCTTCTGAATGAGGGTCTCAACCTGAAAGATCACCCGTTCCTTCTCTCTAGAGATGCTGGCTGTCCCGCTGTGTCTCATGAAGAAATGGTACCTATTTGTGTGTTTTCTGAGTGGTACATTCTAAAAAAAAGGTTTTCAAGTGTTTGATGTTGAAGTCCATCTCATCATGAAATTGGACAGGACACACCCTATCACAGGTGTCATTCTCTATCATCTTTTATTCTCGTGATAAGATCGCGGTTGCCGCTCTGCCCATAACTTTCTTAGCAACTGTGAATGAATCAAAAGATCATGACTTAAAACGTACATTGGAAACTCATAATTCAACAAAGAGTAAATCGTGCTGAAATTAGACAAAGCTGTGTGATTTGAAGTTTTACCTTTGGGACATTGCTTTTATATGTTATAAATACTGTGTGGAGACCCATGTATTATCATCCTTTTTATCTAGAGACGAGCAGCAATGTGGCCTGAGCCTGCAACCACAGAGCAGCCAAATAACCCACCTGGGCCGAAGCAGACCGTGCAATAACGCCTGGTGCCCAGATGGGGGAGCTGCGCTTTCTCCAATTTCATCCCTCTCCCATCAATTTTCCCCCCACCAACTAAATTTCCTGCCCCCACCTTTCCCACCGTCCACTCTTATTCTCTCACATTCCAGTTACGATACCACTTTATTTATCCCAGAAGGAAATTGGTCTGCCACCAGTCAAAAGGTACCGTTACGAGGCACTGACAGTGTCATGTGCATTATAACAAGAATGGCATTTAAGTGACCAGTTATTGCACAGCACGCATGTAATATTGCACACACATTAAATTAAATAACCGAGTGGAAAAGGCCAGGATGGGAAATGTGCAAAGATGGGGGATGGAGAGGGGGGGGGGGGGGGGGGGGAGTCAGTCTACCCCATGACAGGATGGGCTGAGTTGCACAGTTTGATAGCCACAGGGAGAAAGGATCTCCTGTGGTGTTCTGTACTGCATCTTGGTTGTTGAAGGTGCTCCTCAGGTTGACCAGTGTGTCATGGAGGGGGTGAGATGTATTGTCCAAGATGCTCCGCAGTTTGAGGAGCATCCTCCTTTCCGAGACCACCTCCAATGAATCCAATTCCGCTCCCAGGATGGAGCCAGCCTTCTCGATGAGCTTGTTGATTCTGTTGGCGTCCGCGGCCTTCGCCCTGTTTGTGCCCAATACCCTGTGATTCTGTCACTGCTAGATCCCTTCAACTGTGTTTTTGTTTTGGGTAGGTGGGTCTGGATTTGGTGTTGGGGCAAAGAATAGAGACAGTTCAACACTCCGAAAATGCATGCAATCCAAGTTCAAGTTCAAGAAATGGAGCACTGCCTTAAGTCCCAATTGCTCCTATGAATCCAAACCAATCCAACAATTGAGATAATGACATTTGACTGCAGATACTGAAGAGCTGGAGGCAGAGTGGGGGAAGGAGAATGCAGAAAGCAAGAGGTTAAAGGGTTATGGAGCAAGAGGGTTCTGGTGTTGGCATATCTCATTGGCAGAGCATTTGCATTTATGCAAAGAATTGGCTCCCTGACTCACTATCAGCAAATTTCTGCTAAGTTGGATATCTGGCCTGCAAAGATAGTATCCCAGGCTGGGCCAGAGCAGGATGACACCGGGGACAATCCAGGCTCAACAGCCGGGTTTCTGCGGTGAGTGGTGAGAGCTGATAATCTTGCTGCCATCCTCGGAAATAAATTGAAACAACTTGGACTGATCTGTTCAATGGAAACCACTTGGAAAATGTGGAGCCAGGATCCACGCTATTCCCTCACCCAACCAGGGGTGGGCAATTGAAACATTTTCCACATTCCAGGTGAGAAGCAAGAAGGATTATGTGTCACAAGGACCTTCCCCGCAGCTAGTTTTAATGAATCTCCCAACACAAAATCTTGAGTTTCTGAATCCTCTTCCATCCAGTGTTATGGTCTGAAATTTCCAGTATTGTATTAGTTTTGTGCTTTTTAGCAGCTTGCAAGAAATTCCTCCTCATTTCCTTTCTAAAGGTACGTCCTTTAATTCTGAGCCTGTGGCCAGTGGAACTAGCCTCTCCCACTAGTGGAAACATCCTCTCCGCATCCACGCAATCCAGGCCTTTCACTGTTCGGTAAGTTTCAATGAGGTCCCGCCCCCTCATCCTCCTAAACTCCAGCGGGTACAGGCCCAGTGCTGTCAAACGCTCATCATATGTTAACCCACTCATTCCTGGGATCATTCTCGTAAATCTCCTCTGGACCCTCCAATGCCAGCATAACCTTCCTCGGATATGGGGCCCAAAACTACTCACAAGTTTCAGCTCTCAATCAACATCACTCAAAGAATATAAATTGGTCATTTTTCCATTGGAGTGCAAAATTGGCTACCAATTGGTTAGAATAATAACTACATTTCAAAAGTACGTAAGTAGCCACAGTACTGAATGGGATTGAGGAGGTCTAATGTGAAGAAAGATTTTCTATAAGAGTATAACGATAGACACAAACAGCTGGAGTATCTCAACGGGTCAGACAGCATCTCTGGAGAAAAGGAATAGTTGACGTTTCGGGTTGAGACCCTTCTTCAGACTGAGAGTCAGGGGAAAGGGAAATGAGAGATATAGACGGTGATGTAGAGAGAGAACAAATTAATGAAAGATATGCAAAAAAGTAATGATGATAAAGGAAACAGGCCATTGTTAGCTGTGGGCTAGGTGAAAACGAGTTACAGACAATGAGACTCAACAAGATGACTGAAGCTGGTACGACTTGGGAGTGGGGGAGGGATGGAGAGAAGGGAGATGCAAAGGTTACTTGAAGTTAGAGAAATCAATATTCATACCGCTGGGATTGCTGTTCATTTGGCCTAACTCCAGTGTAGTGGGGTATTAGGTGGCATTAAGATGATGGAGCAGGAAACCCAGTGAAGTTCTTGGTGAGATCATTTCACAGAATTTTTTTTTGTTTCAAAAAATTAATGTGACATTTCGGCCAAATGTGGGGCCAAAGGTTTAAATGGTTTCATATAGGGTTTGGCAGTTCATTAACGCCCTAAATCCTTAAAAAATAGAATTAATTTTAGGTACATGAATAATGAGTGAATAGAAACATAGAAACATAGAAAATAGGTGCAGGAGTAGGCCATTCGGCCCTTCGAGCCTGCACCGCCATTCAATGTGATCATGGCTGATCATCCAACTCAGTATCCCGTACCTGCCTTCTCTCCATACCCCCTGATCTCTTTAGCCACAAGTGCCACATCTAACGCCCTCTTAAATATAGCCAATGAACTGGCCTCAACTACCTTCTGTGGCAATAATTGTAATCAAATTGTCTTTCTGCTCACTGGTAAACATGCAACAAAAGCTTTTCCCAGTACCTCGGTTTATTTGTTAAAACATAATGGAAAAATCACAAAGTGGGTTCACTTGCACCGCCTCCAGCCTCATCTATCGTAAAAAGTCTTTCCAGGTGAGGCAGAGGTTCACTTGCACCTCCTCCAACCTCATCTACTGTATCCGCTGTTCCTGGTGTCAACACCTCCGCTCAGTCCGCCTTAACCTACCTGATGTCCCGGTTGCTCAGCATTTTAACTCCCCCTCCCATTCCCTATCTGACATTTCTGTCCTGGGCCTCCTCCATTGTCAGAGTGAGGCCCAGCGCAAATTGGAGGAACAGCACCTCATATTTCGCTTGGGTAGCTTACACCATTTTTTTATTTGAGTGTGCTATATTTTCTAATAAAATATTTTTTATTGAAACCTAAGATTCTGACCATTATTTCCCTTCTAACTTATCGATAGACGTCTGTAAGGTCACCCCTAAACCATGTATGTCCTTGTATTAAAGGAATTTGATAAGGACCCTCATGGTAGGCTGATACAGAAGATTAAGATGCATGGGATCCATGGTGACTTGATCATTTGGATTCAGACCTCGCTTACACATCAAAGACAGATTTGTGGTGGAAGGCTGTCATACTGTCTGAAGAACGATGCTGACCCAAAATGTCACCTATCCATGTTCACCTGAGATGCTGCCAGTCCCACTGAGCTGCTCCAGCACTCTGTATCTTCTTCAGGCTGCCACACTGCGGGTCTGGGATCAATGGTGTTCCACAGGGATCTGTGCTGGGCCTTCTGCTGCTTGTGATTCTAAAAACAACTTGGGAGTACAGATGGGTTAGTAAGTGGGTTGGTTAGTAAGTTTGCAGCCAACCAAAGTTGGTCAATTAGCAAACAGTGAGGAAGGGTACAACGTATAAGTGGGATATAGATCAGCTGCAGAAATGGGTGGAGTAATGGCAGATGGAGTTGAAACTGGGCAAGTGTGAGGTGTTGCACTTTGACAGCAAATATATGGGGAAAGTATATAGTTATTCCACTGGGTGTCGCTGTCAATGATGGCAGCCTCGCCAACAAAAGAATTAAAGGCCTCAGAATTAAAGGACGTTCCTTTAGGAAGGAGATGAGGAGGAATTTCTTGAGTCAGAGGGTGGTGAATCTGTGGAATTCATGCCACGGAATGCTGTGGGGGCCAAGTCAATTAATATTTTTGAAGGCATAGATAGATTCTTGATTAGTACGGGTTGTGGGGGGAAGGCAGGAGAATGGGGTTAGGTGGGAGAAATAGATCAGCCATGATTGAGTGGCAGAGTAGACTTGATGGGACGAATGGCCTAAAATTATGCTCCTATCACTTATGAACATAAAATGATGAGAGCCATAAACAGGATAGGCAGAAAGAACCATTGTCCCAGGGTTAAAATGTCAAATACAGAGGGCAACGATATAAAGTGAGAGGAGCAAAGTTTAAAAGAAATGTGTGGGGCAAGTTTTTTTACACAGCAAGTTGTAGGTGCCTGTAGGCATGGCCAAAATCTTGATCAGCTAGGCAAATGGGCTAAGGAATGGCTAATGGAGTCTAATGCAGATAAGTGCAAAGTATTTTATTTTGGGAAGTTAAACCAGGGCAGGCCCTTCACAGTGAATGGCATTTGGAGTATTGTGTTCAGGTTTGGTCACCCTGCTAGCAGAAAGATGTCGTTAAGCTGGAACGATCACTGAGAGGATTGTCGAGGATAGTTCCAGGACTCGAGGGCTCGTTGTATTCGGAGAGGTTGGGCATGCTAGGATTTGGATCCATGGTGAACAGGAGGCTGACAGGTGATATTGTCGAGCTATATAACATCATGATAGGATTAAAGGCACAGAATCTTTTACCCAGCGGAGTTTAGTTTAGATTAGATTAGATTTAGTGATATAATGTAGAAACAAACTCATCAGCCTACCGAGTCCACACCAACCATCGAACACAGAAGCCAATACCAGGGCTGCCAACATTGGGTGAGAGTTGGGAGTGAGAAATTGCGAGGGACCAAGCCCGAGGGAGCGTAGCGACCGGGGGGGGGGGGGGGGGGGAGGAGGGTGTCGCCCTCCTATTAGTACAGAACTTTTTCAGCTTGAAATTGTGCAAGATGGTGCGAGTCTTTTGCTACACTTGAATGCAATATATATGCTTTAAATTGGATTAGCTATGAATAAGGTTAGAGTAAATTACATTCCTAATTACATTCCACAGTAGAGCCCAGGCTCTGCTGAACAGGTGCAGCACATGAATGATTTTGTGTATTCATGTATGGAAATCAGATTATAATCAAGCACTTGGCCCATGTTGACCAACCTGTTTCACTGCACACCTGGTATTACTCCTGGCCCTGACTCCAGTTGCATACCTTCACTCATTCCTGACCCTGAGTCCAGCCTTACACCTGGCTCCCTATTCTACCCTGATCATAGCTGCTTACCTGCTTAGGTTCCCAGTGCTGAACACACCCCTGGTCCCAGCTTTGACTGCACACCTAGTACTATTCCAGACCTTGACTCTGGATGCACACTTGGCCTTGCTCCTAGCCCCTTTGCACTGACAATATATCTGGCCCACCCATAAAGCCCCATATCTGACCCCCTGGACTTAACCTATTACGTTCAAGTCCACAGGTGCTCCTCTAATGCAGTAACCTTTTATGGGGCACTTCACAGACCAAATTATGGAGAACAAAATTTGCTACATCCATTGGCTTCCTTGTTATCTAACATGCTAGTCACTTTGTCAAAGAAGTCTTCAGTTGGTTGAACACAATTGCCATCCATAAAATTATACTCACTCAGCTGTATAAGTATTCTGATACCATTTCTTTCATTTTCATAACAAACTGTCCTGAAGTCATTTTCACCCCCAATATTTTCAGTATTTTGCTGTTTTCCTCTCAGCTGGGACTTTTCCAAAATGTAAAGTTCAATAACTATATATTTAAGCAATATTATTCTATTAAATGTGATCTTGAGAGTACATATTTTCTGTGGTATTCATAACACAACAATGATAAAAAGATCTTTGTTTTGATTGTACCTACCAACATGCATATATTATTACATTATAGTTAATATGTACCGAGGACAAAGTTTTGTTCCAATGCTCCCCATTCCCAATTACTTCTACATTGAAGTGATTGAAATCTAAGTAAACTGAATGGCATCATAAAAGTAAAACATCCGGAATGGATGATATTCATTTCGTGGTTGGTTGGGGTCAGTATCAGCACAATTACTATACTAAACTTTGATTTGTCAGATGTTCTGGTTCAAGCTAAAACTAAAGACAAATAATAATCTCCTCACACAGTCCACTGCAAGTATCTCTGTCACTCCTTTAAAATATGCCCCTTCTTTGAACAAGCTCTTAAACATCGCATCTGAATCAGTTTCCATCTGAATACACTCCTTGAGGATGTTCATCTACATGTTTAATTAATAAAACAACAAGATTAGGGACATTTCTATTCAACCTGTCAAAGCAATTGGGGGGGGGGGGGGTTAGAAATAGTCAGTGAGGTAAACAAACATTATAATTGAGTGGCAAATGACAATAGTGCTACCTTCCCAATATTTAACTGAAGGAAATAATGGGTTATCAGGGCTGTATGTTGTGACAGACAGCCTTACACCTTGCATGTCATTTTAATATTACACTTATCCCATCCCCCTGGATATTCCGGATTAATAAATTAAGGTTTTGTCAACTAATTACAAATCAGGCTAATTACAAATCAATAACATTTGCCAACTCCAAAACATGAAGCGCTGAGCATTGGGATCCAGACATCACAGACAACTGGCCTTAGTTCCCCGCGCACATCTGGCAGTGTTCTCCATGGAGCATTTATGAAATGGAGTGAATTATGAATACCACACCTGGAGTATTGCGTACAGTTCTGGTCTCCAAATCTGAGGAAGGACATTATTGCCATAGAGGGAGTGCAGAGAAGGTTCACCAGACTGATTCCTGGGATGTCAGGACTGTCTTATGAACAAAGACTGCATAGACTCGGTTTACACTCTCTAGAATTTAGGAGATTGAGAGGGGATCTTATAGAAACTTACAAAATTCTTAAGGGGTTGGACAGGCTAGATGCAGGAAGATTGTTCCCGATGTTGGGGAGGTCCAGGACAAGGGGTCACAACTTAAGGATAAGGGGGAAATCCTTTAGGACCGAGATGAGAAGGACTTTTTTCACCCAGAGAGTGGTGGGTCTCTGGAACTCTCTGCCACAGAGGGTAGTTGAGGCCAGTTCATTGGCTATATTTAAGAGGGAGTAAGATGTGGCCCTTGTGGCTAAGGGGATCAGAGGGAATGGAGAGAAGGCAGGTACGGGATATTGAGTTGGATGATCAGCCATGATCATATTGAATGGCGGTGCAGGCTCGAAGGGCCGAATAGCCTACTCCTGCACCTAATTTCTATGTTTCTATGAAAGGGGGGAGGCTGAGCGATCAGTGATCACTGGCCTTGGGGGTACCCGGTGAGGGAGTGGAGCAACCGAGTGGGGAGAGGGTGTGGAAGAAGGATGTTCCCCCGTCCCAGGGTAGGAACCTTTTTAAATTTGATGTATTAAAATCATGTTTTAGTGCATTGTAGAAGTATGATTTCAATGTTTTTTGTATGAAGTATTTTTAAGAGGTCACTTTTAAAGACTGGTGTCGATGAGACATGTTGGTTGGTGTGGGCAAGTTGCGCCAAAGGGCCTGTTTTCACAATGTATCACTCTATGACTACATTATACCACCATGCATGAATGCTTCAAAATCAAGTGATCGAGTTTTATTGCCACATACTCAAGCATAGAAACTTAGAAAATAGGTACAGGAATAGGCCATCGGCCCTTCGAGCCAGCACTGCCATTCAATATGATCATGGCTATTTATCTAAAATCTAAAATCAGTACCTCTTTCATGGTTTTTTTTCCCATTTCCCTTGATTTCGTTAGCCCCAAGAACTAAATGTAACTCTCTCTTGAAAACATCCAGTGAATTGGCCTGCACTGCCTTCTGTGGCAGAGAATTCCACAGATTCACAACTCTCTGTGAAGAAAGTTTGTCCTCATCTCAGTCCTAACTGGCCCCCCCTTTGTTCTTAAACTGTGACCCCTGGTTCTGAACTCCCCCAACATCGGGAACATTTTTCCTGCAGTTACAGTAAGTGAAAATCTAGCAGGCAAGCAGGATGCTTTCTCCAACCACCCCCATTTGAAGTCCACTATCTTCCACCGTTTCTACCCAGTGCTTGGTACTTACTTCCAGCAGCCACTGTTTGTCCTCCAGGATGCACCGAGCCGCAGCCTGATCCATGCCGGTCACCCGGGCGAATTTGGCACAGAGACTCTCACGGCAGCGGCACAAAGCTTCCGACGCCTTGCACTGAGGCTGCTCCATGGCCGGAGCTGCAGTAAGCGACTCGCCAGCCCGGCAAACACTCGCCAGCCCCGCTCCCCGTCCGCATCTGACCCCATCGCTGCTTCTGCTTCCAACACCCATGGCCCATGCAGTTGATATGAGTTTTGAAATTTTCGTTGATCACAGAAATTCTCACAACAGAGCAAGAGAAATTTGTGATTAGCGTGAAAATGTGGCGAAATGCGTGATTCTCACACTGAATGCATGGTTGGCAGCCCTGCCTCTCTATCCCCCTCTCTCCCCCTCTCTTTCTCTCTCCCTCTCTCTTTCTCTCCCCCTCTCTCTTTCTCTCCCACTCTCTCTCCCCCTCTCTCTCTCTCCCCCTCTCTCTCCTCTCTCTGTCCCCTCTCCCCCTCTCTCTCTTGTCCCCTCTCCTCTCTCTCTCCCCCTCTCCTCTCTCTCTCTCTCTCTCCCCTCTCTCGCCCCTCTCTTTCCCCTAACTCTCTCTCTCCCTCCCTCTCACTCTCTCTCTCCCCCTCTATTTCTTCTCTCTCTCCCCCTCTCTCCCTCTCGCTCGCTCTCCTCGCTCCCTATCCACCTCTCTCTCTTCCCCCTCTCTCTCTCTCTCCCTCTCTCTCCCCCATTTCTCCCTCCCACCTCACTCTCCCCTTGCTCTCTCCCCTCGCTTTCTCCTCTATCTCCTCTTTCTCTTTGCCCCCCATCTCTCTCTCCCCCGTTTCTCTTTCCCCCTCTCCCTCTTCCTCCTCTCTCTTTTACCACCCCTCTCTCTTCCCCCTCTCTCTCCCATTCTCTCCTACCCTCTCCTCCCTCCCCACCCCCTCCCTCTCTTCCCTCTTTCTTCCCTCTCACCCCTCTCTCTCATCCCACCCTCTCCCACCTCACTCTCTCCCCTCTCCCTATCTCTCTCCCCTGCCACTCTCTCCCCTCTCTCCCTCCCTCTCCCTCTCCTCTCTCCGTATTCACTCACCCTGTGTCTCCCCCCTCTCTCCTCTCATCCCCTCTTCCCCTCCCCCCCCCCCCCCGTCTCCTTCCCCTCTCTCTCTCCACAAGAGCGTGCAAACTTTCTGATCAGAGTGAGGGTGTGAGAGTTTCTTCAAATGCGTGATTCTCATGCTCAAAGCGTGAGAGTTGGCAGCCCTGCCAATACTCATCTGCCAGTCTTTGGAAACCGGAGCACCTGGAGAAAACCCACGGGGTCACAAGGCGAATGTACAAACTTTGTACAGACAGCAGCCATTGTCAGGATCGAACACGAGTCTCCGGCGCTTTGAATCAGCAACTTGACCGCTGCACCACTGTACCGCCAAAGAAGAATGAATCAAGAAGCAGGACATAGGTTAAAATTGAGAGGGAAAAGACATAATAGGAACCTGAGGGGCAACCTTTCAACTCATAGGTATATCGAACGAGCTGCCGGAGGTGGTAATTGTGGCGGGACCTATAACACCATTTAAAAGACATTTGGACCTGTGCATGGATAGTTCTTTAATATATAAGACATCAGAGCAGAATTAGGCCAATCGGCCCATCAAGTCATCTCCGCCATTCAATATGGCTTATGGCTGTATATGGCCTATCTATCTTTCCCTTTTAACCCCATTCTCCTGCCTTCTCCCTGTAAGCATTGACAACCTTACTGATCAAGAACTATTGATCTCCTCTTTAAAAGTACCAAAAGATTTGGTCCACTCAGCTATCTGTGACAATTAATTCCACATTCACCACCCTCTGACTAAAGAAATTCCTCATAATCTCATTTCCAAAAGTATGTCCTTTTATTCTGAGGCTGTGCCCTCTATTCCTAGACGCTCCCACTAATGAAAACATCATAGAAACATAGAAAATAGGTGCAGGAGTAGGCCATTCGGCCCTTCGAGCCTGCACCGCCATTCAATATGATCATGGCTGATCATCCAACTCAGTATCCCGTACCTGCCTTCTCTCCATACCCCCTGATCCCTTTAGCCACAAGGGCCACATCTAACTCCCTCTTAAATATAGTCAATGAACTGGCCTCAACTACCTTCTGTGGCAGAGAATTCCAGAGACTCACCACTCTCTGTGTGAAAAATGTTTTCCTCATCTCGGTCCTAAAAGAATTCCCCCTTATCTTTAGACTCTGACCCCTTGTTCTGGACCTCCCCAACATCGGGAACAATCTTCCTGCATCTAGCCTATCCAACCACTTAAGAATTTTGTAAGTTTCTATAAGATCTTCTAAATTCTAGCGAGTACAATCCAAGTCTATCCAGTCTTTCCTCATATGAAAGTCCTGACATCCCAGGAATCAGTCTGGTGAACCTTCTCTGTACCCCCTCTATGGCAAGAATGTATTTTCTCAGATATGGAGACCAAAACTGTACGCAATACTCCAGGTGTGGTCTCACCAAAACTCTGTACAACTGCAGTAGAACCTCCCTGCTCCTATACTCAAATCCTTTCGCTATGAATGCTAACATACCATTCGCTTTCTTCACTGCCTGCTGCACCTGCATGCCCACTTTCAATGATTGGTGTACCATGACACCCAGGTCTCGTTGCATCTCCCCTTTTCCTAATCTGCCACCATTCAGATAATAGTCTACCCTCCTGTTTTTGCCACCAAAGTGGATAACCTCACATTTATCCACATTATACTGCATCTGCCATGCATTTGCCCACTCACCCAGCCTATCCAAGTCACCTTGCAGCCTCCTAGCATCCTCCTCACACCTAACACTACCCCCCAGCTTAATGTAATCCGCAAACCTGGAGATGTTGCATTCAATTCCCTCGTCCAAATCATTAATATATATTGTAAATAGCTGGGGTCCCAGCACTGAGCCTTGCGTTACCCCACTAGTCACTGCCTGCCATTCTGAAAAGGACCCATTTACTCCTACCCTTTGCTTCCTGTCTGCCAGCCAGTTCTCTATCCACATCAATACTGAACCCCCAATACCGTGTGCTTTAAGTTTGTATACTAATCTCTTATGTGGGACCTTGTCGAAAGCCTTCTGAAAGTCTAGATATAACACATCCACTGGTTCTCCCTTATCCACACATCCTCGAAAAATTGTATAAGATTCGTCAGACATAATTTATCTTTCGTAAATCCATGCTGACTTTGTCTAATGATTTCACCACTTTCCAAATGTACTGCTATCCCATCTTTAATAACTGACTCTAGCAGTTTCCCCACTACCAATGTTAGACTAACTGGTCTTTAATTCCCCGTTTTCTCTCTCCCTCCTTTTTTAAAAAGTGGGGTTACATTAGCTACCCTCCAATCCTCAAGAACTACTCCAGAAACTAAGGAGTTTTGAAAAATTATCATTATCATCTCCACATTCACACTATCGAGGCCCATGCTTATTCAGTATGTTTCAATGAGATCCCGCCTCATCCTTCTAAACTTCAGTTGTTAACCCAATCATTCCTGGGATCATTCTCGTACACCACCTATGGGCCCTCTACAATCCCAACACATCCTTCCTCAGATATGGGGTCCAAAACTGCTCACAATACTCAAAATGCTGTTGACCAGTGTCCAATAAAGCCTCAGCATTACATCCCTGTTTTTATAGTCTAGTCCTCTTGCAATGAATGCTAACATTGCATTTGCCTTCCTTGCTACAAACTCAACCTGCAAATTATTTTTTGGGGAATCCTGCATAAGCACTCCCTAGTCCATTTGCACCTCCGATTTCTGAATTCTCTCCCCATTTAGAAAATAATCAACATGTTTATTCCAACTACCAAAGGAAAGTATAGGAAAGATTTAGAGGGATATGAGCCAAATGCGGGCAAATGGGACTAGCTTAGATAGGTCATAAGGATGAGTTGGACCAAGGAATCTGATTCCGTATTATATAGATTTATTACTCAATTAACCTTTTCTGCCAAAGTTATCTAAATTACTCTGCTCCTTCTTGGTACGATTTCATAATAGTTTTTTTAATATAACATTTTCTTTATTGGTCTGGCATGGTTTAAACCGACCCACGCGAGTGAGTTTAAACTAGATTGGCAGGGGGGTGGGATCTGATGCAGGATCAAGGCAGTTGAGAGGCTGGAAGTCGGTATGGATAGTGATGAAAGAAAGTTCAGTGGACAGGGTAGGCTGGAGAATGGCCGGGAGCAAGAAGGGCTGTTGGTTCAAATTGCACTTATTTTAATGCGAGAATTGTGGACGCAGCCCAGACCATCACACAAACCGTAGACAGACACAAAAAGCTGGAATAATTCAACGGGACATCTGAGCATTCCCTCTCTCTATCCTCGTCATGAGTTGAGGAAGGGATTGGGGGAGGGGACGAGAGGGGAAGATCCTGGGGAGGTGAGGAGGGATTGGGAAATTGAGGTGAGGAGGAGGGTGGGGGAGGAGGGGGAATAGAGGGAGAGGAGAGAGGGAGTGGGGGAGGTAGGGTGTACAGATGCAGGTGGGACAGGGATGATTGGCTGGTGCCAGTGTAAAGGGAGTTACAGTAATCAAGACGGGAGGAGATAAATGAGTGGATGATCTTTTTGAGGTCGTCAAATCGGAGGAAAGGTTTTATTTTTGCTATAGTTCGAAGCTGGAAGAAGCTAGCTTTTACCACGGCATTGACTTGTTTGTCAAATTTCAACACGGAGTCAAATATCACGCCAAGGTTTTTGACGTGAGGTTTGAGTAATGGGGTAAGGCTACCAAGGCTGCCTGCTATCGTTTTGATAGATTCCGAGGGGCCGAGTAGGATGACCTCAAACTTACTCTCGTTTAGTTGGAGGATGTTCTGGGCCATCCAACTCTTTATATCCTCGAGACAGGTAAGGCTGAGTAGATTAGATTATTTGTTGGGTTTGAGGGGGAAATAGAGTTGTGTATCGTTTGCACAGCAGTGGAAGGAAATGCCGTGCCTTTGGATGACTTGGCCTAAGGATAGCATGTACAGGGAGAAAAGAATGGGGCATAGGATGGAGCCTTGTGGAACCCCACAGCAAAGGCTAGGAGAAAGAGTTACCTATGTTTGTAGCGAAACTCCATTCTTTGAGATAGGAGATGAACCAGCTCAGGGCAGTGCCATCAACACCAACCCCGTACCGGAGACGGTCTATTAGGATGGTGTGGTCGACTGTATCGAATGTAGCGCTGAGGTCGAGAAGGAGCAGGATTGTACAGTCGCTGGAGCCAATGGGGAGAAGTAGGTCGTTATGTACCTGCACGAGGATGTCAAACCAAAGGTCCAGGAAGAGCGAAGGGGGGTGACTACGAGGAAGGGAAGGGTATTAAACGTGGAGTGCAGGTGACCCCAGTGGCCGTGCCTCTACAAACCAGGTACACTCTCTTGGGTGCTGTCGAGGAGGACAATGCATCAAGGTTGAGCAGCAATGGCAGGCAGGGCTGTGACACGAACCCTGGCACTGAGTCTCAGCGCTGAAGGGTGACGTCAGACACAGCCATAGTGGTGGGCGAGTCTATAGTTAGGGGTGCAGATAGGAGATTCTGCGGCAGCGGTCGAGGCTCTAGGATGATGTGCTGCCTCCCTGGTGCCAGGGTCCAGGACGTCTCAGTGTGGCTTCATGACATCTTCAATAGGGAGGGGGAGCAGCCGGATGTTGTTGTGCATGTTGGCACAAACGATGTAGGTTGGAAGAGGTAGGAGGTCCTGCAGTATGAGGATAGGGAGTTGGGTAAGAAACTGAAAATTAGCACCTCCACAATCATCCACCCCCACCCATCCACAATCAGTACCCCGTTCCTGCCTTCTCCCCTTATCCCCTGACTCTGCTATCTTTAAGAGATCTATCTAACTCTCTCTTGAAAGCGTCCAGAGAACCAGCCTCCATTGCCTCTAAGGCAGAGAATTCCACAGATTCACAACCCTCTGTGTGAAAAAGTGTTTCCTTATCTCCATTCTAAATGGCTTACCCCTTATTCTTAAAATGTGGCCCCTGGTTCTGGACTACCCCAACATCGGGAACAAGTTTCCTGCCTCTAGCGTGTCAAAACCCTTAATAATCTTATGTTTCAATAAGATCCCCTCTCATCCTTCTGAATTCCATAGTATACAAGCTCAGCCGCTCCATTCTCTCAGCATATGACAATCCCGCCATCTTGAGTATTAACCTTGTAAACCTACGCTGCATTCCTTCAATAGCAAGCTCATATTTGGAGACCATAGCTACACACAATACTCCATGTGTGGTCTCACTAGGGTCCTGTACAACTGCAGAAGGACCTCTTTGCTCCTATACTCAACTCCTGTTGTTATGAAGGCCAACATGCCATTCGCTTTCTTCACTGCCTGCTGTACCTGTTACCTGCATGCAAGGAGCAAGGAAGGAATGTTGGTTTAAATTGCACTTATTGTAATGCAAGAGGCCTGACGGTTAAGGCAGATGACCATAGGGCACGGATAGGTACGTGTTAAGATAGATAGCTAAAGCCTGGTTAAGAGAAGGACAGGACTGGCAGGACAGGTGCTTCATGAGAGACAAGGATGAGAGTTAAAGAGGAGGGTTACGTTATTGGTTTACAAGGATGATCACCTTGCTGGGGGTGTACGACAGACCTCCAAATAGAATTAGAAGAATAAATATGCCAGGAGATTGCAGGCAGCTGCAGGTCTTATAAGGTTGTCGTAGTAGGGGATTTGACTGGGAATGCCATAGTGCTAAAGGTTTAGACGTGGTGGAATTTGCCAAATGTGTTCAGGAGAGTTTCCTCAAACAATATATAGAGGGCCTCACACGGGAGAGAGCAACGATGGACCTAATCAGGCATATTGGAAGTGACAAGTCATAATGTCATCAGTTATGCATTGTGGAAACACCAACCAACATGTCCCATCTACACTAGTCCCACTTGCCTGCGTTGACCCATATCCCTCTAAACCTATCCAATCCATGTACCTGCCTCAACTACCTCCTCTGGCAGCTTGTTCCGTACACCCACCACCCTTTGTGTGGAAAAAGTTACCCCTCAGATTCCTATAAAATTAAAATTAAACCTATGTCCTCTGCTTCCCGATTTCCCACACTCTGGGCAAGAGACCCTGTGCGTCCACCCGATCGATTCCTCTCATGATTTTATACATCTCTTTAAGATCACCCTTCATGCTCCTGCACTCCAGGGAAGAGAATCCCAGCCTGCTCAACCTCTCCCTATAGCTCACACCCTCAAGTCCTGGTAACATCCTTGTAAATCTTCACTGCTCCCTTTCAATTCACTCACCAACTTCTTATACAATTGCAACATGACCTCTTAATTTCTAGAAGATAGACACAAAATGCTTGAGTAACTCAGCGGGACAGGCAGCATCTCTGGAGAGAAGGAATGAGTGACCTTTCGGGTCAAGACCCTTCTTCAGACTGAGAGTCAGGGGAGAGGGAGTCCAGAGACATGGAAGGGTAAGGTGCAAAGAGAACAATGATAAGGAAATGTAGAATGATTCATTGTTAGCTGAGGGGAAGATGACGAAGAGGCATACAATTAGTAAAATGAATCAGGACAGTGAAACTAGTCAGGGAACTAAGAACTAGCTGTGGGAGGCCGCTGCGGCCCGGGGCCCTGAGTGTGTTTAGTGCCTTGAGTGTGTTTAGTGCCCTGAGTGTGCTTAATGCCGAGTGTGATTAGTGCCCTATGATTAGTGCCCTGAGTGTGATTAGTGCCCTGGGTGTGATTAGTACCCTGAGTGTGATTAGTGCACTGGGTGTGATTAGTGCCCTATGATTAGTGCCCTGAGTGTGATTAGTGCTCTGAGTGTGATTAGTGCCCTGGGTATGATTAGTGCCTTATGATTAGTGCCCTGAGTGTGATTAGTGCCCTATGATTAGTGCTCTGAGTGTGATTAGTGCCCTGGGTGTGATTAGTGCCCTATGAGTAGTGCCCTGAGTGTGATTAGTGCCCTGAGTGTGATTAGTGTCCTGGGTGTGATTAGTGCCCTGAGTGTGTTTAGTGCCCTGAGTGTGATTAATGCCATGGGTGTGTTTAATACCGTGTGATTAGTGCCCTGAGTGTGTTTGGAGGCCCTGAGTGTGTTTAATACCCTGAGTGTGATTAGTGCCTTGAGTGCGATCAGTGCCCTATGATTAGTGCCCTGAGTGGGATTAGTGCCCTGAGTGTGATTAGTGCCCTGGGTGTGATTAGTGCCCTGGGTGTGATTAGTGCTCTGAGTGTGATTAGTGCTCTGAGTGTGATTAGTGCCCTGAGTGTGATTAGTTCCCTGAGTGTGATTAGTGCCCTGGGTGTGATTAGTGCCCTGTGTGTGATTAGTGCCCTATTATTAGTGCCCTGAGTGTGATAGTGCCCTGTGTGTGATTAGTGCCCTATGATTCGTGCCCTGAGTGTGATTAGTGCCCTGGGTGTGATTAGTGCCTTATGATTAGTGCCCTGAGTGTGATTAGTGCCCTGGGTGTGATTAGTGCCCCGGGTGTGATTAGTGCCCTGGGTGTGATTAGTGCCCTATGATTAGTGCTCTGAGTGTGATTAGTGCCCTGGATGTGATTAGTGCCCTGAGTGTGTTTAGTGCCCTGGATGTGATTAGTGCCCTGAGTGTGTTTAGTGCCCTGAGTGTGATTAGTGCCCTATGATTAGTGCTCTGAGTGTGATTAGTGCCCTGGATGTGATTAGTGCCCTGAGTGTGTTTAGTGCCCTGAGTGTGATTAATGTCGTGGGTGTGATTAATACCCCGAGTGTGATTAGTGCCCTATGATTAGTGCTCTGAGTGTGATCGGTGCCCTGAGTGTGATCGGTGCCCTGAATGTGATCGGTGCCCTGAGTGTGTTCAATGCTCTGGGTGTGATCAGTGCCCTGAGTGTGTTTAGTGCCCTGAGTGTGATGAGTGCCCTGAGTGTGATGAGTGCCCTGGGTGTGATCAGTGCCCTGAGTGTGTTTAGTGTGATGAGTGCCCTGAGTGTGTTTAGTGTGATGAGTGCCCTGAGTGTGATGAGTGCCCTGAGTGTGATGAGTGCCCTGAGTGTGATTAGTGCCCTGAGTGTGTTTAGTGTGATGAGTGCCCTGAGTGTGATGAGTGCCCTGAGTGTGTTTAGTGTGATGAGTGCCCTGAGTGTGATGAGTGCCCTGAGTGTGATCAGTGCCCTGAGTGTGGGCCCTGCAGCAGCGGCGCTGGGCCTAGGCCCGGGCCCGGTTTGGGAGTGTGTGTGGCGCCTCTGGCGGCCGTGCAGCAGCGGTGCCGAGGGGGGGGGGCGGAGATACGGGCCGCCCCGGTGTGGGGGTAGGGGCGGCTTCACCCCGACGCCGCACCTGGTGAACCGACGCCATGTGGCGATCCCGTCCGTGCCTCTTCAGTCGTGATCCATGCAAACATTATCGGGAGAGCGTCCCGGAACTCACTGACAAAGTGGAACCGAGAGCTGCGAGCGCGGCGCTTGAAGCAGCGAGCGTCTTTAGCCGATGTTTCACTATTGCTGCTATCTCGCACCAGGATGGCCGAGTGGTTAAGGCGTTGGACTTAAGATCCAATGGACATATGTCCGCGTGGGTTCGAACCCCACTCCTGGTATTAGATTTTTTGCAACTACTGTAGTAGCAGTCAATCACTTCATGAAATTAAAGCTTCAATTCACTGTACAGCTTGCGGAAGATATTTATGTATAGAAATTAGGCTTCATTTAAAACATTAATGTAATGTGTTACAATACGTTTTTAAAAATTATAATTACATCAATCTAATGTATTGTAATATTGTAATGCTTATATTAATTCTAAAATATAAAGTACAATGAGCATATTTTCAAAAACGTCAACATTAACACTCGATTCAAATATTTAATTTTACTTTATTTTGCCACAGTACAGTGAAATGCTTAATTTTGCCTAAAGCCCGGTAAAATTGTATTGTGAGCCTTTTGATCAAATTGTATAAAATTGAAAGGGAGTATTAATCAAATTACATTTAATATAAAATTGCAAATGTTTGCTTTTAATGGAATATAATCCCAAAAATATTTCACTTAAATTATTCATAATTATTAAAATATATATTTTTATATAAATTGGAATTATAACTTTAAGAGTATTATTTAAAAGTAAATTATTATTGTACTTTTATTAAGAAATGCATAGAGACAAGAATTGTTGTGAAAAAATGTGAATGTCTACATTTAGGATGTATAATAAATACATAGTTGTCCAGAACTGGAACATTTTGAAAAATGTTAATGTTTTTTTAAAAATTCAGATTGCACTAATATTGCCATATACAGCAATATCTTTGAATAAAACTATAATAGTATCCAAATTCATGAATGGTCTTCCTCGCAAATCATGGTAACATTTAGTGTCAGATACAGAATGCCGGAGTAACTCAGCTGGCCAGGCAGCATCTCTGGATAGAAGGAATGGGTGATGTTTTAGGTCGAGACCCTTCTTCTGTTTACAGTTTCACTTCACAGCAATGCCCTTGTTTCCCTGTCACAATAGAAACCAGTAGAGGGCTGCACATGGCCACAAGAGGGCTGGCAAGTCAACTGCAAATATTTCTGTTTGTTAGGTGCCCAAGGAACTGTTAACTTTAGAAGAGGAAGGCTGAGGATCCACAAACCCATCTTAATCAATGGTGGTGGAGAGAGTCAACAACTTCAAGTTCCTGGACATTCAGATCTCTGAAGACCTGTGCTGGATCCAGCACATTGATGCAACCATAAAGAAAGCTCATCAACACCTCAACTTCATTAGAAGATTGAGGAGATTCAGTATGTCACCAAATACTCTCTTAAATACTCAGTCTGAGGAAGGGTCTCAACATAGAAACATAGAAAATAGGTGCAGGAGGAGGCCATTCGGCCCTTCGAGAGAGCTCTATCTAACTCTCTCTTAAATCCATCCAGTGATTTGGCCTCCACTGCCCCCTGTGGCAGGGAATTCCACAAATTCACAACTCTCTGGGTGAAAAAGTTTTTTCTCACCTCAGTCTTAAATGTCCTCCCCTTTATTCTAAGACTGTGGCCCCTGGTTCTGGACTCGCCCAATATTGGGAAAAATGTTCCTGCATCTAGCTTGTCCAGTCCTTTTATAATTTTATATGTTTCCCCAAGATCCCCCCTCATCCTTCTAAACTCCAGTGAATACAAGCCTAGTCTTTTCAATTTTTCCTCATATGACAGTCCAGTCATCCCAGGGATCAATCTCGTGAACCAACTGCCCCAATCACAAGGATGTCCTTCCTCAAATTAGGAGACCAAAACTGTATGCAATACTCCAGATGTGGTCTTACCAGAGCCCTATACAACTGCAGAAGAACCTCTCTACTCCTATACTGAAATCCTTTTGTTATGAAGGCCAACATTCCATTAGCTTTCTTCACTGCCTGCTGTACCTGCACGCCAAATTGCAGTGACCGGTATACAAGGACACCCAGGACACGCTGTACCTCCCCCTTACCTAACCTAATCCCATTGAGATGATAATCTGCCCCCTTGTTTTTACCACCAGTGGATAACCTCACATTATATTATACTGCATCTGCCACGCATCTGCCCACTCACTCAACCTGTCCAGGTCACCCTGCAACCTCCTAACATCCTCTTCACAGTTCACACTGCCATCCAGCTTTGTGTCATCCGCAAACTTGCTAGTGTTGCTCCTAATTCCCTCTTCCAAATCATTAAGATATATGGTAAATTGCGGCCCCACCGAGCCTTGGGGCACTCCATTTCCCACGCCTGCCATTCTGCAAAGGACCCGTTCACTCCTACTCTTTGCTTCCGGTCTGCCAACCAATTTTCTATCCATGTCAACACCCTGCCCCCAATACCGTGCGCTCTAATTTTAGTCACCAGTCTCCCATGCAGGACCTTATCAAAGACTTTCTGAAAGTCTAGATACACTACATCCACTGGCTCCCCTTCATCCATTTTACTTGTCACATCCTCAAAAAATTCCAGAAGATTAGTCAAGCATAATTTTCCTTTCATAAATCCATGCTGATTTGGACTAATCCTTTTACTGCTATCCAAATGCCCCATTATTACCTCTTTAATAATTGACTCCAGCATCTTTCCCACCAACGAAGTCAGGCTAACTGGTCTATAATTCCCTGTTTTCTCTCTTGCTCCTTTCTTGAAAAGTGGAATAACATTAGCTATCCTCCAATCCACAGGAACTGATCCTGAATCTATTGAACATTTGAAAATGATCACCAATGCGTCCACTATTTCTAGAGCCACTATCCCTGAGGACCCTGGGATGCAGACCATCAACCTGAAACATCACCCATTCCTTCTCCCCAGAGATATTGCTTGTCCCGCTGAGTTACTCCTGCATTTTGTGCCTTTCTTAAACTTCTACAGGTTCAAGTGTATTAGCTACGGGGAGACATCGGACAGACTTTGATTGCTTTCGCGAAAATGCTGGTGGTTGCAGGAAGACCTGGTAGAAATATATAAAATTATGAGAGGCAGAGAAAGGGTAGAGGCTCATAAACTTTTTCCCAGGATGGAAACATCAAACACTAGAGGGGAAAATTTAAAGGAGAAGCATGGGGCAACATTTTAGCCTGAACGCATTACCAGGAGTGGGGTTCGAACCCACGCGGACATTATGTCCATTGGATCTTAAGTCCAACGCCTTAACCACTCGGCCATCCTGGTTTGAGATAGCTAAACTAGGGCAAGAACAAAGGTACTAGTATCTTTGGGCAGGACCTTCACAATGAATGGTTGGGCCGTGGAGTGCATTGTAGAGCAAAAGTGTCTATGAGTACTGGTACACAGTTCCCTGAAAGTGGTCCTGAGCTATAGGGAGAGCCTTGGTACTTGGTGTAGTGAAATTTGACTTGCCATTGCAGCACACAAATAAAGATAAGACACAACATTAAAGAATTTAACAATAACCATAAAAACAATGGTTCCCACTGTGGGGGAAGGCATCAAAAGTCCAGTCCCGTCCCCTGTTCATCCATAGTCAGGCCTAGTGAGGCCTCCGCAGTCGCCGCTACGGCAGCCCAATACTTCAGTCCCTCTCGCCGGATGATGAAGCTCTGGCGTCGAGTAAACACTCTCAGCGGCACGAAGTGTCTGTTTGTACCTTCTCCCCGTGACCCACTTGGTTTTTCTCCGAGATCTTCGGTTTCCACACTCACACCCACACTCCAAAGATGTGCAGGTTTGTAGATTAGTTGGCTTGGTATAAGTGTAAATTGTGCCCAATGTGTGTAGGGTAGCGTTAAGGGCCTGTCCCACTTTCCCGAGTTATTCACGAATTCTCCCAAGTTTTCAAACTCGCAGAATGTTCGTAACGAGTCCGTAGGAGTCCGTGGATATATCGTAGCGGCTCGTGGTGCCAGCCGTAGGTACTCGGGGCATTAGGTAAGTCGCGACGTTTTTTCAGCATGTTGAAAAATGTCCACGAGTAAAAAAAATATCCCCGAGTACCTACGGTTGGCACAATGAGCTGCTACGATATTCCCACGGACTCGTTACGAACATTCTCCGAGTTTGAAAACTGGGGAGAATTTGTGAATAACTCAGGAGAATTTGTGAATAACTCAGGGAAAGTGGGACAGGCCGTTTAATGTGCGGGGATCAGCGGTTGGTGCAGACTCGGTGGGCCGAGGAGCCTGTTTCCACGCTGTATCTCTGAGCTAAACTAAACTATAGGTGCTCACTCGCCTTCAACATCAGGAGTTTATCCATGGCTCATGCTGTGTAGCTATTCCACCAAATATTCACATCGACAGGGGCAAAACAGGCCACTGCCAAGACTTTGGTTCAACGTTGCCCTCTTTTTTTTAAATGGCATGGATCGCACATTAATATTCTGTAAGGGTGATAGTGTAGCGCACGCAGGTATCGAACCCGGTGTTCGGAACCGCGGTCACGTGACTCGGGAGGGGCTGCTAGTTTTCGCGCGGTTTTGCTTTTGCGCGGCAGTTGAGTGCTGACCACCGTTGTGGCCAGACGTGTTGTAAGAACCTGTGAGCTAAGAAGCTATTTTGTGAATAAAATAAGTTACAAAACTGAGTTGTCGTTCTTGCGACCGCCAAAATAGTCTCTAAGTAGAATTGTACTGTTAATTGGCAATTTTAAATAGGAGATTCATAGACTTTTGAAATCCAGGCAATTAAGGGATATAGATCACAGCTATTTCTGGAAAGGAACTGCAGATGTGTAGGAAGGATCTACAGGGTCTGAAGAAGGGTCTCAACCCTAAACGTCGCCTGTGCCTTTTATCCAGAGATGCTGTCTAGCCCGCTGAGTTACTCCAGCTTTTTGTGTTTATCTAGCGCAAAGATAGACCAGGTTAATTCCCGGGATGGCGGGATTGACATATGATGAAAGAATGGGTCAACTGGGCTTGTATTCACTGGAATTGAGAAGGATGGGAGGGGATCTTATAGAAACATGTAACATTCTTAAGGGATTGGACAGGCCAGATGCAGGTAATATGTTTCCGATGTTGGAGGAGTCCAGAACCAGGGGGGTCAAAGTATAAGAATAAGGGATAGGCCATTTAGGACTAAGATGAGGGAAAACTTTTTTAACCAGAGAGTTGTGAATCTGTGGAATTCCCTGCCACAGAAGGCAATGGAGGCCAATTCACTGGATGTTTTCGAGAGTTAGATTTAGCTCTTAGGGCTAAGAGAATCAAGGGATATGGGGGAAAAAGCAGGAATGGGTTACTGATTTTGGATGATCATATTGAATGGCTCGAAGAGGCAAATGGCCTAATCCTGGACCTATTGTCTATGTTTCTATGTGTTCTTTGAGTTACATCAGTCCTGACCTCGCTGACAGCAGTAATAATAATAATAATAATAATCATAATAATAATAGTAATAATAATAATAGTAATGACACCTAATGGAATGGTACAGGTTCTAAATGGCCGTCACCTCTGTTTTGTAGTTTTTTTGCACAATCAGCAAGCATTGCCACTTTTCACTTCACTGCACATCTCGTATGCGTATGTGACAAATAAACTTAACTTGACTCTTCCTATATTCCTTTGTTCCCTTGTTTCATTGCCAGCAAGCTTCAAGAGGTGATATTTCAGGAGAGTTGTGACTGCTTGGATGTTTTTACAGATCTGGATATTTTGCCAAGACAGCATCATTGTCAGTTTATATATGTCATACCCTGAGGCTGTTGATGCATTTTCAAGTTTCCATAGAGCATCAGGCTTTTTCAACTAAAACATGGTATCTTCTAGGGTGAATAACAAGGATGTAATTTCATCGGAGAGCTTGGATGTCGTAAAGTTGAAAAGTGTAGATCGTGATCAAATTACAGCTGACAACACCTGTCAGATTTTATTTAGTGTATATAAATACAAGCTTTTGTTCATTACCAATGTTAGTCTTGCTTTCCTTCACCAACTCTACGCCCTCACCTTTCCCTAAGGGTGTTGACACTTTTCTGGGTCAACTTTCACCAGCAACTGTGCTTGATTCATCATGAAGGACCTTGCTTCTTCTGTCCCACTTAGGCGACTTCTGTCCCACATAACGCTCTTGAATGTAGACTACAAGATCCTGTCTAAGGCCATCGCCAACCGGGTCAAGTCTGCTCTGGGACAGGTGATCCACCCGGACCAAACTTGTGCTGTACCTGGCAGGAAAATCTCAGACAGCCTAGCGCTGCTGAGAGATACCATCGCCTACGTGCAGGACAGACGGGTGGATGCCTGCCTAGTCAGCTTGGACCAGGAGAAGGCCTTTGACAGGATTTCGCACACGTACATGAGGGACGTGCTCTCCAAAATGGGTTTTGGGGAGGGAATCAGGAATTGGATCAAACTGCTCTACACCGACATCCGTAGTGCAGTCCAAATCAATGGGTGGGAATCAGACAGTTTCCCTGTAAGGTCTGGAGTCAGGCAGGGTTGCCCTCTCTCTCCTGTCTTGTTTGTCTGCTGTATTGAACCTTTTGCCGAATCCATCAGGAAGGATGCGAGCATAAGAGGAGTGACACTGCCCGGCAGTGGGGGCATCCAAGTAAAGACCTCCCTGTACATGGACGATGTCGCTGTCTTCTGCTCGGATCCAGGGTCGGTCCGCAGATTGATTAGTATCTGCGACCAGTTTGAGTCGGCCATGGGAGCCAGGGTGAACCGCAGGAAGAGTGAGGCCATGCTCTTTGGCAACTGGCCCGACAGATCTTCCGTCCCCTTCACCATCAAGCCTGACTTCTTGAAGGTGCTGGGGATCTGGTTCGGGGGGGCTGAGGCGTGTAACAGGAATTGGCTGGAGCGGATAGCCAGGGTGGGGAAGAAGCTGGAGCTGTGGAGGCAACGCTCCCTCTCCATAACGGGAAAGAATTTGGTCATCAGGTGTGAGGTGCTCTCGGGCCTGCTGTACTTGGCACAGGTGTGGCCTGTCCCTCGTTCCTACGCCACAGGGATCACCCGGGCCGTCTTCCAGTTCATCTGGGGGTCGAGGATGGACCGGGTGCGACGGGCCACAATGTACAAGTTGGCGGACAACGGGGGTAAAAGCGTGCCCAATGTCCCCCTCATCCTGATGACCTTTGTGTGTGGCTGCATCAGGCGGAGTGTAGAGCCAAGGCACGTGGGCACCAAGTGTCACTACTTGCTAAGGTTCTACCTGTCCCCGGTGTTGCGAAGGATGGGCCTGGCGCAGATGCCACGCAACGTGCCAGTCAGCTGGACAGTGCCGCCCCATCTGTCGTCTGTGGAAAGGTTCTTCCGGACCAACACCTTTGACCACATGTCCATTGGGCAGTGGTCAGCACAGAATGTCCTGCAGGCACTGCAGGGAAAGGACTCGATGGACCCGGTGGCGTGGTTCCCTGAGCAGACTGCCCAGCTTGTCTGGCAAAATGCCTCATCGCCAGAACTCACCAACAAGCACCAAGACCTGGCTTGGCTGGCGGTGAGGGGAGCCCTCCCAGTCAGATCCTTCCTGCACCATCGGAACCTCACTACCAGCGCACGATGCCTTCGGGACGGCTGCTATGGAGTGGAGACGGTTGCCCACCTCTTTTCAGAGTGTGGATTTGCCCAAAGAGTCTGGAGGAAAATGCAAGGGTCCCTGGTACGCTTTATTCCAAACAGCTCCGTCACAGAGGACTCTGATTTACGGACTGTTCCCAGGGACACATTCAGAGACTGACATCAAGTGCTGCTGGAGGGTTATCAACTCGGTGAAAGACGCTCTCTGGTCTGCCCGAGCGTTGTTCACCACCCAGCAGAGCGAGATGTCCGTCGGGGAATGTTGCCGACTGGCCCACTGCAGACTGCAGGAGTACGTGCTGAGGGACGCACTGAAGCTCGGTGTAGCCAACGCCAAGGCTCGGTGGGGGAGGGCCACAGTCTAAGGTCCTTCCGCTGCTGGACATGGGGGGCACAGTATGGTGGAGACGCCCCTCAAAATAAGGGAAGGTATCCCATGCCGGGGGGCCACATGAGTGGCACGGGTGGGGGATCGATTAGTAAAATTTGAAAAATGTATATAGACTGCATGGAAGAATTTGTATAGCCTCCGAAAATGTCGGATGGATTTTTCGCACGGTTGATGTATTGTAAATATTTATTACTTGAATAAAGTCTATTTTGAAATATAAAAAAAAACTTAGGCGACTTTTTAGGTGACTGCAGGAGGCTATGCAGTCGCCACATGGACACCACATGTTCGCGGGTGGTTGCCGGTGAGTCACCTTCATGGTCGTGAGGACTTCCCGCAATCTGGGAACTGGTCGTGCCCTCATTATGGTCGCTGTGAGTTTTTCAACATGCTGAAAAATTAGCGGCGACCAGAATGAAGCCGCCATGGAGAGTAGCGAGAATTCTCGTGCCGTAGGTGCATCGCCAGGAGGTCCTAGTGGGTGGCCAGGAGGTGAACGTTCTCGTAGGTTCTAGACGGTGCTGACCAGTGAATTTCATTGGCTCATTGGGAAAAAAAACGTAAGAAGTAGTTTTCAGAACCAAGGATAACCGACCGGTAATGTTAATGTCCGCCGAGCTTCACAGCCGTGAATCTCTGTATTTCTTAAAAGTTGTCTCCACTCCTTCTTCCTCCTTCTCCCCCCCTCTTTTAAAGGACTTACATGACCCTTCCCGTACACTGTGCTTTCACCGTCTTAATTACAACCTTCTTAATTACACCGCCAACCTTCCTGTTCATCGCGGTGTGTGTCTCTATCACCTTGGCTTTGCACCGTGTGAATTTCACTCAGACAGCGCTCCCCCCGCTTGCCCTGTCCCCCGCCTGCATAACGGGCTGGTGAACGAAGCGATGTGTGTGTATTCCACTCTGACAGTCACCGTTCCAGTTGCTGGTTTTTCAGGCAACTGCTGGGAACTTGACAGTCGCTGGCAGTCCGCTGAAAAATCACCTAAGTGGGACAGGCCCATTCTGATGCCAAAAGGAAGTTGACACTTTTTTACCAGTGAGTGTTCTAAGTGGAACTGGAGGAGTGTATATGAAATTGGAGGAGTCAGCGATTCAGTCTCTTGTCTCTGCTTTCTCTTCATTATTTGCTTTCCCTATGAGTCATTTTTTTTGCACTAATCCCAAATCCCTTAATTCCTTCTTTATCTCAGTATCTATCACTGTGTTTCAGTTTCAGTTTAGTTTATTGTCACGTGTACCGAGGTACAGTGAAAAGCTTTTGTTGCCTGCTATCCAGTCAGCGGAAAAACAACACATGATAACAATCGAGCCATTTACAGTGTACAGATACATGACAAGGGAATAACGTTGAGTGTAAGGTAAAGCCAGCAAAGTCCGATCAAGGGTAGTCCGAGCGTCACCAAAGAGATAGATAGTACTTCAGTACTGCTCTCTGGTCATGGTGGGATGATTCTGTTGCCTGTTAACAGCTGGGAAGAAACTGTCCCTGAACCTGGAGGTGTGCGTTTTCACACTTCTATACCTTTTGTCTGATGGGAGAGGGAGTGGCCAGGGTGTGACTTGTCCTTGATTATGCTGCTGGCCTTGCCGAGGCAGCGTTAGGTATAAATGAAGTCAATGGAAGGGAGGTTGGTTTGTGTGATGGTTTGGGCTGCGTCCACAATTCGCTGCAATATTTTGCGGTCTTGGATGGAGCTGTTTCCAGACCGAGCTGTGAGCATTCTGATAAGTTGCTTTCTCTGGTGCATCTGTAGAAGCTGGTGAGAGTTGTAGGGACATGCCAAACTTCCTAAACCCTCTAAGAAAATAGAGGCGTTGGTGTGCTTTCTTGGTCGTTACTTCAATGTGGGTGGTCCAGGAGAAGTTGTTGGTGATATTGGCTCCTTGGAATTTCAAGTTTTCAACCATCACTGTCTCAGCGCCGTCAATGCAAACTGGGGTGTGTGTACTTGCACTTCCACAACCTTATTGGGCAGAGAATTGCAAAGATTCACTACCTCCTGGATGTCGGAAATTCTTCTAACCTCTGCCCTGATTGAGTGAGCCCTTATTTTGATCCTACAAATAATTTCTGAACTCTACCATTTAATTTCCTGTATCTATTTTGTGTGTTTCAATGAGATCATTCTTCATTCTTCCAAACTTAAGAGTTAATATTTTCTGACACAACCAATCTTGAGTCTCAACCTGGTGAACCTTTGCCGCACTATTTCTGTTGCTACACAGCCTCTTAGTTGGGATGCATGATGTCTGTCCTCAGTATACTTTTGCTGCAGAGACCCTTAGTTTGGAGTAGGATGTCTCTTTTTAGTTGCCTTGCAACGATTCATGGTCCATCTTCACAGCAACTCCTTTCGATATTTACCATTTATAAAAAAACACCTTTTTACTGTCTTTTTCTCTTTCCATAGTGGATAACATAGAACATAGAACAGGCCCTTCAGCCCACAATGTCTGTGCCAAACATGAACCAAGACCAACTCTTATCTTCCAGCATATAATCCACATCCCTCTCCTTCCCTGCATATCCATGTGCCTATCCAAAAGTCTCTTGAATGCCATGATCACATCTGCTTTAACAGGGCTGCCACATTGGGTGAGAGTTAGGAGTGAGAAGTTGCGAGAGACCAAGCCCGATGGAGCGGAGCAACTGCGGGGGGGGGGGGGAGGTGCCCCCCTCCCATTGGTACGGAACTTTTGCATTTTTCAGCTTGAAATTGTGCAATATGGTGCATACTGTATTCATATGGTGCATGTATGGATATCAGATTATAATCAAACACTTGGCCCATGTTGACCAACCTGGGTCTCACTGCACACCTGGTACTACTCCTGACCCTGACTCCAGTTGCATACCTTCTCTCATTCCTGACCCTGAGTCCAGCCTTACACCTGGCCCCCTATTCTACCCTGATCATAGCTGCTTACCTGCTTAGGTTCCCAGTGCTGAACACTCCCGTGGTCCCAGCTTTGACTGCACATCTAGTACTATTCCAGACCTTGACTCTGGATGCAAGCTTGGCCTTGCTCCTTGCTCCTTGCTCCTAGCCCCTTTGCACTGATAATATATCTGGTCCACACATAGAGCCCCATATCTGACCCCCTGGACTTAACCTATTACATTCAAGCCCACAGGTGCTCCTCTAATGCAGTAATCCTTTATGGGGCACTTCACAGACCAAATTATGGATAACAAAATTTGCTACATTCATTGGTTTCCTTGTTATCTAACATGCCAGTTACTTTGTCAAAGAAGTCATCAATTGGTTGAACACAATTTCTCATCCATAAAATTATACTCACTCAGTATTCTGTTACCATTTGTTAAGGGATTGGATATGCTAGAGGCAGGAAACATGTTCCCGATGTTCGGGGAGTCCAGAACCAGGGGCACTCCCCCTCTCTCAAGTCAAAGTCAAGTCAAAGTCAAAAGTCAAAAGAGTTTATTGTCATGTGTCCCTGACAGGACAATGAAAATCTTTCTTTGCATAGCACAACAGAACATAGAAGGCATTGACTACAATTCTATACATAATACACCCATGACTTAATAAATTAATAAAGTGCAAATAACAGATGAAGGGATATTAATGTTCAGAGTTCCGAGCCAGGTTTAATAGCCTGATGGCTGTGGGGAAGTAGCTATTCCTAAACCGCGTTGTTGCAGTCTTCAGGCTCCTGTACCTTCTACCCGAAGGTAGCAGGGAGATGAGTGTGTGGCTAGGGTGGTGTGGGTCCTTGATGATGCTGCCAGCCTTTTTGAGGCAGCGACTGTGATAAATCCCCTCGATGGAAGGAAGGTCAGAGCAGATGATGGACTGGGTAGTGTTTACTACTCCCGCTCTCTCTCTCCCCTCTCTCTCTCCCCTCTCTCTCCCCTTTCTCTCCCCTCTCTCTCCCCTCTCTCTCCCCTCTCTCTCTCCCCTCTCTCTCCCCTCTCTCTCCCCCCTCTCTCACTCGCTCTCTGTCCACACACTCTTCCCTCTCTCTCACCTCTCCCTCACTCTCCCCCTTGCTCTCTCCCCTCTCTCTCTCTCCCTCTCTCTCTCCTCTCTCTCACCTCTCCCTCACTCTCCCCCTTGCTCTCTCCCCTCTCTCTCTCTCCCTCTCTCTCTCCTCTCTCTCACCTCTCCCTCCCACCTCACTCTCCCCCTTGCTCTCTCCCCTCTCTCTCTCTCCCTCTCTCTCTCCTCTCTCTCACCTCTCCCTCCCACCTCACTCTCCCCCTTGCTCTCTCCCCTCTCTCTCTCTCTCTCCCTCTCTCTCTCCTAACTCTCACCTCTCCCTCCCACCTCACTCTCCCCCTTGCTCTCTCTGCTCTCTTTCTCCTCTGTCTCTATCTCCTCTTTCTCTTTGCCCCCCCTCTCTCTTTCCCCTGTTTCTCTCTTTCCCCCCACTCCCTCTTCCCCCTCTCTCTCTTCCATCTTGCTTCCCTCTCTCCTCTCTCTCTCTTCCTCTTTCCCCCCTCTCTCTCTCTCCCTCTCCCTATCTCTCTCCTCTCTCTCTCCCTATCTCTCTTCCCTACCTCTCTCTCCCTCCCCTCTCTGTCTCCCCGCTCCCCCCCCCTTCGTTCTCCCCATTCTCTCCCCTTCTGCCTCTTCCCTCTCTCCCTCCCCCTGTCTCCTTCCCCTCTCTCTCTCCGCCTCCCTTTGAGAGTCTGTGTCCCTTCGGCACAGAGACTCTCACGGCAGCGGCGCAACGCTTCCGACACCTCCGACGGCCCGGGACTCTTCAACTGAAGCTGCTCCATGGCCGGCGCTGCAGCGAGCGACTCGCCAGCCTGCAGAGCGTGAGAAATTTGTGATCAGCGTGAGGGCGTGAGAATTTCTCTAAATGAGTGAGTCTCACGCTCAAAGCGTGAGAGTTGGCAGCCCTGGCTTTAACCACCACCCCCGCATCACATTGCAGGCACTCACCACCCTCTGTGTATAAAAAACTTACCCCGCACGTCACCTTAAAATGTTACCACTCGCACCTTAAAGCTATGCCCTCTAGTATTTGATGTTTCCATCCTGGGGATAAGGTTCTGACTGTCGACCCTACCTGTGCCTCTCATAATTTTATACACTTCTATCAGGTCTCCCCGCAACCTCCAGTGTTCCAGAGAAAACAATCCAAGGCGGTCCAACTCCTCCCTGTGGCGAATACTGGTATCATTCTGGTAAACTGCCTCCGCACCCTTTCCAAAGACTCCACATCTTTCCTGTAATAGCGCGACCAGAACTGCCTGCGATACTTCAAATACTATAAAGCCGCATCGTGACTTCCTGACACCAAGCCAACGTGGTTCTGACCTCTCCACCATCGAAGGGATCTACAGGAGTCGCTGCCTCAAAAAGGCAGGCAGCATCATCGGGGAACCACACCACCCTGGCCACACACTCATTTCACCGCTGCCATCGGGAAGAAGGTACAGGTGCCTGAAAACTCTAACGTCCTTGTTCAGGAGCAGCTTCTTCCCTACAACTATCAGGCTATTAAACACTACAACCTCCTGTTATGCTCTGAACTATATAGACTTGGGGACATTATTTTTTACTTTGCACGACTATCGTCTTCTATTTGACTTTTTTGTTCATATATACTGACCTTTTTATTGTGTTTATGTGTTTGACTATGTTTACATTATCTGTTGTGCAGCTGAAATTAAGAATTTCATTGTTTAAGAAGGAAATGCAGATGCTGGAAAATCAAAGGAAGACAAAAATGCTGGAGAAATTCAGTGGGTGAGGCAGTATCTGTGGAGCAAAGGAAATAGGCAACGTTTCGGGTCGAAACCCTTCTTCAGACTGATGTGAGGGTGGGGGGGGCGGGGGGGGGGGGAAGAAGAAAGGAAGAGGTGGAGTCAGAGGGCTGAGGGAGAGCTGAGAAGAGGAGGAGAAAGTAAGGTCTACCTGAAATTAGAGAAGTCAATGTTCATACCGCTGGGGTGCAAACTGCCGAAGCGAAATATGAGGTGCTGCTCCTCCAATTTACGGTGGTCCTCACTCTGACCATGGAGGAGGCCCAGGACAGAAAGGTCAGACTCGGAATGGGAGGGGGAGTTGAAGTGCTGTGCCACCGGGAGATCAGGTTGGTTATTGCGAACTGAGCGGAGGTGATCGCCAAACCTACGCTTGGTCTCACCGATGTAGAGCAGCTGACATCTAGAGCAGCGGATGCAATAGATGAGGTTGGAGGAGGTGCAGGTGAACCTCTGCCGCACCTGGAACGACTGCTTGGGTCCTTGGATGGAGTCAAGGGGGGAGGCAAAGCGACAAGTGTAGCATTTCTTGCGGTTGCAAGGGAAAGTGCCCGGAGATGTGGTGGTTCGGGTGGGAAGGGACAAATTGGCCAGGGAGTTACAGAGGGAGCGGTCTCTGCAGAAAGCAGACAGGGGAGGAGATAGGAAGATGTGGCAAGTGGTGGGAACACGTTGGAGGTGGCGAAAATGTCTGAGGATTATTTGTTGTATGTGACGCTGGTAGGGTGGAAGGTGAGGACAAGGGGGACTCTGCCATTGTTACGAGTGGGGTTATGGGGAGTGGGAGCAGAGTTATGGGGTATAGAAGAGACCCTGGTGAGAGCCTCATCTATAGTAGAAGAGGGGAATCCCCATTCCCTGAAGAATGAGGACATCTCCAAGTAGATGTAGACGGAGGAATTGGGAGTAGGGGATGGAGTCCTTACAGGAAACAGGATGGGAAGAAGTTTAGTCTAGATAGCCATGGGAATCAGTGGGTTTATAGTGGATGTCGGTCAGTAGTCAGTAGTCTATCACCTGCGATGGAGATAGTGAGGTCTAAAAAGTGGTAGGGAGATGTCGGAAATGGTCCAAGTGTCGGAATGATTGCCTATTTCCTTTGCTCCATAGATGGTGCCTCACCCACTGAGTTTCTCCAGCATTTTTGTCTACCGTAAGAATGTAATTGTTACTTTTTGGGACATATGACAATAAAACACGATTGACTCCAGACTCTTATACTCCAAAAGCAGTCATATCATATGCCTTCTTCACCACTCTATCTACTTGTGTTGCCACTTTCAGGGAGTTATGGGCTTGGACCCCAAGATCCCTTTGTATATCAATGCTGATAAGGGTCATGTCATTAATTGTATATTTTCCCCTCCCATCCTGGGCAGGTGGGATTAGCGTAGCTGGGACATGTTTGCCAATGTGGGCAAGTTGGGCCGAAAGGCCTGTTTCCACACTGTATCACTCTGTGACTCTATTTGAACTCCAAAAGTGAGGTCGTCATTTGACCTTTTGGCAAGTCGAGACGTTAAGGTGTACAAAATTCTTTATTTCAAAACGAAAATAAAATAGTCACCCGAGTCGAGATAGACAGCCAAATTTTAACGATGCTTCTTCTATTCGTGTGGCGCTAGAATGAACGGTTACAGAAAAAACCCGTGAAAAACCCCTGTGACCACGCCAACCAATCGCGAGGGTTCGATATTAACAAACTAAACTAGGTGCCACTACAACCTCACATTTTTGTCAGATTAAACTCCGTCTACCATTTAGTTTAGTTTAGAGATACAGCACGGAAACAGGCCGCTCGGCCCACTGGGTTCGTGCCGACCAGCGATCCCCGCACATTAACACCCACTAGGGATAATTTTTACATTTACCAAGCCAATTAACCTACACACCAGTACGTCTTTGGAGTGTGGGAGAAATCCCACGCAGTCACGGGGAGAACGTACAAACTCCGTACAGACAGCCCCCCTAGTCCGGATCCAACCCGGGTCTCCGGCGCTGAATTCGCTGTAAGGCAGCAACTCTACTGCTGCGCCACCGTGACCGCCTAATTTCTCAGCCCATTTCTGTTGATGATCTATATCCCGCAGTATACGTTGACAGCCTTCCTCACAGTCTGTGACCCCGGCAATCTTGGGGTCACGTGCAAATCTATTGGGTGTTTTGAGGAGGTAACAAGCATAGATGAAGGAGATTCAGTTTACTTGGATTTTCAGAAGGCCTTTGATAAGGTGTTGCACGTAAGGTTACTAAACAAGACAGGAGCCCATGGATTTAGAGGCAAGGTTCTAGCATGGATAGAAGATAGCAAAAGGCAAAGAATGGAAATAAAGGGAGCCTTTTCTGGTTGGCTGCCGGTGACTAGTGGGGTTGGTGTTGGGTCCGCTACTTTTCACATTCCTTTAACAAAATGTAAGTAAGTAAGTAAGTAAGTAAGTATCCTTTATTGTATGAAATTTCGTTACCTTGCAGTCATAACATATATTAAAAAACAAAACACACAATAAACACATATTTAACATCCACCACAGTGAGTTCACCAGACACCTCCTCACTGTGGTGGAAGGCAAAAGTCTTAAAGTCTTTGTCTTCTTCCCTCCTTGTTCTCCCTCTGCGCTGAGGCAATCCAGGCCTCCAATGTTGCCGTCCACTAGGCCCGCGGCCGAGCCGCTGGAGCACCGCAGCTCCGAAGCCAGGTCGCCGCTGGAACGTCACTGGAGCACCGCAGCCCCGAAGCCAGGTCACCGCTGGAACGTCGCTGAAGCTCCGAAGCCAGGTCGCCGCTGGAGCACCGCTGAAGCTCCGAAGCCGTGCCGCCGCTGCTGGAAGCTAGAAGGCCTCCATAGCTCCGAGGCCGCCAGCTCCGCCATTAGGGCCTCAGCACAGACGGAGACGGTGACGGGGGACACGACAAGAAAAGTAGCATCCCCCCGAAGGGAGAGACTAAAACCCTGTTTCTCCCACCCTCTCCCCCACACACATACACAGCCTAATAAACACAAATTATCACTAAAACAGACACAAGAAGACAAAAATAAAATAAAAAAACAGACGGACTGCAGGTGAGCCGCAGCTGCCAGGCAGCGCCGCCACTTCCGGAAAAGCAGGTTTCAAGGGTTTTGGACCATGAATGGAGAAAGAACATTTTGGGGAGTACAAAGAATTAGGTTTATTAAAAAAATATATAGGAAAATTAATAATAAAACAACGCCTCGCTCCCCTCTGTACATCCAAGACTCCTTTTTGCGATGGCTTGACCTTGAGTCCTGACTTCCGCACCCACCGCACTCCAGATGCTCTACCTCCCCAAAGGTGAAGTTTCTAATGGTCTTTCTAATGGTCAAAGCATGCACATATAATTACTTTTATCTTTAAGAACAACAGGTGACTATGTGTCAAACCTTGCAATCCTCCTTTGTGCCATAGTAGCGTGAGTTATGTGTTCTATGAGACACCAAGCTCATTTCAAATGTCTCTGCGAAGGCAAAAGCTTATCTCAGTGATCTCACAGGTGGCCTCATAATTTGTTGGTCCCACTAAATTAGCCTCAGCATTCTTCCAAAACGTCTAATTATTTTGCTAAGCAGGGGTCGCTAAGTGGTTCAACTCCGTCTTAGCTGCCAGAGTCTGTTTAATCCTTACATAAAATTGGCCAAGTTTGTGGAGGATAGGTGGAGGGGGGGAGGGGGGGAGGAAGCAGGGAGAATACGTAAGAACCTGGACAATTTGGGAGAATAGGCAAAGAAGTGGCAAAAGGAACACAGCGTAGCAAAGTGTATGGTCATGGACTTTGGTAGAAGGATTAAAGGCCACACATTATTTTCTAGATGTGGAAAGGATTCAGAAATTGGACGTGGGAGTGCTGGGGCAGGATTCCCAAAAGATTGTGGTGAGGCGCTACAGCCAGTCCCGGGGCCAGTGGTCGGACCCAACACCGATCCCTGCGGAACACCACTTGTCTATTGTCTATTGATTGATTTGTAGGTCCAGTCGGCAGTAAGGAAGGCAAATACAATGTTCGCATTTATTTTGAGGAGACAAGAATATGAAAACATAGCTGTAATACTCAGGCTCGATAACAGGGGTGGACAACCTTGTTCTGCATAGGGGCCAGGACCCATGTCTGTGAGCGGATGGCGGGCCACATCTATCGCCATGGTGTAACACTTGGTGTTGTTTTTCGTATTAGTTTTCACATGTTTTTCAATTCATTTTCTGCAGTTCCCAGGTCGGCTCGCCTACCCCGGGGCTGGCTGCGGTTCCCAGGTCGGCTCGCCTGCCCCGGGAGTAGCTGCAGTTCCCAGGTCGCGAAACTGATTGAAAATAAATACGCATCTACAGGGTCGTAGCTTGTCGCGGGTGGACGTAGGTTGTCGTAGGTGTGGTCGTAGGTGGACGTCCTAATGGGTCGCCGGTTGTTGGTAACTTGCCGTAGCTGGACATCAACTAGATGGTAGGTTGTTGTAGACTATTGTCGTAGACATTGTCGTAGGGGGGTCCAGTTGCCAGTTTTTCGGCAACCTGCTATGACTATGGCAGTCGCCAAATAAATCGCCTGTGGGACAGGCCAATTATTAATCTTCTGGATCAGCCTACAATGGGGGAGGCATTATCAAATGCTTTACTAAAATTCATGTGGGCAACATTCACCGGCCTATCCTCATCCATCAACTTCGTCACCTCCTCAAAAAAATCGAGTTAGTAAACACAATCTGCTATGAACAAAGTCATGCTGACTGTCCCTGATACACTAATTCTCTTCCAAATGGGACTAAATCCTATCCCAAAAAATCATTTCCTATAGCTTTCCTGCCACTGGTGTGAGCCTTATTGCCTATACGTGTTGGCCTGTAGTTGATCCTGACTACAGTTACTGTCTCTATGGAGTTTGTACGTTCTCCCTGTGACCGCATGGGTTTCCTCCAAGCCTCCAAAGACATGTAGGTTTGTATGCTAATTGGCTTTGGTTAAATTGTAAATTGTCCCTATTGTGTAGGATACCGTTCGTGTACGTGGTGATCGCAGGGCGGCACGGACTCAGTAGGCCAAAGGGTCTGCTTCCGTGTTGTATCTGTTAAAGACTACAAAGAGGAAAGTGCAAAGATCTTCATCAAGCTCCCACAATCTTCTCTCTTAGCTCTCTCAATAAACTGGATCCCAACAGATTCTGGGGATTTATCCATCTACATACTCTTCAAGGGTTCCAACTTTTCCTCCTTCTTCATTTCAAATTGGCCTTACATATTAGTGTATACCACACTGATCTCACTGTCCTCCATGTGCTTTTCGTTGGTGAAATCAGGTGCAAAGTGCTTGTTTAGAACCTCACCTATATCCCCAGACTCCAGGCTCCAACTTCCTAACTTTATCCGTGAGCAGTCCTATCTTCTCACATGTTTTCACACGCATCATCTTTCCCATTGACGTAATCTGCCCATATCCTCTTGAAGACTTATTCCACCCTTCTCACAGTCTACACTATCACCAAACTTGGTGTCATCTGCAGACATTATTATCACGGAATTACCTCACCAATATATTGATATTGACATTGATCAGCTGTGCTCTACACTGATTCCTGTAGCTCCTGTGAATTATTGGCCAGATTGATGGCGAGGTTCATGTTCAGAAGTGATAGGAGCAGAATTAGGCTATTCAGCCCATCAATGTTGGCTGATGTATCTCTCCCTCCTAACCCCATTCTCCTGCCTTCTCCCCATAACTACTGACACCCATACTAATCAAGAATCTATTGGCCCTAAACAATCATAGAGCGGTATAGATGACATTTCGGGTCGATACCCTTCTTTAGACTGAGTCAGGGGAAAGAGGAGCAAGAGATATAGACGGTACTAAGGACAAATGAATGGAAGATCTGCCTATATCTCCCGTTTCCCTTTCCCTTGACTGTCAGTCTGAAGACAGGTTTCCACCCGAAATGTCACCTATTCCGCTCTATGATCATTGCTTTCGTCCGTCTGTCCGCGCGTTCGCTCGCTTTTGGTGCCGGCGCTTCTCCCCTCAGGCTCCGCTAAACAAACACACACACACACAGCATGTCTGGCAGATCGGTGCAGGTCGAGACCAGGAGCAGGGCGAAGGATGACATCAAACGGGTCATGGGAGCTATGGAAAAAGTACGGAAATTGTAAGGCAGAAATGTAAAAAAACCACCCGAAGGAAATAGATGTTTAACAAAAGAAAGGGGGCCGACAATCGCTCCGGGGGGGGGGGGGGGGGGGGGGGTTGTGTGGGTGCTGGATTTACTGGAGCTCCTTCCTAATGGCAATATTTTGTACTAGATTAAGTGGGACCCGTTGGGCCCCATGTTCACACAGGCTGGTCCCACAACGCGATATTCCACCTCTCCACCAATTCCAATATTGGTGGCCTGTGAGAGGGTGGGGGGGGGGGCTTTCTGGAGTGCTAGTATGGGTGTTGAGGGCCAAAGGGACAGGTTTCCAGAAAGCTATTATGGACATTGTGGGCCGAATGGATTCTTGGGCTGGCAGCTCAGTCACTCAGGCAACGGGTGGGCTGGCAGATTACAGCAATGAAGGAGGAAACTCTATCCTGGCCTGGATCTCACAGGGAGCCAATAAAGGGAGGGAGAAAAATACTGGGGTGAGGTTTAATACTTGCAGGGGGAATACTTACTGATGGGCCGAAGGGGCTCCTCCTGTGCTAATACAGGTCTGATGGGGCTCTTTAAAAAAAAATCTGTGAGAAATCTCAGTGAAAGGCACTTTTTCTGGACTTTTCCTGGCTTGGCACGGGCCTTTTGGGCCAAAATGCTCCTCCTGGGCTAATACGGCCATTTTGGGCAAACGGGACTGGTTTCACGGCGAATAGGGGCCTTGTGGGCCGAAATTAATGGTTTCAGGCAGGCTAAACAACTCATTTAATTTCAATTTCATGCACAGGGCAGGCCAAACAGCTCATTGCATTTTCATTTCATTTCCATTTCCATTACAGTTTCAAGCACAGGGCAGGCCAAACAACTCATTGCATTTTCATTTTATTTCCTTTTCCATTGCAGTTTCAAGCACAGGGCAGGCCGAACAGCTCATTGCATTTTCATTTCACTTCCATTGCCATTGCAGTTTCAAGCACAGGGCAGGCTGAACAGCTCATTGCATTTTCATTTCACTTCCATTGCCATTGCAGTTTCAAGCACAGGGCAGGCCGAACAGCTCATTGCATTTTCATTTCATTTCCTTTGCCATTGCAGTTTCAAAGCATAGGGCAGGCCAAACAACTCATGTTATTTTCATTAAGGGCTAACAAATCATTTATTCAAGTACATTGCAGACTTACAGTTCAGTTGATTCACAGCAGAATGAGAGTCATGGCCTCTCCCACATGATCGTGCAGAGAAACTGAGTCATGTCCAGGGGGTTTTATAGTCCTGCCCCCCAACCCCCCCCCCCCCCCCCCCCCCCCCCCCGGAAGGGGCATTACCTTCATTGCAGTGATTGACAGGAGATAGGATCTCAAGGTTTTTTAAACACTCATAACTCTTTTATTTTTAATCGATCGGAAAAAACCTCGGGGCCTGCACAGCGGAGGAGGATTGTGAGTAAGATGGCCAAAAATCATAGCCATATAAGGTCGCGTTTTTCTAAAATCAATATAGAGCGCAGACAGGAAGTGGTCAAGATGAAACTTTTATTTATATCGATGTTCAAAGTTGATAAGGAAGACTAGGCAGGAATATCAAAATGATCACCTGCAGCTGAGAAACAAAAAGATGATTTGTGCATGAAGAAGCCAGGACCAAAGCAAAGATGCTAGAGCGGAGACGGAAGCCGGTTATGGAAATGGTGCTGAAGGTTATCCATGACCCTACTACTGCTTTTTCGTCGAGTGGACTATAGGATCTTTGGTTTCCAGTCTCCATGAGATAGAGAGTGTGGAGGAAAGTGGCGCTGTAAGGGCAGTCTACGTCTTTCACCAGCTCATTGGAACTTTTCCCAATTCCATAATGACTGTCTAGGAACTTGGCCCTCATCAGACCTGGCGTCTCTCCGCAGTAAACGGAGTTCACCTCCTGGACACTCAATTCGTAGACCACCCGCTCCTTCCTGAAGCGGATATCAAACAGTTGTAAACCGTTGGTGGAACTGTGGCGGAACGCAAACTCCCATTCAAAGTAGCGAACGTAGTTGTTTACAACGTGGTATCTTGGTCCACGTGGCTCGAACTGGAGGAGGCCGTAGGTTTGAAACTTCTGGCAAGGTCTCAGCGAGGTGTAGTTGGGATCTGAATCCGTCCTTTGGAGCCCTCTCGCTCTCTGATTCCCTCTCTGTCACCCTCTCGCCTCGGCATTCCCGGAATCATATGGCGTTTTGCGGGGACGGCTGCATCTGGGGTTCCTTCCTGTTGGGGGGAACCCTGGCCCGGGCGGCTCCTGGTCCGTTCCCTCCGCGGGTGCCACCTTGCCCGCTGAGTTCTTCCAGCACTCTGTTTTTTTTGTTTGGCTCTAGAGTTGAAGGTGGACACGGGGGGTGGGGTGGCTCATCGGCACGGGTGGCGGCTCTGGGGAGTGGGTGGCGTTTCGGGTTGAGACCCTTCTGCAGACAATCACCAGTACTCTCACCGACGAGAGTTCAGTTCAGTCTGAAGAAGGGTCTTCTCTCCAGAGTCCCTGCCTGGCCCGCTGAGTTACTCCAGCTTTATGTCTAACTTCAATTTCAAGAGTTAAATAAAAAACACAGAGTGTTGGAGGAACTCAGCCGGCTAGGCGGCATCCGTGGAGGAAATGGATTAGGAGTTGTTTTGGGCCAGGGTGCTTCTTTAATAGGAAGGAGCTGCAAATCAAAGATACCAGAGTGGACACTAGCATCTTTGCTGCAGATCAGGCATGATATTCTTCCGATTTAAATCGGAATTCCGATTTTTTTGTTTTCCATTTTGTCAATTCTTTGTGCCCGATTATTTGGCGTCCAATCACTGACCAGCTTCCCTTAAAATTCCCGTCCAATCAACCAATCGGTCTCCTCCTGTCCAATCAGCCGCTGTCTCCAAGGGCATTGTGTCCAATCACGTAATGCGCTGGTCACTCGACGGCCAATCAGACAGTTTCCGAGGGGCCTTTTGATCAATCACCGACCTGCTTCCCTCACCGAAGCAGATGGCTGCAGCCAACACACAGAGAGAAAGAGAGAGAGAGAGAGAGAGAGAGAGAGAGAGAGAGAGAGAGAGAGAGAGAGGGAGAGGGAGAGGGAGAGGGAGAGGGAGAGAGAGAGAGAGAGAGAGGGAGAGGGAGAGGGAGAGGGAGAGAGAGAGAGAGAGAGAGATGCAAGAAAGCAGCTATGACATATAATAGTAAGATTAAACGAGAACTTACCAGTTTGAAGTTTGATCTTTATTTTATGAGGAGTTGCGATGAGGGATTTCGTGAAGAACCCGCCAGCACGCATGCGCGACATCTCTTCAAAGCAGCGGTGTGGAATCACAGAACCAACAAACCAAAGAAATGACTTGTGATAGTAAGATTGAAGAGACTCTAGTTACCAGTTGACTTTATGATCGAGGGTTGGGAGCGGAGGGCACGAAATCCCTCATCGCAACTCCTCATAAAATAAAGATCAAACTTCAAACTGGTAAGTTCTCATTTAATCTTACTATTTCATTTCGGAGTCACGTGAGTGACTTCGTGAAGACTTCAAAGCTCTGTGATTACACGCCCTGGACAACGTCCATGCTATCACACACGCCACGATAAGGATGGACAGGAGTAATCAAAATTTTCAGACTGCTGTTCTGAAAAATAATAATATTTATTAATAATAACAAAAGAAAAAAACCCTCACTGGGGAATAGTCGAATGTTCTCGGCCTGCATTCAGTACAGCTTCTGCGAACATTCCAGGAGCGGTAATAGGTTTATTATAAAACCGCTGAAAAGTGGCTTCACTGGCCCATCCCGCTGTGGCTAGTATATGGTCCATGGGCACCTCCATGACCTTTGCCGCCGACGTTGATGCAGCCCTGGTGAAATGGGATTTAAATACATTAGTATCTATACCTGCTTCATTCAAGACAATTCTGAGCCATCTGGAGATAGTCTGTACCGTCACTCTATGGTGAGGTCTCTTATGGCTGATTAGCAAGTATTGCTCCATTCCCCTTAATTTCCGCGTCACTTTAATATAGTGGCGGATGTGGGTGGCTAAACATAGCCTGGCATCAGCGGGGTATGCTGGAAACACCAGCTGCAGCCCTGTGAATCCGGGCCTGTGCTGTTTAAGCAATTCATCAATAAAGAAAATAACCTTTTCAGGGGTAGAGATCATTCTATCAATCTTGATCTTGTGAAGAGTCTGTACCCTTTGTGCCGAAGTAAGTGCCAATAACATCACCAACTTCAGGGTGAGTTTGTCCAATTCAAGCCCAATCATGGGCGACCACGTCCTGAGCAGGGTCAGTACATTCCCAATATCCCAGGTGACGTTGTAACGCGGTCTAGGCAGATTGGAATTGAATATTCCCCGCATCAGTTTGGACACCAGTTTATTGGATCCTACCTCCAAATTGAGGTAGTATGATAGTGCGCTCCTGGCGCTGTTGATGGCACTATAGCTGAGGTGTTCGTCATGATGTAACCCCGCAAGGAACTCCAGCACATCTGTGATTGAAACGGAGTCATATGCAATGTCCAAGCGGCCGCAGTAGGTTTCCCAATTTCCTGATGTGCGATAAATATTGCCGTCTTGTGGACTCCCTGCATGATGCTCCCATGGTATCCATGGTCCTCGATGATAGGCCATACTTCAGTAATGGTCTGTTCAAATCCTGCAAGCCAATAAATTCAAATGACTATAGCAGGGGTGTGGTTCCCCTGAAACGGGGTTCGTCACCAATTGTGGGCAACCCTCTAAGAGGACCCATGGTTGACTGATCATGCCAAGGACCACCGGATACCATGATTGAGTAGGCCAGTCGGGTATGATAAGAATGCCATTAGCAGCATCTAGCTGGATTTTCCGCAATACCCGACTGATGAGGCAAAATGGGGGAAATGCATAGAAAAACCATTTCCCCCAGTCTAGCGAGAAAGCGTCCATCGCCATTGCCCCAGGATCTGGCTCCCATGATACATATGTTGGTACTTGATGGTTTAACCGTGACACAAAAAGGTCAATATCCGGCTTACCAAATTTGGCTGTAATTTGTTCGAATATTTGGGAATTCAACATCCACTCGATGTTGTCATTGAATTTCCGTGACCTGGTGTCCGCCACTGTGTTGAGCTTACCTGGTAAATAGGTAGCTGAAATCCAAATATTCCTTTGAATACACCAGAGCCAAATTGTATTCGCCAATTCATCACATGAAATTGACCTGGTACCACCCATATGATTTAGATATGCCACCGCAGTGGTGTTGTCTATTTGGAGACGGACATGAGTGTCAGTAAGGTTTGAACAATAAGCTCTAAGTCCGTGGAATGCCCCAAGCATCTCCAAATAATTTATCCCTTGTGTTAACAAAAGGGTAGATTCTAGTGAATCCCATCTGCCCCCACAACTAGTGTTGTTGTCCGTAGCTCCCCAGCCATGGGAGCTTGCGTCTGTTTGTAAGTATACCACCGGACGAGGCACAATGATGGGTTTAAATGAGTTATGGATATTGTCAATCCACCATTGTAACTCAATTTTTGCCTTTAGTGGCAGCTGCATAGGTCTATCAAAATGTCCAGCATTCAATTTCAATGCTGAATCTTGGATCTTTGTAAATTTTGATAATGTAAAGGTCCGAATTGAGCAGCTGGAAAAACTGCTACAATTTTCCCAATTACCTTAGCAGTTTGTCTGATTGATGGTATACTGGCGCAGACCAGGTTCTTGCATGTTAGAATGACATCCCCAACCTTGTTAGTTGGTATGGTGGCAATCATGTGATTGAAATCTATCGTGAACCCCAGATAGTCCATGATCTGTGAAGGACAGAACTTTGATTTATCTGGATGGATAATAAATCCCATTTTTTGGAATATTTGCACGGTGGCTGAAACTGCCAATTTTGCTGATTCCAATGTGTGCCCAATAATGAGGATATCATCTAGATAAGCCAAGACCGTGTGATTTGCCCTCCTCAGTGTGGCTAACACTGGTTTAAGTAATTTGGTAAACAATCTAGGGGCTGTGGTAAGCCCATTGGGCAAAGCTTTATATTGCCAAAGTTGATCCATCCAGATGAATTTCAAGAACTTCCTGTGATGTTTCTGAACGGATACTGAATAGTATGCATCTTTCAAGTCAATGCATGCCATGAAGCAGCCCTCAGAAATCAAAGATTTGGCTGTTTCAAATGTGTCCATTTTGAAATGGGTATATTGTTTGAAGGTATTCAAATGGGTTAGATCTATAATGACTCGACATCCACCATCTTTTTTGGTTTTAGTAAATATATTGGAAACAAACTCAATCGGCTCATGTGTGGTTCTTTCTATCACACCTTTCTCTAGTAGCCTTAATATTTCAGCATAGCCTACTGCTGTTTCCTTCCTGGAAAGTGCAAATCTGCGATTCGGCATATGCTGAGGTGGAGGAATTTGGCCATTTGTGAACTCAATCTCATAACCCTGAATACTTTGTAAAATAAACTCATCCGAGGTGATGTTTTCCCATGCCTCCTTGAACCCCCGTAGCCTACCCCCAACATGTGAGGTTAGACATGCCAGTGCATGAAACCCAGACCGCCTTACCTTCATGGTTATCGGTGGTCCCTGGCGTGTTTGGTGGGACGTGGAGGTGCTGGGTTGCGCTGGTAGTAAGGAAACCGCATTTTCCATGCTGGCCGTTGAGGGCCTAGCCCTAAAAAAAGGCCTGGGCTGTTGAGGCTGTTGGTGCATAGGAGGCGCCGGAACGTAGGTCCTTGCTGGCCTTTCGGTATGACCTCGTGGCCTGAAAAAAGGTGTTTTCTTGGCCGTCTGTCTGGTCATGGTGTGTGACCTCATCAGACCCACTGTTTTTGCATGGTCATCTAGACCTTTGACCTGCTTCGGGAGGTCTTCTCCGAATAGCTGTCTGGGTGGTGGTGTTGGAGGTGCTCTACATATTCCTGCAAATTTGAGGTTTAATGTTGGCTTAATAATGCTTTTTCTAAAAGCATTAATTTCGTATTGCGTGTTGCAAAGTAGAGCCAGGGCATCCTCCTGTTCGGTGTTTAGATCCACTCCATCCACCGACCTTGCAAACGCGGTTATCCCAGATGTAAGCAACTTCAGGATTCTTTGTAATTTTACTTCCTGAGTTCGAATGCCTGGGCTGATATTGCCCCAAATAGGCATGTTGACTCTAGGCACATTGAGCGAATTGCAATTGCCCGGCGCCTTATGTCTATCCATGGCCTTTGCAAGGACCTCCTCCTGTAGCTGATGGTTCGTGAGGAAATCTATGGTAGCAGCCAACTTGGAGTCGAGAGGTTGTCCCGTTGATATGGGTAATCCAAACTTGGCTGCCACGTCCAGGAGTTCTTCCTGGGGAACTTCAGGTTCCATGATCCTCTCCATCCGGTCTATGCGCCCTTCATCGTGCGTGAATGGGCGGTTAGAGTCCTCATGCCCGAAGGAACTTCTGAGGCTCCTATCATTGGCCCGTACCTCATCGAGGTAATGTCGGTGCCGTGACAATAAGTCGCTACCAGCCGCCTCAGCGAAACTGAACGACTCCCGCGCGGATCTGCTCGTACGCCTTCTTTTGGCTGAGCTGTATCCGGCTGCCTCTGAGGGCATAGGCGGCGAAAGGTCGGCACCCGACGCCTCGGCGTGGTGACCCGACATCCGCACGGGCTTGCCGACTGTCCTTTTCCTGGACCCAGACGGCGTACGGTCCCGTCCAGCCCCCAGCAGGGGAAGCGGTGACCGTGGCGAGACTCCACCTGTGTGACTGCTCCTGGCCCAACTAGGTGGTGAGTCTCTACTGGCCCTCCTTGGTCTGCCAGTGGACTCAGGTCTCATTGATGCACCAGGCCGCAATCTAGCGGCTCCTGGTGAACCCTCTGCCCGTAAAGGGTTGGGTTCTCGAGCTCTATCCCTGGCTCTGCTATGAGGGCTCAGGGAGAAGGGCCGTGCAGCAGCACGTAAACCCTTTTTGCTCACCTCTGCCAATGATCCAGTTGGCGAGAGAGAAATGGAGTCAGGGTCCACCTGCTCCGGCGCTGTTCCGACTTCTTGCTCTGCGGGAACTCCGCTAGAGCTCAGCTGTGTCGGTGATTCGGGTCCTGTGACTACAGGGCTCCCCGATTTTCGCGCTTTTTTCCCGGTCCTTCCAGCAGGTGCTGTAGAAGGGAGCTCCGGGCTCGGTGGCCGACAGGTCCTAGCGGATGTCCTGCGGCTCTTACTCCTTTTGTCCATGGTTTTCTGTAGGGAAAAATACACAAACAGACAAACCCAACCAGCTCAAGGTTGGTTATACTTACCTGAGTTGGTCCTTTTGAGGGCTGGTGGTGAGCCGCGCTCCTCCTCCAGCCGTCGACTGCAAATGCGAGCGACGATATGTCGCGCATGCGTGCTGGCGGGTTCTTCACGAAGTCACTCACGTGACTCCGAAATGAAATACACAATAAACTATATTATAAATACACAATAAACAAGTTATGCATTCTTGTACTCTGACATAGGTAAGACCGCACATTAAAAAATGTCCCCCCCCCCCCTTCCTTCCCAACCTCAGTCTCGCGGACCTTAGAGTACCCCAGTTCCTAAAACCCATTTCCATCACTGCTTTGCACCTCCGATTTCTGGATTCTCTCCCCATTTACAAAATAGAACTAGGTAGGAAATACGTGTAATTGGTAGGTAGATGTTAAAGTGGATATGAAGAGGGTGTGAGTGGGTGGGGGTTATGAAGGATAGATGGGTGAGACGGTATGAAGAGTGTTGGATGTGTGGAAAGGTATGGAGTCTATATTGGGGAGAGAATGGGAGGAAAAATAGTTGAAAAAGTGCTATAAGGACGGTAGCAAGTGGGGATTGATGGAGTGAGTGGATAGCAAGTGGGAGAGATGAGAAAGTAGATGTGGTGCTCGGAGATAGATTAAACTGGAAGCTTACAGGGCATGTTATACGGCTGGATACACTCTGAAATTTATCATAATGAAACCAGTGCTACAAGATTTCAAGTTGGAAGCACTGGCTTGTTTTGTTTTAAAGTGAGATGATTGAAGAATGATTTGAATGAGATGCATTTACCGCTACTTATAAAGAAGGGTATTGTTATTTCTTTCCGCTTGGAATCCAAAGGAAAATGGATAGTTTTATAGTGAGAGCCAAGACATTCAGGAATGAAATCAGGAAACACCTTTTCAACAAAGAGAGTGGAATACTGCAATCCTCTCGCCGTTAATGCTGTGGATGTTGGGAACAATTGGAGCTTTCAAGAGTAAAATCAAATAGGAATACGGAATTAGGAGCCCGTGGCCGAAGGGGTCGAAGGAGCCCGCGAGCGATGGTGATCCGGCGGAGAAGCCGAGGCCGGAGCCTCGCGGGTCAGTGCCCGCGGCTAGCCCCTGGGTCGACAGAGCCCGTGGCCAACGGAGTCGATGGAGCCTGGATCAACGGAGCCCACGGCTGGACCCTGGGTCTACAGAACCTGGGTTGACGGTGCCCACGGCTGGGGTCTGAGTCGGCGCCATGGAGGCATCTGGAGAGGACCCGGTGGAGATAGCGGAGAAGTTGCTGCAGCGGTCGATGGGGGCGCAGACCGACGGACGAGGACAGATGATGTGGAAATGAGGATGCCGCTGCTGGAAGAAGGAACAAAGGGCCCGGCGTGGGGGGACTGCCGTGAGGAGGGGGAGGGGGAGAACAAAGGGGTACCTGGCCCGGATACTTTGTAATTTTGTAAGCACCCTCTATGTGGTGATTATTTGCATATCTTGCGTATGCAAGCAAAGAATTTTACTGTGACTTGTCACATGTGACAATAAAGCATTCATTCATGCATAAGGATGGTAGTCATGGTGGCGCAGCGGTAGAGTTGCTGCCTTACATCGAATGCATCACCGGAGATCCGGGTTCCATCCCGATTACGGGTGCTGTCTGTACGGAGTTTGTACATTCTCCCCGTGACCTGCATGGGTTTTCTCAGATATCTTCGGCTTCCTCCCACACTCCAAAGATATACAGGTTTGCAGATTAATTGGCTTGGTAAATGTAAATATTGTCCCTAGTGGGTGTAGGATAGTGTTACTGTGCGGGGATCGCTTGTCAGCGCAGACCTGGTGGGCCGAAGAGCCTGTTTCCACGCTGTATCCCTAAACTAAAACAACTAAACGGAGAACAGGACATTCTTACTGAATGACAGCACAAACTTGATGGACTGAATGGCTACCTCTTATTCGCATGCTGTGACAGTAATTATGCGAAACAACTACCACTTTATGCATTCTTATTAATATTTGAGAATGAGATAAAGTTGTTCTATTCATAATTGTTTTTACCCTATTGGTCAAACAAAAAATAATTATTGAATAGACATAGATAGGCAAAGAAGACTACAGGAGTATGTGCTGAGGGACGCACTGAAGGTCGGTGCAGCCAACGCCAAGGCTCTGTGCGGGAGGACCACAGTCTAGGGTCCTTACGCTGCTGGACATGGTGTGCAGAGTGTGATGGAGTCGCCCCTCAAATTAAGTCAAGTCAAGTTTTATTCGTCACTTACACATAAAGTGCAAATGAAATAAATTTGCCAGCAGCAGTACAATAAAAAAGAACACAATACACAATAAAAATTTAACACAAACATCCACCAGCGCATTCATCACTGTGGTGGAAGGTACAAAATTTGGCCAGTCCTCCTCCATTATCCCCCGTGGTCGGGACCTCAACCCTCCGCAGTCGCCGCTGCGGGCGTCCAGATGTTCAGACAAGATAAGTCCAGGTAAGTCCTGAATTGGTGCTTCGCTACCGGAGACCTCGGCTTCAGATGGTGTCGGCCGCAGGCCGGCGGTCGAAGATTTAAAGTCCCCGCCGCGCCGCAGCTAGAAGCACCGCAGACTGCAGGGCCGGCGTTCAGAGCTCTTCTCCAGGGATCCCCCGTGAGGGACTCTGCTCCCCGCCGTCAGGGTAAGTCCCTGCCGCGCCCGCGGTAGAAGTTGGCCGCAGGCCGGCGGTCGAAGCTCTTTTCCTCTGGGGTCCCCAACGAGGGATCCCAGGCTCCAGACGCCGTCAGCTGGAGCTCCGCAGACCACGGCTTCAGGCTGCTGCGGGCCAGCGAACGGAGCACACCCCTCCGGCGAGGGCTCGCCCGCTCCGCGATGAGAGTCCTCGCTGCTCCTGCAGCTGAAGCCCCTGGCGCGTCTCTGGGAAATCCGCACCGATCCTCGATGTTAGGCCACAGGGGAGGTGGCATGGAAAAAGTCGCCTCTCCGTGGAGGAGTTGATCGAAGCGGTTTCACCCTTATCCCCCCACACCACCCCGTACACAAGACACACCGAGCCACATTAAAAACATACATCAAGACTAAAAAGTAGAAACAACAAACACGCTGCTGGCTAAGGGATTCCACACCAGTGGGCCACATGAGTGGCAAGGATGGGGAATAAATTTGTGTAATTTGTAAACGGTATTGAATGTACGTATCGCCTCCGAGAACTAAGGATCCTGTATTGTATATATTTATTTCTCGAATAAAGTATATTTTGAAATAAAAATATTTAAGAGGTCTTTATATAGGTAAATATAGAGATGTTGTGATCCTATTCAAAGAATTTTCTCTAATAGTTTCCCTACCACTGACGTAAGTCTCAACCACCTTCTACTTCCTTTCTTCAACAAAGGAATAACATTGGCTACTCTCCAGTTCTCCAGGACCGGAAGGGCCTGTTTCCACGCTGTATGACTCTAGAGTTGCTGGAGAAACTCAACAGGCCAATCACTATATGTGGAGGCAGAGGGATTGTTGACATCTTGAGTCGGGACACTTCACCAGGCCTGATTGTGTAGTGGAGAGATAGCTTGTCGTGAGAGGCGAGAGGAAGGGGTAAGACAGGGGCTGGTCTTATAGGGGAGGTGGAAAGTAATGGGCAGATAGGGCTAAGTGGCAGAGGCTGGTGGATGATGGGTGGAGGAGCCAAGTGGGAAAGGGGAGTGGGAGGGTGATGGGGGCGGATAGGCTGCTCTGGAAGGTTAGAATGCATGGGATCCAAGGAGAGATAGCTGAATTGGCTTCATGGAAGAAAGCAGGGTGTCGGTGATGGTGGAAGGTTGCTTTACGGACTGAAGACATGTGACTACTTGTCATCAATCCAATGATTTGGACGGGAACAGAATGTTTGCTGAGTTCACCCGTCTTGCCCGTCAGACCTCTTGCAATAAAGTAAATACTATTCAATAGTCCTTCCTCTCTCCAAAATTCCTCCTGCTTAATCTGTCCATAGAATTTTCCTACCACACCGCCATGACTACCTGCAGCTCACCTGCCTTTGTCATCCATTGGTTTGCCAGGACTTGAGGGCCTGAGCTACATGGGAGGTTGAGCAGTCTAGGACTCTATTCCTTGGAGCACAGGAGAATGAGGGATGATCTTATAGAAGTGTACAAAATCGTGAGAGGAACAGATCGGGTAAACATATACTCTGTTACCCAGAGTAAGGGAATCGAGAACCTGTAAAATATATGCATTAGGAAAAACACAGTTAATCTTTCGTCAAATTCAGTGTGTTTTTGTAGTACAATGCGGTCATGCAATGTAGTACCAAGCTGTTTGAACTAAAAATGCCATAGTTTTGATCCAGAATGCTTGTATCCAGTGGGCAAGGGAGGATCTGAATTACTGCAACGCCTGCAGATGATCTTCTTCCAAACATTGGATGTATTCAGGGAATTATAGGTCAGTGAGCCTGACGGCAATGGGAGGGAAGTTTATTGGAGACAATTCTTCAAGATTTGATTTACTCGCCTGTCTATTCTGCCCTACTTTGACAAAAGGAAGCAACTGACAGAAAGGCGTTTTCTTGTAAATGAGGAAAACGTGTTTTTCTTTCAGCTCTCTGTGATGGAATTTCTTACTTCTCTGGTATAAATATTTTCAAATTGTACTCAGAGAACTTATTTTGTTCACCATTGTGTAGAGCATATCTCAAATACCCTAAAACAAGCATTAACTCAATTTTAGCAACGTTGACAGTTGCTTCCTCTTGTCAAATTTGGGCAGTATTCCTTTCTTTACTATCTCTACTCTTCTAGAAATGTGAAGTGTTGCATTTTTGGAAGACTAACATGGGCAGGACCTACACAGTGAATGGTAGGGCTCTGAAGAGTTCCTTGAAGGTGGTCGCAGGCGGTCAAAAAGGCTTTTGGCACATTGGCCTTCATCAGTCAGAGTATTGAATATAGAAGTTGGGAGGTCATGTTGCAGTTATATAGGACGTTGGAGAGGCCACATTTATGAGAGTGAAGGGTGATCTTATAGAGGGGTATAAAATCATGAGAGGAATAGTTTGGGTAGATGCACAGAGTCTCTTGCCCAAAGTGGGTGAATCGAGGACCAGAGGACATAGGTTTAAGATGGAGGGGAAAAGATTTAATAGGAATCTGAGGGGTGACTTTTTCCATACAAAGGGTGGTGGGTGTATGGAACAAACTGCCAAAGTAGGTAGCTGAGGTACGGACTATCCCAACATTTAAGAAACAGTTAAAGACAGGTACATGGATTTGGAGGGATAAGGGCCAAACACAAGCAGGTGGGACTAGTGTAGCTGGGATATGTTGGCCGATTGTGTTCACTGGAATATCGGAAGTTGAGGGGAGACCTGATATAAGTTTCTAAAATTATAAGAGGCATGGATAGGGTAGACAGTCAGAAGCATTTTCCCAGGATAGAAGTAACAAATACAATAGGGCATAGCTTTAAGTGAGAGGGGCATAGTTTAAAGAGATGTAGGACAGGATTTTTACACAGAGAGTGGTGGGTGCCTGGAGTGGAACGTGCTGCCGGGGGTGGTGGTGGAGGCAGATGTGATTGTGGCATTTAAGAGGATTTTGGATAGGTACATGGATATGCAGGGAACAGAGGGAAATGTGCGGGCAGATAAGACATGGTCTTGGCATCGTGTTCAGCACAGACATCGGGGGTTGTAATCCTTGTCCTGTGCTGCACTGCCGTATATTCTAAATGTTGTCATTGTACCTGCCTTAACTACTTCCTCTGGCAGACCAAAATTTCCCCTCGGGTAGCAATTAAATCTTTTCCCTCTCACCTTAGACCACAAGACCATAAGGAATAGGAGCCGAATGACACCATACAGCCCACCATATCTACTCTGCCATTCAATCATGGCTGATCTATTTTTCCCCCTCAACCTGATTCACCTGACTTCTTCTTGTAACCTTTGAAACCTTTCCTAATCAGGAACCTCTCAACCCTGTGTTAAAAATACCCAATGTCTTGGCCCCAACAGCCATCGGTGGCGGTGAATTCCACAGCTAAAGAAATTCCTCCTCATGTCCATTCTAAAGGCACAGCATTTTATTCTGAGGCTGAGCTCTCTGATTCTAGACTCTCTCATTACTGGAAACATCCTTTCCATGTCAAAGTAGACACAAAATGCTGGAGTAACTCAGCGGGACGGGCAGCATCTCTGGAGAGAAGGAATAGGCGACGTTTCGGGTCCAGATCCTTCTTCAGACCTTTCCACGTCAATTCTTTCTAGACCTTTCATTATCCTCTAGGTTTCAATGAGATCCACTCTTGAACTTCTGCGCCCTAGTTCTTGATTCCCCTACCCTGGGAAAAAGATTCTCAGCATTCACCCCATCTATTCCGTTCATGATTTTATGCACCTCCATAAGATCATGTTTCAGCCTCCTTTGCTGCAAGGAATTAAGTCCCAGCTTGCTCAACCTCTCAGGACAGCTCAGGCCCTCTAGTCCTGCAACATGGTGTTCAGAGTTAATATATTCACATGTACGTTAAAATACTGCAAGGTAAAATACTGCTGTTTTGTCTCCATTAACACAATTATCAAACTGGAATTACAACAGAGTCCCTTTTGCCAGAATGCACATTGAATTTTCCTATTTGACTGGGCATTGTCTCTTGATTTTGATAACACATTTTCACGGTCAGACTAGAAAGACTTGCGACATCACCATGAACATTAACATGCCTTTGAGATTTTGCCTGTCCATACACCATGAACAATAGGTAACTTAGTTAATTTTAATGTAGTTTAGAAATACAGCGTGGAAACAGGTCCTTCAGCCCACCGAGTCCACGCCGACCAATGATCTGAAAAAGGGTCTCAACCCGAAACGTCACCCATTCCTTCTCTCCTGAGATGCTGCCTGTCCCGCTGAATTACTCCAGCTTTTTGTATCTATTTTCCGACCAATGATTACCCATACACTAGTTCTATTCTACACACTAGGATCAATTTTTACTTAAGCTAATTAACCTACAAACCTGCATGCCTTTGGAGTGTGGGAGGAAGCCGGAATGCCCGGAGAAAACCCACACAGGTCACAGGGTGCATGTACAAAGCCCATACAGACAGCATCTGTAGTCAGGATCTAACCTGGGTCTGTGGTGCAGCTCTACCACTGCACCGCCCCTCAGATGTATACCAGCACAGAGATCATCAAGAAATTGCAGAAATTTGCTTTATTTTCACAAATATGCTTTGTGTCCCAAGACTGAAACTATTTTTTCCGAAATCGTTTGTTTCGCAAAGCAGAACTCCCACATTTCCTGCCAGCTTTCCTGTGGCTGTAGGATCACAATAAGGTGAGTCACGCATAATTGGCAACAGATTTTAGTCTTTTTGATTTATTGTATTAACTTTAATTTGTCAAATCTCCTCTTGTAATTGTGTGAAGTTAATTTTTTTTGTCATAACAGGAAATAAAAGCCAACACTCAATGTTTCAGGCGCCTAGTATGATATTAATTGGATAGGCGTACACTCAAAGAATGATAATGATATTAATTTGTGCTCTATGCTGTAAATTTAGGAAGTAATGTTGGCTTTGGTCTTAGGATGTATTTCACATGACTCAACAGAACTCCTTTAGTTTATGATCTGAAACTTCAGTGACACGGTGAAAGCCAGACAGCACGGAAACAATCCTTTAAGCCCAGCTCGCCCATGCTGATCAAGATGCCCCAACTAAGCAGAAGATAGAACAAAATGCTGTAGTAACAGGCAGCATCTCTGGAGGAAAGGAACGAGTGATGTTTCGAGTCGAGACCCTTCTTCAGATTTCGTACCCTGCCCCATCTAAGCAGGTCCCATTTGCCTTTGTTTGGCCCATATTCATAAGGTCATAAAGGATAGAAGTAGAACTAGGTCATTCAGCCCTTTAAGTCAAGTCAAGTCAGGTTTATTCGTCACATACGCATATAGATGTGCAGTGAAATGAAAAGTGGCAATGCTTGCGGATTGTGCAAAATAAACCACAATGGAACAGAATCAGTAATTACATTTTTGTGGGAGAAAAAAACAGCAAATTTAAAAAGACACCACACAACAGTAAATTGGTACAGTAAGTTAGTCCCTGGTGAGATAGGAATTTACAGCCCTAATGGCCTCTGGGAAGAAACTCCTTCTCATCCTCTCTGTTTTCACAGCATAACAACAGAGGCGTTTGCCTGACCGTAGCAACTAGAACAGTCTGTTGCTGGGGTGGAAGGGTCCCCCATGATCTTGTTGGCTCTGGAGTTGCACCTTCTGATGTATAGTTCCTGCAGGGGGGGCGAGTGTAGATCCCATAGTGCGTTCGGCCGAATGCACTACTCTCTGCAGAGCCTTCTTGTCCTGGGCAGAGCAGTTCCCAAACCAGATTGTGATGTTTCCGGACAAGATGCTTTCCACAGCCGCTGAGTAGATGCACTGGATCCTCAGAGACACTGAATTTCCTCAATTGGCTGAGGTGGTTAAGTCTACTCCACCATTCAATCATGGCTGATCTATCTCTCCCTCCTAACCCCATTCTCATGCCTTCTCGCCATAACCTCTGACACCTGAACTAACCAAGAATCTATCGATCTCTGCCTTAAAAATATCCACTGACTTGGCCCCCACAGCCTTCTGTGGCAAAGAATTCCACAGAACCTTTCGTCTCCATGTATTTGAAATGCCGCTATAGTACCTGCCTTGACTTACTTCTGGCCATGTTTCTGGTGCTATAGTGTGTGGGAAGGAACTGCAGATGCTTGTTTAAACCGAAGATGGACACAAAAGGCTGGAGTGCCTATTCATTTTCTCCAGTGATGCTTTGTGACTCACTTGAGTTACTCCAGCTTTTTGTGTCTATTTTCTATTGCTCTATCTACTTGAAAGTACATGAGCAATTTCCAAGGTATTTTTGATTCTGTTACAGCCATTGAGTGATGGCTGTAACAGAACCAATGTCAGTGTTGTCTCCTCTAGATCGTATCCCCAGCATTGAGGTCCCAACGTATTTGAACAATGACATTTCTTATTTCAGGTAGACCACAGGCCCACTGTTTCTTTCCCACTCCAATCAGTCCACTTAGGTTCTCTCTCCCTTTGTTCACCTTATCCATTTTACCACATCTCATAGAGTCCTACAGCATGTAAACAGGTCCTTCAGCCCAACTTGCCCACGTCGATCAACATGTCCAATCTGCACGAGTCCCAGCTGCCTGTGTTTGGCGCATATCCCTCTAAACTTTTAAGATCCATGTATCTGTCTCAATGTTTATTACATGTTGCAATAGCATCTACCTAACCAACCTCCTCCGGCTGCTCGTTCCACACACCCACCAACCCTCAGGTTCCTATGTTTAAGAAGGAACTGCAAATGCTGGTCAGTCTGAAGAACGGTCTCGACCCAAAACGTTGCTATTTCCTTCGCTCCATACATGCTGCCTCACCCGCTGAGTTTCTCCAGCATTTTTGTCTACCTCAGGCTCCTATTATCTTTCCCCCCTCACCTAAAGTTATGTCTTCTGGTTAAACCTATGTCCTCTGATATCCCTCCTCTGGGCAAGAATATCTGTGCTTTTACCCGATCTATTCCTCACATGATTTTGTAAACCTTTTTAAGATCAACCCTCATTCTCCTGCGCTCCAAGTCCGTGCCTGCTCAACCTCTCCCTATAGCTCTGGCCTTCAAATCCTGGCATCATCCTCGTAAATCATGTCTGCACCGTTTTAACTTTCCCAATTTAAACAAGGACTGTAATAATGCCTTAGATGGGGTGGAATTTGTCAAACGTATTCAGGAACATTTCTGCGAGTAATATGTAGAAGGATTAACAAGGGAGAGAGCAAAGCTTGGTCGACTCTTTGGAAATTGGGAAGGGCAAGTGCCTGGAGTGGCAAATCAACTCAAATGTATTTATAAAGCACATTTAAAAAACAACCCATGTTGACCAAAGTGCTGTGCAGACCAGAGCAATTTGAGTTACCATGCTGCACATAAATAAGATAAACACAACACTATAGAATTTAACATTAAACATAAAAACATCCCCCCTCACAGCGGTATCAACGTTTCCCTCTGTGAGGGAAGGCAACAAATATCAGTCCTCTTCCTCTTGTTCACCCGTGCTTGGGGCCTATTGAGGCCTCCACAGTTGCCACAATGGCGGCTCGATGTTTCAGGCCCTCTCGCCAGATGATGGAACTCCGGCGTCGAAAGAACACACTCAGCGGCTTAGAGTTCCGAATCGGCTGCTTCCTACCGGAGACAACGGCTCCCGAAGTTCACAGGCCGAGCTGGTCGAAGCTCCAACACAGCGATCCTCGGCAAAAGATCCCAGGGCCCCACGATGTTAAAGTCAGTGTCGCCCGCGGCTGGAAGCTCCGCAGACCACAGCTTCACAGTGGTAAAGTCAGCAGTCCCAGCACTCCGGAGCTCCACACAGCGATCCCCGGTAAGGTATCACCCGCTCCGCGATGGTACTTCAGTGCTGCGCCGCTGCTGAAGCGGAAGCTCTGGCCGGTCTCCGGCAGGAAAGGTCACGCCAATCCAGATGGTAGGACACGAGAAGGGGGGTGAAGATGCGGCTCGGAGGAAAGACGCATCCTCGACCAGGTAGTGACTGAGAAAAACAGTTTCCCCCTTCCCCCCCATCCGCCACTTTAAAAGATGAAAAGGCTACCAAAACAAAACTTTTTGACAGACTAAAAATTTTTTAAAGGGTGAAAGGACGAACAGCTGCAGGCGAGGCTGCCACACTCAACTCGGTGTCCATGGGCGTGCCTTTTGGGACCAGCGACCACTGTTCTATTAGCTTTTAAATAGTTGTAGATGAATCTCTCCACATCCACTCTATTCAAGCCTTTTACTATTTGATAAGTTTCTATGAGATCCCTCCTCATCCTTCTAAACTCCAGTGAGTACAGGCCCAGTGCCGTCAAATGCTCATTACATGTTAAACCAATCATTCCTGGGATCATTCTCATATATCTCCTCTGGACCCTCTGCACACCAGCACATTCTCCCTACAGGCCTGTCGCACTGACCTCTGTTATCATGAAGACCCTTGAAAGACTTGTGCTGGCCCAGCTGAAAAATATCACAAACCCCCTGCTGGACCCTCTGCAGCTTGCATACCGGGCCAATAGATCAGCGGATGACTCAGTCAACCTAGGCCTGCACTTCACCCTCCAGCATCCTCCGCCAGGGGACCTATGCAAGGATTTTGTTTGTGGATTTTAGCTCTGCATTCAACACCATTGTGCCAGAGCTATTACACTCCAAACTCTCCCAGTTGACTGCGCCTGAACCCCGGATCACCAACTTCCTGACAGACAGGAACCAGCATGTGAGGCTGGGAAAGCACATCTCGGGCCCGCAGACCCTCAGCATAGGAGCACCGTAAAGCTGCATACTCTCCCCTCTCCTCTCCCAATGACTGCACCTCCACAGTCTCCTCTGTCAAGCTTCTCGAGTTTGCGGATGGCACAACCCTTATTGGACTGATCCAGGATGGGGAGGAATCTGCTGACATCCTGGTGCCTTCGTAACAACCTGGAGCTCAATGCTCTTAAGACGGTGGAATTGATAGTAAACGTTTGGAGAGCTCCCCGTCCCCTCCCCCCACTCACCATCTACAAAACCACAGTCGCATCTGTGGAGTCCTTTAAGTTCCTTGGAACCACCATCTCTAAGGACCTTAAATGGGGGACCACCATCGACTCCACATTCAAAAAGGCCCAACAGAGGTTGTACTTCCTGCAACAGCTGAGGAAACACAATCTGACACAGGCAATGATGGTCCAATTCTATACTGCCATCGTAGAGTCTGTCTCTATCATGGTCCGTTTTGGCTCAGCCACCAAGCAACAGTCAAAGTATCCTTTATTGTCATTCAGACCTTTCGGTCTGAACGAAATTTCATTGCCTTGCAGTCATAACATATAATAAAAAACAAAACACACAATAAACACATATTTAACATCCACCACAGTGAGTTCACCAGGCACTGTGGTGGAAGGCAAAAGTCTTAAAGTCTTTGTCTTCTTCCCTCCTTATTTTCCCTCTGCGCTGAGGCGATCCAGGCCTCCGATGTTATCGTCCACTAGGCCCGCGGCCGAGCCTCCAAAGCCAGGCTGCGCCACCGCCGACGCCGTCATGCTGGAATGTCGCCACAGCTCTAAAGCAGGGTCAGCTGCTTGAACGCTGGAGCACCGCAGCTCTGAAGCCTGGTCGCCGCTGGAACGTTGGAGCACCGCAGCTCTGAAGCCGGGTCGCCGCTGAAACGCCACCACTGGAACGCCGCTGGAACACCGCAGCTCTGAAGCCGGGTTGCCACTGGAACGCCACCGCTGGAGCACCACAGCTCTGAAGCCAGGTCGCCGCTGGAACGTTGGAGCACCGCAGCTCTGAAGCCGGGTCGCCGCTGAAACACCACCGCTGGAACGCCGCTGGAACACCGCAGCTCTGAAGCCAGGTCGCTGCTGGAACGTTGGAGCACCGCAGCTCTGAAGCCGGGTCGTCACTGGAACGCCACCGCTGGAGCACCACAGCTCTGAAGCCAGGTCGCCGCTGGAACGCTGGAGCACCGCAGCTCTGAAGCCGGGCCGCCACTGGAATGCTGAAACGCCGCCACAGCTCCGAGGCCGCCAGCTTAGGCCTCAGCACAGACGGAGACGGTGATGGGGGACACAACAAGAAAAGTCGCACCCCCCGAAATGAGTGGCTAAAACCCTGTTTCTCCCATCCACCCCCCCCCCCCCCCCCCCCACACATACACAGTCTGATAAACCAACATTTTAACTAAAACGGACACGAGAAAAAAAGAAGAAAAGAAAAAACAGACGGACTGCAAGAGAGCCGCAGCTGCCAGGCAGCGCCGCCACTTCCGGATGGAGGCACGACATCTGGAGGCTGCAGCGAATCGTACGATCAGCTGAGAAGGTTATTGGCTGCAACCTTCCCTCCATTGACGAATTGTACACTGTAAGATAATCTCTGACCCCTCTCACGCTGGCCACAAACTCTTTTAATCACTTCCCTCTGGAAGGCGACTCCGGACTGTCAAAGACGCCGCAGCCAGACATAAAAACAGCTTTTTTCCACAAGTAGTAGCTCTACTCAGAACCAAAAGTCTGTAGCCTCATTTTGCTCTGGTATTTTATTTCATTCACATTTTTAAACTATGTTTTATTCCTAATGTTTGAATGTTTTATTCTTAATGGTTTACGGTATGTCGTGTTGTTACTTGCGAGCGGAGCACCAAGGCAAATTCCTTGTATGTGTACATACTTGGCCAATAAATTTATTAAATTAAACTTATAAACTAAACTTAAATATGGGGTCCAAAACTTCTCACAGTAGTACAAATATAGTCTGACCAGTGCTTTATAAAGCCTCGGTATTACATCCCTGTTTTTATATTCCAGTCCTCTCGAAATAAATGCTAGGGTTGCATTTGCCTTTTTCACTACTGATTTGACTTGCAAATTAACCGTTTGGAAAGCCTGCACCAACATTCCCAAGTCAATAGACAATAGACAATAGGTGCAGGAGTAGGCCATTCGGCCCTTCGAGCCAGCACCGCCATTCAATGTGATCATGGCTGATCATCCCCAATCAGTACCCCATTCCTGCCTTCCCCCCATATCCCCTGACTCCGCTATTTTTAAGAGCCCAATCTAGCTCTCTCTTGAAAGCATCCAGAGAACCTGCCTCCACCGCCCTCTCAGGCAGAGAATTCCACAGACTCACCACTCTCTGTGAGAAAAATTGTTACCTCGTTTCCGTTCTAAATGGCTTACTCTTTATTCTTAAACTGTGGCCCCTGGTTCTGGTCTCCCCCAACATCGGGAACATGTTTCCTGCCTCTAGCGTGTCCAAGCCCTTAACAATCTTATATGTTTCAATGATATCCCCTCCCATCCTTCTAAACTCCAGAGTGTACAAGCCCAGCTGCTCCATTCTCTCAGCATATGACAGTCCCACCATCCCGGGAATTAACCTTGTAAACCTACGCTGCACTCCCTCAATAGCAAGAATGTCCTTCCTCAAATTAGGGGATCAAAACTGCACACAATGCTCCAGGTGTGGTCTCACATAGCTCTATACAACTGCAGAAGGACCTCTTTGCTTCTATATTTGATTTCTCTTGTTATAAAGGCCAACTTCACTTTCTTCACTGCCTGCTGTACCTACATGCTTACTTTCATAGACTGATGTACAAGGACCCCCAGATCCCGTTGTACTTCTCCTTTTCCCAACTTGACTCCATTTAGATAGTAATCTGCCTTCCTGTTTTTGCTACCAAAGTGGATAACCTTACATTTATCCGCATTAAACTTCATCGGCCATGCATCTGCCCACTCCCCCAACCTGTCCAAATCACCCTAAACTCTCATAGCATCCTCCTCACAGTTCACACTGCCACCCAGCTTTGTGTGATCTGCAAATTTGCTAATGTTACTTTGAATCCCTTCATCCAAATCATTGATGTATATTGTAAATAGCTGTGGTCCCAGCACTGAGCTTTGCGGTACCCCACTAGTCACTGCCTGCCATTCTGAAAGGGACCCGTTAATCCCTACTCTGTTTCCTGTCTGCCAACCACTTCTCTATCCATGTCAGCTCTCTACCCCCAATACCATGTGCCCTAATTTTGCCCACTAATCTCATGTGTGGGACCTTATCAAATGCTTTCTGAAAGTCCAGGTACACTACTCAGACGATGTCCATTTTTCTACTTACATCTTCAAAAAATTCCAGAAGATTAGTCAAGCATGATTTCTCCTTCGTAAATCCATGCTGACACGGACCGATCCTGTCACTGCTATCCAAATGTTTGGCTATCTCATCTTTTATAATTGACTCCAGAATCTTCCCCACCACCGAGGTCAGGTTAACTGGTCTATAATTCCGTTTTCTCGCTCCCGCCTTTCTTAAAAAGTGGGATAACATTAGCTAAGTGGGATAACATTAGCTACAGGAACTGATCCTGAGTCTATAGAACATTGGAAAATTATCACCAATGCATCCACGATTTCTAGAGCCACTTCCTTAAGTACCCTGGGATGCAGGCCATCAGGTCCTAGGGATTCTTCTTCTTCTTTCATGTGGCGTGCACAGCCTAACGTTGTAGGACAATTTGTTCTATTTGATCTTCTGTGTGTGCACGTCGAGTTGATTGCATTAGTCGAAACAGGTTGCAATCTTCCACCCCAGCCTGGGGATTTATCAGCCTTTAGTCCCATCAGTCTATCCAACACCATTTCCTGCCTAACGTGGATTTCCTTCAGTTCCTCCGTCACCCCAGATCCTCTGGCCACTACAATGTCAGGAAGATTGTTTGTGTCCTCCTTAGTGAAGACGGATCCAACTCATCTGCCATTTCCTTGTTCCCCATAATAAATTCACATTTTTCGGTCTTCAAGGGTCCAACTTTGGTCTTAACTAATTTGTTCCTCTTCACATATCAAAAGAAGCTTTTATTATCCTGCTTTATATTCTTGGCTAGCTTACCTTTGTACCTCATCTTTTCTCCCCGTATTGTCCTTTTGGTTATCTTCTGTTGTTCTTTGAACATTACCCAATCCTCTTGCTACCCGTTCATCTTTGCTACGTTGTACTTCTTCACTTTAATTTGTATACTGTCCCTGATGTCCCTCGTCAGCCATGGTCGTCCCTTTCTCCCCTTGGAATCTTTCTTCCTCCCTTTGCACCTCCAATTTGTGAATTCTCACCCCACTTAGAAAATAGTCAACGCCTTTATTCCTACCACCAAAATGCATGACTCCACACTTTGATACACTGTATTCCATCTGCCACTTATCTGCCCACTCTCCCAACCTGTCCAAGCCCTTCTGCAGAGTCCCTGCTTCTTCTACACTAGCTGCCCCTCCACCTATCTTCATATCATCTGCAAAACTGGCCACTATGCCTTCAATTCCCTAATCCAAACCATTGATACACAATGTCAAGAGTAGCGGCCCCAACACCGACCCCTGCAGAACACTGTGGGTCAGTGGCAGCCAACCCGAATAAGCCCCCTTTATTACTAATCTTTGTCTTCTGCCTGTTTCCTTGCTCCATGACTCTATGCTGCTCTTAAATATGTCATCATCTATGGAGAGAAGCAAAGCTAACATTTTAGTTTAGTGATCCATCATCAGATATGCTTCTTTCTCCAAAGGTACTTTGTATCCAGATGATATGAAAATAGGTGGAGGGACAGGTAGTGTAGAAAAAAGCAGGGACTGCAGAAGGACTTGGTCAGGTTGGGAGAGTTGGATTGGAAGACATTCTTGCTTGGTTTACCAACAAAACCGAACTGGGGAGTCAAGTCTGGAGAAGGGGGGGTTACACAAAAAGCTGGAGAAACTCAGCGGGTGCAGCAGCATCTAAGGAGCGAAGGAGATAGGCGACGTTTCGGGTCGAGACCCTTCTTCAGGCCCCAACTCTGGAGAAGGGTCCGGATCCGAAACGCCGCCTATTTCCATTTCTCCAGAGATGTTGCCTGTCCCCCATTGAGTTACTCCAGCTTTTTGTGTCTTTCTCTGGGAAGATAAGGCCTGGTTTGTTTGACCTGGGTGGGCAGCGTGAGCTTTGATGGAGCAGTCGCCATCATGTGATGCCCGGCGCCATGTTGGGAGCCGCGGGAGGGCGGGAGTGGCAGTGGGCGGGAGCGGGAGCTGTGGGTTTGCCTTTTTGCGGCCGGCGAGAGCGGAGTCTCCGGAGGAGTCCCTGACAATCCGAGGGCGGGGCGACGAGACGAGGCTCACTCCACACATTGCCTCAACGGCCTGTGGTGGTGCAGCAAGTAGCAGGTAAGCGCTGTTCACGGTGCATACATTTGCAGTAAAGGGTGCGGGCGGGCGCTCGCTCGCTCGCTCCGGTGGAGCCGAGTCCGTTGGTCCCGAGTCCAGTCGAGCCGACCGTTGGTCCCGAGTGCGCTGGAGCTGAGGCCGCAGCTTGTGGCCTGCGGTCAGTCGCGGCCGCTGGATTAACCGGACGTTTGCCCCTTGCCCGGCCCCTCTTCGCCACCTCTTTTCACCATCCTCCCCTTCCCTCAACCGCGAAGTGGACAGAAATGAAAGTGGATTCCGTAGGCTTGAAATCTGGAGTAGACAGTGAAAATGTTGGGTAAGAGAGAGAGAGAGAGAGAGAGAGAGCTAGGTTTCACTTGGGATCTACGTTTTTCTGGATAAGGCCACATCTATTCATCTCTTTGTTATCTTGCCTCTGTGGTTTAGTATTTTCTGCACTGATTTACCAGATGCCACACGAGTGGCAGAGTGAAGAACATCTGGTAGAATTGTCAGTGGGTAGAAAAGTTGTGACTTTTGTTCAAAGTGTCAAGATTGTTCAGTCTAAACTTTTTTGTGCTCGACTATAAAACAACCATCTGGGGTTGACTAGCCCTTTAGTGTTCCCTTGCTGTTGTATAATTGAGTGTTGGTTTATTTCAAGTCAAGAGAGTGTTTAGTTGTCATATGTCCCAGATAGAACAATGACATTCTTACTTGCAGCAGCACAACAGAATATGTAATCATAGTGCACTGTAAACAAAATAATGAACCAGTAAAAAAAAGTTCAGTGTATGTATACGTGTGTGTATATAGGAAAGAACTGCAGATGCTGGTTAAATCGAAGGTAGACAAAATGCTGTAGTAACTCTAAGGATAAGGGGGAATTCCTTTAGGACCGAGATGAGGAAAACATTCTTTACACAGAGAGTCGTGAGTCTCTGAAATTCTCTGCCACAGAAGGTAGTTGAGGCCAGTTCATTGGCTATATTTAAGAGGGCGTTAGATGTGGCACTTGTGGCTAAAGGGATCAGGGGGTATGGAGAGAAGGCAGGTACGAGATACTGAGTTGGATGATCAACCATGATCATATTGAATGGCGGTGCAGGCTCGAAGGGCCGAATGGCCTACTCCTGCACCTATTTTTCTATGTTTCTATGTTTCTAACTCAAAGGGACAAGCAACATCTCTGGAGAGAAGGAAAGGGTGATGTTTTGGGTCGGGTCGAAACATCACCCATTCCTTCTCTCCAGAGATGCTGCCTGCCCCGACTGCAGCTTTTTGTGTATATCTTTGGTTTAAACCAGCATCTGCTGTTCCTTCCTACACTATTCAAGACTTTGTTCTTTGATTTAATTTCTGGTGATTCACCGATGGTAACTTTTCACTGGGGTAGGGAAATTTGTTACCATTTGTTTTTGATCTGTGAACATTATAATAGACTGGAAAAGCAGGGTCCGTAAAAGCAGATTTGGATAGGCTGGAATTCTTTGATAGCTCAATTACATGATATCTATTTCATAGTGTACATGATGCTGTATGATATTGCCACTATAATGTCATCTTAATGGCCATCTTAATGAGATTTGCATTTATTGGAACAGGCATTATTTTGCAACATTAAAAAAATCGCCATTCAAATATAATAATGTTAATATTACCCCATGAAGACTAGCTTAAGCATTTGTGACCAATTTGAATTCTCACTTTAATATGTTGTAGTTCTGGGGTGGAGAAATTCCTACACTGTGTAGGATTGTGCTAGTGTACGGGTGATTGCTGGTTGGTGCGGATTCGGTGGTCTGTTTCCACGCATCTCTAAAGTACTAAAGTAAAGGCAGCAAATTTTCCGATGTTTCTTTAATCTATTTTGGAACTTTGAACCTGGTAATAGAATTTCTCACTTGTTTCTTCATTCTTCCTGAGTATTACTCAAGCAATGTTCATTGCTCAACCTTCATGAGAAATACTTCCGTTGTAGCTGTGCTGAGCAGAATAAATAACCAGCACATTGTACAAAAGATCTGCTCCCATCTTCACCATGCCTGTCATAAAAACATAGAAAATAGGCCCAGGAGGAGGCCATTCGACCCTTTGAGCCAGCATTGCAATTCATTGTGATCATGGCTGATCGGCCCCAATCAATAACCCATGCCTGCCTTCTCCCCATAGCCCTTGACTCCACTAGCCCCTAGAGCTCTATCTAACTCTCTCTTAAATCCATCCAGTGACTTGGCCTCCACTGCCCTCTGTGGCAGGGAATTCCATAAATTCACAACTCTCGGGGTGAAAACGTTTTTTCTCACCTCAGTCTTAAATTCTAAGCCTTTATTCTAAGACTGTGGCCCCTGGTTCTGGACTCGCCCAACATTGGGAATATTTTTCCTGCATCTAGCATGCCCAGTCCTTTTATAATTTTATATGTTTCTATAAGATCACCCCTCATCCTTCTAAACTCCATCCTTCTTAACACAAGCCTAGTCTTTTCAATCTTTTCTCATATGACAGTCCCGCCATCCCTGGGATCAATCTCGTGAACCTACGCTGCACTGCCTCAATCACAAGGATGTCCTTCCTCAAATTAGGAGACCAAAACTGTACACAATACTCCACATGTGGACTCGCCAGAGCCCTATACAACTGCAGAAGAACCTATTTACTCCTTTACTGAAATCCTCTTGTTATGAAGCTCAACATTCCATTAGCTTTCTTCACTGCCTGCTGTGCCTGTGAGCCAACTTTCAGTGACCAGTGTACAAGGACGCCCAGGTCTCGCTGCACCTCCCCCTTACCTAACCTAACCCCATTGAGATAATAATCTGCCACCTTGTTTTTGCCGCCAAAGTGGATAACCTCACATTTGTCTATATTATACTACATCTGCCCACCCACTCAACCTGTCCAGGTCACCCTGCAACCTCCTAACATCCTCTTCACAGTTCACACTGCCACGCAGCTTTGTGTCATCCTCAAACTTTCTAGTGTTGCTCCCAATTCCCTTTTCCAAATCATTAAGATATATGGTAACCAGTTGCGGCCCCAACACCGAGCCTTGCGGCACTCCACTCGCCACTGCCTGCCATTCTGAAAAGGACCCGTTCACTCCTACTCTTTGCTTCCGGTCTGCCAACCAATTTTCTATCCATGTCAGCACCCTACCCCCAATACCATGTGCTCTAATTTTAGTCACCAGTCTCCCGTGCGGGACCTTATCAAAGGCTTTCTGAAAGTCTAGATACACTACATCCACTGGTACCCCTTCATCCATTTTACTTGTCACATCCTCAAAAAAATCCAGAAGATTAGTCAAGCATGATTTCCCTTTCATAAATCCATGTTGACTTGGACTAATCCTTTTACTGCTATCCAAATGCCGCATTATTACCTCTTTAATAATTGACTCCAGCATATTTCCCACCACCGAAGTCAGGCTTACTGGTCTGTAATTCCCCGTTTTCTCTCTCGCTCCTTTCTTGAAAAGTGGGATAACATTAGCTATCCTCCAATCCACAGGAACTGATCCTGAATCTATTGAACATTGGAAAATGATCACCAATGCGTCCACTAGAGCCACCTCCCTGGGGGCCCTGGGATGCAGACCATCAGGCCCAAGGGATTTATCATCCTTCAGTCCCATTAGCCTACCCAATACAATTTCTCGCCAAATGAAAATTTCTTTATGTGGAGAGTCAAGTAGAACCAAACATTCTCAATGTTAGAGAATAGACACAAAAAGCTGAAGTAACTCAGCGGGACAGGCAGCATCTCTGGAGAGAAGGAATGGGTGACGTTTCATGTCAAGACCCTTCAGAGTAGAGTTGGGAAAGGGGAGAGGGAGGGGGAGAGGTTGAGAGTTATTTGCTTGCTGGGGACAACAAGAAGTTGGTACGACTAGGGTAGGGAGGGATGGAAAGAGAGGGAATGCAGTTAGAGAAATATCTTTCCTTTATCATTGGTACCTTTTTGAATATCTTTCATTCATTTGCTCTATATCTTTCTTCATTACTGTCCATATCTCTCGTTTCCATTTTTCCTGACTAGTCCGAAGAAGGGTCTCGAAGCGTCACCCATTCCTTCTCTCCAGAGATACAGCCTGTCCTGCTGAGATACTCCAGCATTTTGTGTCTATCCTCAATATTAATACTCCTGGGCTGTAAGCTGCCCAAGCGAAATATGAGATACTGTTGCATATTGATTATTGCCCTTCATTACAAATATAACATTCTACTGGTGATATACTGTTAAAACATTGAATTAAGGAATTTGGCTGTTATTGCTGAGATTTTCTTTGATTATTCATCTAAATCAGGAACTGTGCATTCTGCAAAATAATTCCCAATATAATGCTAGCCAGCATTGTGATTGTAAAATATATTTTGATGCCATAGTGTTTTTCGTGGAAGACTTTGCCCAATTATATATTTTTTCTCCTTGCTGTTTTGTATTTTTGTTTCTCATGTTGTACCTAGAGTTTGTTCCTGGCCTCTGCCTATCCTGCTTTCGTATTGTACTGAAATTTCCATATCTTTTTTCAACCCCTTTTTAAGTGGAAGTGCTGACATTGGATTTATTTTTGGGCAATAGAAGCAAGACTAGCTGTTCTAGTCTTACACTTCAAGTAGGTTGAAGTCCGTTGTACTATAACTCTATCTCAGTTGACATCAGATAATTTGCGTAATGCACTAAAGGTAGACTTTTTTTTCGAATTTGACTTTGCCAATTGCAATTTTGGAAAGCTGCTCATAGATGGCACAATGTATTATTGTGATAAAATACATAGTATTTTTTAAAATCATGAACTTTGGCAAAATTTCTGAAATTTGTTCGTGCCTTCAATCAAAAAAACCTGCTTTTCATTACGCAGTGATTATTTTTTGATGGTTGAAGGTGACATTTTATATTTTATTACATTTCTATAGAGCAATGTAAATATAATTATACAAATTGCTAGATTTAAAAAAAAGTTGTGCCGAAGGTGCTGTTTCCGTGCTGTATGTCTCTTATAATTGCAGTGTTCATGAAAGTTGCAGTAATCATTTTGTGCTTGTTATTAAATAACACATAAATAACAACACTTGGTCACATTTAGGACGGAATTACGTTGTGGTGATGTGACTGTTTTGTTGAGTGTCTGTAGTTGAGCTTTTGGGGAAAGTTATTGAAGGTATTTTTAAGAGGGAGTTAGATGTGGCCCTTGTGGCTAAGGGGATCAGAGGGTATGGAGAGAAGGCAGGTACGGGATACTGAGTTGGATGATCAGCCATGATCATATTGAATGGCGGTGCAGGCTCGAAAGGCCGAATGGCCTACTCCTGCACCTAATTTCTATGTATTGGGTGAAATAATTTCATTGGTTAGATTAAAATTCTTGATTTGCTTTCCATTTTTAATAGAGAAGAGTAATTTTCTTGCTGAGTTTGCCATTTAATAGCCAATGCAGTATCCACATCTCTTCAATTTCAAAAGTTCCATGATATCATTAATTTATTGTTTTCCGAATTCTGTAAATCTCTAGGTTAGTGACACTTGCCCATTTCTAATTATTTTCCCTATTATAAGACATGATAAAAAATATCAAAAGTCACTAATTACAAATTAAGTCATGACAGTTCACTACTTTACAAATTGAAAGTGTCCAGTACCATTGTTTAAAGATGTTTAAGATCATTAATCCAGCGCACATTGTTTTAATAATGTTTAAAACACCACAGCCAGAAATTAAGTGTTGGTTTTGGCAAATGAAGTTAGTTAATATTTTACGTCATGCAAAGTAGCTCCATAAAAACGTTGAAAAGAATCTTGCCAGATAACTTTACGTAATTTGTTTTACCCTGTGTCATTGTGTATTCTGATCAAAGCAAATAAACGGTTATATGAATGATGTTAAATGTTGGAGTGGACCACTAATTTGACTAAAGCCACACTGATAAGAAATGTTTTCTGTGATTTAACATCCAAGCAGGTAGATTGAAGAAGTGTAAGTGAAGCAGAAATCAAAACCCCCTGTTAATACAAGTTTTCTAAGTATCATTTAATCCTCAGATCAAGATCAGAAGTGTTTATTTGTTATATACGCAGATATTAACTGAAACAATGAACAACGTCACATTGACGCAGCGGTAGAGCTGTTGCCTCACAGCGCCAGAGATCCGGGTTTGATCCTAACTGCTGGTGTTGTCTGTGCGGAATTGTATGTTCTCTCTATGACCGCGTGGAATTTCTCTGGGTGCCCCGATTTCCTCCCTTGTACCAATGACAAGGCAGGATTGTAGGTTAATTGGCTTCTGAAATTTGTCCCTCCTGTGTAGAGTTGTCTTCTTATTGAGTCCACACACAAGATTAGAAGTTGTTCAGCCAGAGCTGAACACACTTCTCGGCATCTGCATACAGTGCTGTCTGTCTTGTCGCTTCTTGTGCGTGGTGGTGGAAAGATTGGTAGAAACAGGGCCGCGACGTGAACACTCTTTCCTTGACCCCTCCTGTGTAGGTTGCAAAAATGGAAAGTATGGAACTAGTGTACGGATGGCCGATGGTTGGAGTGGACCTGGCCTGTTTCCACGCTGATTTCTAAACTAAAGTAAATTAAATATACAATAAATGATCATTTATATTGTTCATAAACTAGATCATGATAGTACAAAACCAAAGTATGAAAAACAACGGTAGGAGTGCAAATGGGTATATCTAAGATTATCCTATTAGCAACATGGGCAATGTTTTTAGTTCTAACAGACTGAAAATTCATGTTGCTCTCTTTAGATTTCATCCTTTTCTTGCTAATTTATCTTTATTGTTTTATCCTCACGTTTTCCATTTTTCCTGAAATTCTATTTTTTTTTCTCCGATAAACAAAGTTGAATAGAGCTGCAATTAACAAAGAAATGCGGCAGGTAAATAATGAATAATAAAGGGGGCAGTTAACACAGTGGTGGTTTAAAGCAAATGTGGGCAGCTTATGTGCGTAGTAGTATGGAATACAATGGAGCAATGATATTCATCAGCTTGCTACAAACCCAATTGAGCATTAACATGTTGTCCTGTAATGTGTGGGAGGCTGGTGTAGTGAGATAAAAATTTAGCAAACATTATACCTGGTATCGTTGCCTTCAACTGATGGTTACAAAGCAATGCATGGACTTCGGCACAAGTTCTAGACCCCTTAATGCCTGGTTTGTGAAATCTAACAGTTCTGTGCTATGTCAAGCACAAACTTTCTGTGTTGGGTGTGGTGTTGATAGGAAAAATGACTCACTTCAGTGTTCTTTGTTGTTGTGCTCAAGGTGCTACCTAGTGGCAGAAATTAAGTATTTCAAATCAAATGTATTCTGCACGTGGACTTCCAGTGTAGAATTATCAAGGTCGCTATGTACTGTCTGAAACTGCTCGTGCTGGGCTGAAGGTTGCTTGATGCGATCGAAGGTCTCTCTATGCCTGTCAGTGGTACACTGATGTTAAGCTCAATAAGATACAAAGTGCTGGAGTAACTCTGTGGGTCAGACAGAATCTCTGGACGACATGGAGAGGTGACGCTTCAGAGTTTTGCCTTTGTTCGGAATGGCTGACTGAGATTTACGAGTTGTCATTAAATACAGGTGAGCTACCGGAAGACTGGAGGGTGGCAAATGTTGTGTCTGTATTCAAGAAGAGCTGCAGAAAAGAGCCATGGGAGCTATGTCCAATGAGCCTAGCATCTGTGGTCAGAGTGTTACGAGAGAGTATTCTGAGGGCTAAGATATACATGCATTTAGACGGGCAGATTAGAGATAACAAGTGTAAAACAACGGATTTTTTTGCAAAATAAAGTGGGGTGTCCCAAAACAAAATGCTGCATGGTGGCGCAGAGGTAGAGTTGCTGTCTTACAGTGCCAGAGACCCGGGTTCGAACCTGACCACGAGTGTTGTCTGAAAGGAGTTTGTACGTTCTCCACGTGACCTGCGTGGGTTTCTTCCGGGTGCTCCGGTTTCCTCCCACACTAGAAAGATATACAGGTTTGTAGGTTAATTGGCTTTGGTAGAATTGTAAATTGTCCCTAGTGTGTGAGTAGGTTCGTGTAAGAGTGCGGGGATTGCTGGTTGGTGCAGACTCGATGGGCTGAAGGGCCTGTTTCCACGCTCTATTTCTAAACTAAATTAAACTACACTAAATAGAGGGCTGCAAGGAAAGGTCTGGGAATTATAGGCCAGTGAGCCTAACATCTGTGGTCGGAAAGTTACTAGAGAGTAGTGGTAAGATATACATATACGTGCATTTAGATAGACATGGGCTGATATATGATAGTTAGCACAGTTTTGTATGTGGGAGATCATGCCTCACGACTGAGTGTTTTGAAAATGTGACCAAAAAGGGTGTTGAGGGCAATGCATTATATGTGGATTTGAGCAAGGCATTCGACAAGATAGACTGATCTGGAAGGTTAGATCGCATGGGATCCTAGAGAGATAGCGGAATGGATAGAAAATTGGCTTCATGGAAGGAAGCGGAGGATGAATGTGGAAGGCTGTTTTTCTGACTGGAGGCCTGACTAGTGGTGTGCATCAGTGCTGGGCCCATTGCTGTTTATCATCTACATCAATAATTGGCAGATGGTTGGATAAAGGTCAGAGATGAAAAGACAGAAGATTGTGAGATGAGGTGAAAAATGCAGTGCCAGAGGAAGGAGGCTGGAGAAGGGGAAAGAGAGAAATGGGTTACAGGGAAGAGGGGAGGAAAAGGGGGAGGTGTTTGCTGGTTAGTACCTAAAATTGGAGAATATTGTTGGACATATTGTAAGCTCCCCAGCTGAATATGTTTTGCTGTTGCTCCAGTTTGGATGTGGAGGAGGGACAGTGGAGAGAGGTCAATACGGGAATGGGTGTTAAAATGGTTTGCATCTGGGAGATTAGGCATGCCTTGGCCGATCAAGCACGAATGTTAAGCAAAACGGTTTCCTAGTCTACGCTGGGCTGGGGACGTTTTGGGTTGGGACCCTTGCAAACCAGCATCTGCAGTTTCTTGTGTTTATATTTGTAAGATAGCTGGATTGATTCACAATGTATGCAACGCCTGAATAGAAAATATCAGAGTTGGGCATTCGATCTCCTTTGTGCCTCTTTGCAATTGGACTAGGGAGAAAAGATCAAAAAGACCCAAAGTGCCGGGTAACTCAGCGAGTTTGGCAGCATCTCTGGAGAACATGGAGGGGTGAAGTTTTGGGCGGAGATCCTCTGTAGGAGCCATTTATGTTTATGTTGGCATATCATATTATTTGTCCAGGTTTATCTTGCAGTATTATTTTGACACTTGGGGGCGGTCATTAGATGCACAGGATGGTGTATATATAAGGGCATAGGGGACAGGAAGTGGAAGGCACAGGGAGGGAGAGCACACAATTCTCACCAGATCAGGGACGGAACAGCTAGCAACAACAGCAGAATAAGGAAAACTTGGTATGTTCATCTCTTTGTTTGTACAACTACTTCAATAAACAACTGGAAATAACGACGGGAAGATCTGCGTAAGATCACTCCTACTGTACCTGTGTAGTAATGGCAACTGGAAAAGAGGACACTACAAAAGTCGGAAATTTGCCATTACACCCTCCTTCAGACATGGTGATTTGGGAGTGGAGCTGGAAAGGACATGGGGCCGGAAAAAAACCTTGTGTTTTAGATGGAGACAGGTTGGGGTTGGGGTTGGGGGGGGGGGTTGATATGTAGATGGTTGGATCTTGGCCAGAGATGAAAAGATTAAAACTGAGATAAGACTAAAGTGTGAATTGTGAAGCCAGAGGAAGGAATATCGGTGGAAGATAAGAGGGAGTGGAGAAATGGGTTCGCGTCCAGGTGGGGCACAGGAAAGAGAAGGGGTGGGGGAGGTTAAGGTTAGTTACCTAAAATTGGAAATATCAAAGTATGCTCCATCATGCTGCTCTATGCCACTGTGTCCATCAAATTGGATTGACGATGTCCCATGCTGTCTGTGTTAAGCAAGTGCTACATGGCCAGAACACGCAGTAAACAGCATTTTGATCAGCGATGGTGGCGTTCCATTTATTTAGAATCAGGCGTTTGTCACTGAAACACAAAAAGTGTTTACAAAATATTTCTGAGACAAAATGTGATAATTTCTCTGGCGCTTAGCGTGCATCTTAGACAAAGTGTATATTCACATGAACAATTAAAATAAAAGCTATTTCAACCAGTGGAGAAGTGTGTTGGTGGGAATGTGCGTGGGCAGGAACTATGTGCTGATTTGTAATGTTAGCAAGCTTTTGACAATGTTCTACGTATACAAAGTGTTCTGTTAATTGTTGATCTGATTATTTTAAGCAGTTGATGAATTTCATTGTGTATGTACTGCTCTTGTTCTGTAACTTTAAAGAAACAAATTGTTGATGGTTGAGGAATAATGCATAAACTTAGAAGGATCTGCAGCTTGGTAATGTGATATGTTTGAATTGTTCCCTTCATTCACCGGGTAATCTTTTGCTGTGTGAGAACTGTCTTTCGTGTGCTTGCTTTGAGAGGCTAGTGATGGGCTAATGGAGACAACACAATAGACAATAGGTGCAGGAGTAGGCCATTCGGCCCTTCTAGCCAGCACTGCTATTCAATGTGATCATGGCTGATCATCCACAATCACTACCCCGTTCTCCCCATATCCCCTGACTCCACTATCTTTAAGAGAACCGGCCTCCACCACCCTCTGAGGCAAAGGATTCCACAGACTTACAACTCTCTGTGTGACAAAGTGTTTCCTCATCTCCGTTCTAAATGGCTTACTTAAACTGTGGCCCCTGGTTCTGGACTCCCCCAATATCGGGAACATGTTTCTGCTCTAGCGTGTCCAAACCCTTAATAATCTTATATGTTCCAATAAGATCCCCTTTCACTCTTCTAAACCAGAGTATACAAGCCCAGCCGCTCCATTCTCTCAGCATATGACAGCCCCACCAAACGTAATTAGATTATCAATTCCAGGGATGTTGGCTAGGAGTGGTTGTCAATATTGGTTGGTTTATCGGGCTGAAGAGATGCTTCATTGCAAGGAATTTACTGCTGTTGGTTGTTATATTGCAGATTTTCCTCGAGTACGTTTAAAATTAGGGGCTGCTGTTGTGAAACGTCTCCCATTGCTGCTATCCAGAGATGCTGCCTGTCTCGCTGAGTTACTCTAGGTTTTTGTGTTTATCTTCAGGCAAACTCTCTCGCATTAATGATAATTTGGAGTCTGTTCTCCAGGCATGCACATGTGCTGCAATACAGGTTGATGGCTTGGTGTGAGCTTGCTTCTGGAGTGCGGGTTATGTACTTTCAACACTGAGCTCTGAGCCAGCAGTATCTGAGTGTTGAAAGCAGCATTGTGGTGAGAAAGGCTGAGAAAAGTGTGGCAATGATGCTTGGTACCATAGTGCTCTGAGATTTGTTGGTTAAGATCATGGTGTCATAGGATGGGGAACATTTCTGAGGGTAGTTGAATTTGAAAATTTGGATGCAATACCTACCCATGATTAAAAAGCGCTTGAACAGTTTATTAGCTATGCTGATAGAGTTCTGTTCATATGTTTATTAATTCAACTGAGGCGATTATACAAAGAAACACATTTGGTGGTCCATACAACTCTCCAACCGAGCAATCACATCCTACAGTTTCCTAAAAGCCCCGTACATCTTGCAGTTCTCATGCTTATCCATCACCCTTTGATTTCCTTAGTTGCCACCTAAATTATGAGCCTGTCCCGCTTAGGCAATTTTATAGGCGACTACTGGCGTTTGCCGAAAATATTTCAATTTTCAACATGTGGTGACAATTTGGGCTGTCGTAGGTTGTCGCCAGGTTGTCGTAGTTGTCGGCAGGTGATGTAGGTTGTTGCCTGTGCTGACCGGTGAATTCCAATGTCGCTGGCAGTCACCTATAAAATCGCCTAAGTGGGATAGGCCCTTCATTTGCAGGAACAATAATGATTGAACTTATAGTAGAAAGCAGCATGATGAAATGGGATGTGCAATGAAGTTTGATAGAAGAATAGATGGGGAAAAAAATGCGCATTTGCCCACTGCAATTTGGTGGGTATCAAAGTGGTCTGACTTCCCAGTGATTTGATAACAAAGAAAACGTAAGCAAAATTATGTTTTGTCAAGTTCTCCCCTTTAAATAAGGTAATTGCAGTGGTCACATTTATTTCTCCTTTTTTCGTAAATTGTTTTAGTCTTCGATTTGAACTTTATAAAGTGGCAGGATTTTGTTTTTGCGATGGTTATGCCCGCTTGATGGGTCAAGGACATGATGATCAGTTGAGTTGTAAAAATTGTTTGCCGTTACAATCTAATAGGGTGAATCAATTCTTTCACATGTATTTCCTGGAGGTACTGCCATGTATTAGAACACAGAACACTACAGCACAGGAACGGGCTCTTCAGCCCGCAATGTTTGTGCTGAACATGCCTAGCTGAACTGATTTCATCTGCTGGCACATGATCCATATTCCTCTATTCCCTGCACTTCCACGTATCCATTACAAAAGCCTCTTAAACACGGTATCGTAGCTGCCTCCTACCACCAACCCTGGCAATGTGTTCTAACCCCCACCACCTACTGTGTGTAAAACAAACTTGCTCTGCACATCTCCATGAATATTTCCCCACTCATCTTATAGCTCTGTCCACAAGGGTTGGACATTTACAATATGGGGAAAAAAGTCTACCCTACTGACTGACTGACTGTCAGTCAGTGACTGACTACTGACTGTCTACCCTATCTATGCTTGTCTCGCTGAGTTACTCCAGCTTTTTGTGTCTATCTTTGGTGTAAACCAGCATCTGCAGTTCCTTGCTACGCATAATTTTATATACCACTAGACCAAGTGCGGACCCAATAGGCCCACTCCCCCAATGCAATATTCCACCAAACTGCAAGCGTGGCTGCCGCGTTCAAATTCTCGCTAAAATTCGCGCTACTCTCCTTGGCGATCATAATGAGGCCGCGACTAGTTCCCAGAATGCAGGAACTCCTCACGACCATGAAGGCGACTCCCTGACAACCACCCGCTAACATGTGGCGACCGCATAGTCTCCTGCAGTCGCCTAAAAAGTTGCCTAAGTGGGACAGGCTCATTTGGCTGGAACTCTACCACTGCGCCATCATGCGAGTCAGGATCTCTGGAGAACATGGATAGGTGACATCCGGACCTGTCCTCAGACTGATTCAGTCGGCTGAGTTACTCCAGCACTTTGTATCGTTTCACTTTAAAACAAGGCGCCGTTGCCCTGGGGCTCCCTCCCCTCTCATCTGCTGTTGGTTCCAAGGTGGAGTATGTTACCGACTCGGGGGGGAGAAGGAGGAGGCAGTGGGGGGAAGAGGAGGAGAAACGGAGCACGTTTCGACCACCGGTGTTAGACTCATTGGCCTGTAGTTCTCATGCTTTCCCCTGCAGCCCTTCTTAAATAGAGCCACAACCTTTGCCACTCTCCTGCTCTTCGCACCTCACATATATTTATAAATCTCAGCCAAGGCACTTGCAATTTCCTCTTGAACTTCCCACAGTATCCTCTGATTTATCTTTTCAGACCCGAGAAATTTACCTTCAATACGTGTTAGGACCTTCAGCACCTTCTTGACCGTGATACTGACTGCTCTCAAGACACTTACATTGACGTTCCCTGGTCCTCGTGTCTTCGCCCATGGTAAAAACAGAGGAGAAATATATAATCATTGAGGACCTTGCCTGTCTCCTGTGGATCCATAGAGTTGAACACTTTGATTTCTTAGTAGTTCCTTTCTCTCTTTGGTTACCTTTTCCCTTTTAATGTACTTATAAAATCCCTTGGGATAGTCCTTAATATTATCTGGCAGGGCTGTCTCCTGTTCCCTTTTTGCCCTATCTTTATCTTTTTTTTTTTTTGGCGTGCTAATTTCCCGAAACGCCTTCTGGGATACTGTTGATCCCAACTGCCTATACCGGCCGCATGCCTCCTTATTCGACCAGAATCTGCCTTGCCCCAATTAAGTACCTTCCCCCTACATCCAGACTTGCCCCTCTGCAAAATAATCTTAAAAATTAAGAGTTGCGATCACGATCTCCAAATTCTTCTTCAACTGCAACATCAGTCAACTATCTAAGCTTGTTTCCCAATACAAGGTCTAATATGTCCCTCCTGGATTCCGACTATCCACATACTGTTTTAAGAAACCTCCTTGGTTGCACCTAAAAAAATTCTGCCCCGAGTCATTCCTGCCGTGAGTAAGTCCATCTATACACAGGCTGCACAGCACTAATAAAACTGTCATGGGTATGGAATTTCAACTTTCCGCAATATTGACTCGAGCGGTCGCTGGGCAAAAGGTTTAGACGGGGAAGAATGTGTCAAACGTGTTCAGGAAAGTTTCCTCATGCAATATGCAAAGGGCCCTACATGGGAGGGGGCAACACTTGAATTAGTCTTAGGAAATTGGGATGGGAAAGTGGATGAAGTGTTCGTGCTTGAGTCTTTTGGGACCAGCGAACATTGTTTAAAGGGCTTGTCCCACCAGCATGCGACTCCATGCGGTGAGCGCGACCAAACTGGAAGCGAGGGCCGCGCGGAGGTGGGGTGATCCCCGTAAAGGGCCGGTCCCACCAGCATGCGCCTGCATGCGGCGAGCGCGACCAAACCGGCAGCGGGGGCCACGCGGAGGTCGGGTGAGTGGCGCGAATTTGGAGCGAAATCCGCGGTACGTTTGCAAGGACAGAGAGGGACACACACAGAGGGTCACGGAGGCACAGAGGGAGGGTCACGGAGGCACAGAGAGAGGGTCACGGAGGCACAGAGAGAGGGTCAAACTCCCTCATCATCCAAGCTTCCTTACACTGACCTGCCTTGCCCTTCACTTTAACAGGAACATGCATGTCCTGGACTCTTCTCAGCACACTTTTAAAACTGACAAGGACAAAACATCCCACTTTTCGGATGTTCCTTTTTCTTCAAACAACCTGCTCTAACCACCTTGAGCGAGTTCTTGTCTAAAACCTTCAAAGCCTCAATTTAGAATGTTATCGCATGGGCCCAGCCCATCCCTGTCCATAATTATCTTAAGAGCCTGTCCCACCAGCATGCGACTCCATGCGGTGAGCGCGACCTAAAGTGCTCACTTGAGCCGTCCGGCCTCGCGGGGCCGGTCCCACTTCAATCGCCGGATCCGTGTGGAGTTGTGCGGAGCTGGTCCCGACATTGCGTGGGGCTCGAAAAACTGACCGTGTTCAAAAATTCCGTGCGGCAACGGCCTGTCGGCCCGTCGGCCCGCAGCCGTCTCGACGCATTATGCACTGCCTTGGCGTTTTGCCGCCGTGGCCCTCTCTCTGTGTGCCTCCGTGGCCCTCTCTCTGTGTGCCTCCGTGGCCCTCTCTCTGTGTGCCTCCGTGGCCCTCTCTCTGTGTGCCTCCGTGGCCCTCTCTCTGTGTGCCTCCGTGGCCCTCTCTCTGTGTGCCTCCGTGGCCCTCTCTCTGTGTGCCTCCGTGGCCCTCTCTCTGTGTGCCTCCGTGGCCCTCTCTCTGTGTGCCTCCGTGGCCCTCTCTCTGTGTGCCTCCGTGGCCCTCTCTCTGTGTGCCTCCGTGGCCCTCTCTCTGTGTGCCTCCGTGGCCCTCTCTCTGTGTGCCTCCGTGGCCCTCTCTCTCCCTCTGTGCCTCCGTGACCCTCTCTCTCCCTCTGTGCCTCCGTGACCCTCTCTCTCCCTCTGTGCCTCCGTGACCCTCTCTCTCTCTGTGCCTCAGTGACCCTCTCTCTCTCTGTGCCTCTGTGACCCTCTCTCTCTCTGTGCCTCTGTGACCCTCTCTCTCTCTGTGCCTCCGTGACCCTCTCTCTCTCTGTGCCTCCGTGACCCTCTCTCTGTGCCTCCATGACCCTCTCTCTGTGCCTCCGTGACCCTCTGTGTGTGTCCCTCTCTGTCCTTGCGAACGTACCGCGGACTTCGCTCTAAATTCGCGCCACGTCGCGCCACTCACCCGACCTCCGCGCGGCCCCCGCTGCCGGTTTGGACCCGTTCGCCGCATGCAGGCGCATGCTGGTGGGACCGGTCCTGTACGGGGATCACCTGACCTCCGCGCGGCCCTCACTTCCAGTTTGGTCGCGCTTACTGCATGGAGTCGCATGCTGGTGGGACAGGCCCTTTAAACAATGTTTGCTGGTCCCAAAAGACTCAAGCACGAACACTTCATCCACTTTCCCACCCCAATTTCCTAAGACTAATTCAAGTGTTGCCCCCTCCCATGTAGGGCCCTTTGCATATTGCATGAGGAAACTTTCCTGAACACGTTTGACACATTCTTCCCCATCTAAACCTTTTGCCCAGCGACCGTTCGAGTCAATATTGCGGAAAGTTGAAATTCCATACCATGACAGTTTTATTAGTGCTGTGCAGCCTGAGTATAGATGGACTTACTCACGGCAGGAATGACTCGGGGCAAAATTTTTTTAGGTGCAACCGAGGAGGTTTCTTAAAACAGTATGTTGATAGTCGGAATCCAGGAGGGACATATTGGACCTTGTATTGGGAAACAAGCTTAGATAGTTGACTGATGTTGCAGTTGAAGAAGAATTTGGAGATCGTGATCGCAACTCTTAATTTTTAAGATTGTTTTGCAGAGGGACAAGTCTGGATGTAGGGGGAAGGTACTTAATTGGGGCAAGGCAGATTACAATGTAATTAGGCGGCAGCTCAGAAAAGTAGATTGGGATCTCTTGTTATTCAGCAAGTCAACAGAGGACATGCGGCATTCATTTACAGGCCAGCTCATCAAAGTGCAGGATCAGCAAGTTCTGGTAAGGTGGAGGGATAAGGACGGCAAGGTAAAAGAACCATGGATGACCCAGGAGGTCATCAACTTGGCTAGGAAGAATAAGGAAGCCTATGTCTGGTTTAGGAAAGTGGTATCAGAGGAATGAGGAATAAAAACCGAGTAGGAAAGATAGACACAAAATGCTGGAGTAACTCAGTGGGACAGGCAGCATATCTGGAGAGAAGGTGATATTTTGCATCAAGACCCTTCTTTGGGTTCAAAGAACTCGAGCAAGCAATTAGAAGGAGCCAAGCAATGTCGTTTTCGAGTCAGATTAAGGAAAACCCAAGGCTTTTTCTCTGTGTACTTCAAAAATAAGAGGGTGACCAGGGAGAAGGTAAGAACAAAGGAGGGAATCTATGTTTGGAGCCAGAGGATGTGGGTGAAATATGAAACAAGTACTTTGCATCTATATTCACTGAGGAGAAGGACTTGGAGGACAGCAAGGTCAGTGTGGAGAACACAAATATGCTGGGGCAGTTTGAGATTGAGAATGAGGTGGTGCTGTACTCTTGAAGAGCATTAATGTGGATAAGTCCCCAGAGCCTGATGGTCCAAAAATCTTTCTCCCTGTTCCCTGCACCAACTCCTCAGCCACGCATTCACCGGTCCCAACCTATTGTTACCCTCACTAGCACGTGACACTGGTAGTAATCCAGAGATGACCACCCTCCAGGTCCTGCATTTTAACCTTTTGCATAACTCCCTATATTCACTCCGCAGGACTTTTTCACATTTTCTTACCAATGTCATTTGTGCCGATGTGCATGACGGCCACTGGCTGCTCTGCCTCCCCTGTGAGAATGTTCTGCAGCTGCTCTAAGACGTCTGGGTCCCTGGTACCAGTGAGGCAACAGACCGTCCTCGAGTCCTGTTTGTTGCCACAGATTCTCCTGTCTGCCCCCTAACTATCGAGCCCCCTATCACTATCACGGCCCAATTTCACCCTGCCCCACTGTGCCTCGGTACTAGACCCAGTGCCACAGATAAGGGCTACTGCTGCTCTCCCCTGAACGGCCATCCCACTACGGCATCCAAAGTAGTTTACCTGTGTTGCAGGGAATTGGCCACAGGGGGTACCTGAACTCCCTTCCCACACCCTTTCCTGGTGGCCACCGATTTTCCGCTGCATGATACACTGCCCTTGCCCTTATAAAACACATCACTGATAATGGACTACATTAGTTCTTCTGTCTAACTTTCTCGACCAACAAATCATGTTAGCTTCAACCACTTCTTTCAAAGCTCTTCTTCTTCTTCAGTTGTGTGTCTTTTAGACCTGCAGCTCCGTTGTGGCGAGCCAGGCCAACGTGTCATCGTCCAGGTCAATCAGACCTCGTGCACCATTCGGTGACCGGTGTTTGGGGCAACTGGTGACTATGTGCTCCGCTGTCTGTGTTGGGTCCCCACACTCACAGGAGGCACTTCCACGAGGCCCCACCTCTTCATCGCTTCTCCATAGCGTCCGACGCCTGTCCTCAAGCGGTGAGGGTTATCCACTGCTTTCGGGGCAGGTCCTGGCCAGGGACGTCCATGGGGTCATCAATGTAATGGTGTAGCCTAGATGGTTCCGCTGACTTCCATTGGTCTCTCCATTTCGTCTTGACCCAGGCGGTCTTAGAAGCGTCAGCTTGGGTCAAGACGAGATGGAGAGCAGAGCAGCTCTTGGGCTTGCATGGCAAAGGGGCGCCGTGACTTGAGGCGCACTCGTCATGGTGTCCCTGTGACGATCTGATGGAGGAGGTGGGATTCACTGGTCTGTGCCTTTTGAGAGAGGGCCAGCGTGGCTGCTTCTCGTCTGATGTTGGCCGGCGCGATGCCAGCGAGGACGGGCAGTTGGTTTACTGGGGTGGCTCGTAGGCATCCGGTGACAGTCCACAGGGCGCTTTTGAGGGCAGCATCCAGCTTCTTGGCGTGAGGGCTACGGCACCAGACCGGGGCGCAGTACTCGGCAGCTGAGAACACGAGGGCCACTGTGGACATGCGCAGTGTCTTCGTCGTGGCCCCCCATGTGGTGCCGGCTAGGCGGCGAATCAGTGCGGCACGGGCGCTTGTCTTTGCCTTGGCACCTTCCAGGTGTTGTTCCAGGTTGAACCTATGTCACTGTGGTTTGTCAACCCTAGACATGTCACAGTAGTTTCAATAATTTTATAACTCCGTTCATCCACCCTTTTATGGTGGCCACCAATGTATTTGCTATAATCTCACTATTAATATTTAAACACAGGAACTTTTTACCTTGGTGCACAAGTTTCCTCTCCTTTGTTGAAGTATTGTTAGTTATTCTGTAACTTATGAATGGCAATGTCTATTTTTTTTTCTCACTATTGTTCTACTAGGGGAATAACCCCTCTGCCATGGTGCACCTATAAATTCAGATTTGTTTTTTCCAATGCTTACATTGCAGAGTATATTTAACTTCGGAGTCACGTGAGTGACTTCGTGAAGACCCCGTCAGCACGCATGCGCGACATATCGTCGACCGCATGCGAAGTGACAGGCAGGGAGGAGGGTCGCTCCTCCACCGGAACGGACCTGCAGGTAAGGTTTTTTCTTTCAGGGACTCTGGGACAGAGTACCCCACCAACGGGCCGCCTCAAGTGACTGACTGCGGACCGCGGGCAGTCAGCGGCGGCAGAACTCGCCTCGGAAGTCGGGCAGCCCGTTGACCCGGCAGGGTCTGGGCTCACAGACTCGCCGTTCGCAGGTAGCAACGGCAGAGCGGCTGCGGCGACTTAACACGCAGCCCGCAGAGTCACTGCGGACTGACGGCAACGCTACCCGGAAGTCGGGAGCTCCGAGACAGAGTTGGGGCCCCGACTCAAACGCAGGCAGCACAACGCCTGGAAGTGGACCCGGCGGGGTTCGGGCTCACAGACTAGCCGTTGGGGCCATTTATATTCCCCCATGAGCAGGTGGGGAGCACACCTCCAACATAGCACACTCCAGCAGGAGTGTGGTCACCATGGGTCTCCGAGCAGTCCCATGGCAGTACCCTTTACAGGGCTGCCAAATGCTCACCCTCTTTGCAGGGGAGCATAAGGAGTCGGGCAGAGGCTGACTGAAGGAAGGAATCTCATTACGCAACTTCTGGCCAAACCTGGCGGAAATATGACCAACAAGTAAGTTGTACTAACTTTGAGTTGGTTGGGTTTCTGTATTGTTTAAATCCCTTACAGAAACTTCATAATGCAGAAAAGGAGAAAAAAGAAGGCTGCTTGAAGCATGCCATTGAAGATCGCGGGACTTTGGAGCGAGGTTGGCGGCCAACATTCCCGGAGCTGACCGTTGATTTCGGGCACACCTGTACCTCGGGCCGGGAAGACAGCGCAGAAGTCAGGGAGCCCCGCAAAGTCGGGACCCGACTCTCCACCGCAGCAGTCCAGGGAGCTGCATACTGGCGGTAGGACTGCACAGGATCAGGGTAATTAAGACCCCGACTCCCCACCGCTTCATTCTGTACTAAAACAGACCAGCGGCAAAAAAGTACGGACGACGGGGCCAGGTTAAGGGACACCCCGACTCACCACCACATCAGTTCGCAAGAGGGCGGACCAATGGCAAAACCGCACTTAAAGTCGTGTAGCTCCTTTGGAGCGGCTGGCGCCGACTCACTACCGCTTCAGTCTGCTAGACTGCGGACCGGTGGCAAAACTAAACACAGGTCGAGTAGTCCCGCAGGAGCGGCTGGCACCGACTTTGCGTCGCATCAGTCCCGAAGACACGGGACTGGCGGCAAGCCCGCGCGGATGTCGTGTTGCCCCGCTGGAGCGGCTGGCACCGACTCACCACCGCTTCAGTCTGCTAGATTGCAGACTGGTGGCAGAACTAAAACACAAGTCGAGTAGCCCCGCAGGAGCGGCTGGCACCGACTACCTACCTCAGTCCCATAGAGATCACCGCGATGAGGTGCGGACTGTCGGTAGCGGCCCCATTTGTTCATCAGAACTTGGGGAAGACGACTTGTGTCCACAGATAGCGGCGGCGGTCGCATAGCTCGAATGGAGTGCATGGTCGAGCAGCTGCTCGAAAGGGTCCTACTCCATCAGGAGCGTGCGTCCCTAGGATCCATGACAGGGCTGTCCAACATCTCTCCCTCCTCAGTAGGGAGCGCCAGAAGTCAGGCACTAGCTGACCACGAAGAGGGGTTGGCTGAAGACCTACAGTTGCAAGGGATGCTAGAAGAGCAACTTCTGGGAATGGTGTCTAAGTTCGCTCAACCATCCCAGAAAGGGCAACCTCTTCAGCCAAGACTAGCGGCCAAGCATAACTACCTGACAACACACCAATTACAGGAACAGGTAATTTCGGAGACCACAAGCAAATACATGGCCCGGAAAATTGCGTGTCGCTGAACGTCCATACCGTGAACACACCCATATGGGGAAACATCAGCCCTGGGATAAGGGCACAGGGGAAAATTCAAAAAATCCTGAAACTACTGACCTCTGGCATCACTGCGTTTGCCAGGTCTGTCGACGGTATGGACATGACGGAAGAGCAGCAGGTGCATCCATGAAGCGTATGCTCTGCAATACGCAATACGAGTTCAATTGCTTCGGAAAAGCTCTATCCGTCCTACACTCAACCCCAAAAATTGCGGGTTTGTCTAAGGCCAACGCTACGCCACCACCAAGACAGTTGTTTGGTGATGACCTGCCCAAACAGGGGAAAGACCTAGACGAGGAAGTTAAAGCGGTAGGTTTGATAAAACCGCCTTCCTCTGGCAGACCTCCAGCGTATCGTCGGCAGCATCCATATGCAACATCTAACAGGCCCGGGTTCAACCCGATAGAGTGACGGGAGCAAACCCAAAGGTTGCGCCTTTTCATCAGAGGCCTGTTTGAGCCAAGGCCCACAGCGACCAGCCTGAAAAATGCGTCAATCCCACACCGCAGCACTACAGCAACCCAAGAAAGGACAGAAACATGTTCGTCTACAGATAGACAATACCACAGTGTTGGCATATTAAACCATATGGGTGGTATCGAGTCGATATATTGGGATGAATTGGCAAAAATAACTTGGCACTGGTGCATTGAAATATTTGGATATCAGCTACATACCTTCCAGGTAAGCTCAATACAGTGGCGGACACCAGGTCATGAGTATTCAATGACAACACCAAGTGAATGTTGAACCCCAAATATTTGCTAATATTATAGCTAAGTATGGAGCTCCAGATATCGACCTCTTTGTGTCCAGGTTGAACCATCAGATACCAACATATGTCTCGTGGGAGCTAGATCCTGGGGCAGTAGCGATGGATGCATTCTCGCTACATTGGGGGAAATTGTTCTTCTATGCATTTCCCCCTTTCTGCCTCATAAGTTGGGTATTGCGGTAAATCCAGCTAGATTCTGCATCAGGGAATCTGATAATACCCGTCTGCCCCACACAGCCATGGTTCCTGGTGGTCCTCGAGATAGTAAAGAAACCGTGGGTGCAGGGTCCTAAATGCCCAAACCTACTGATACATCCCATATCAGGGGAGAATCATCCGTGCTGTGGTCATCTGAACCTGTTGGCTTGCAGGTTCTGATGAGACCTTTGCTGGAATTCGGGCTGTCGAACAGGACCATGGATATCGTCACAGCATTGTGCAGAGAGTCCACGAGGGAGCAGTACCTTACCCATGTAAGGAAATGGGAGGCCTTCTGTTCCAGGACTAATATCACCTACGACTCTGCCAGTAGTCTGTAATGCCAGAAGTGCATTGTCATCCTACTTCACTATCGGAGTAGGATCCCATCAGTTGGTGTCAAAACTCATGAGGGGTATTTCAATTCTTACCCTCATAGACCACGATACAATGTGACCTGTGACATTGGGGTAGTGTTGTCCCTACTCAGGAGTTGGTCACCAGTTTCGGAACTCCCACTGGCCAAACTCACCTACAAAGTGGTGATGCTATGGCACTTATACATCTCAGCAGGTCCACAAACTAAACTGGACAGGATGGTCTCGACTCCTACCAAGGTAACATTTTTCATTGATGAAATACTTACACCATAGACCTGGTACAACCGGTCTTAAATTGGAATTCCATGCATATCCCATTGATGTACGCCTCTGTATAGTCACTTATCTCCGACATTATATTAATGTCATACAAAATATAAGGAGAATGGAAACCGGTCTACTCATCAGTTTTTAAAGCCCACATCACAGGGTAACTGTGCAGGCAATTTCCAGGTGGCTCAGGGTGGTGTTGGATGTAGCAGGGGTAGACACTGATATTCAAATCTCATTCTACCAGGGCTGCGTCCACATCAGTGGCGAGGACCATGGAGGTACCCGTGGACCATGTCCTCGGTACAGCAGGCTTGGCCAACGGAGACGCGTCTCAATGGTTTTATAACAAACCTATGGCCACTCCTGCGACGTTTGCAGATACTGTTTTAAGTTCTGTTCCCTGAACGGTTCCTGAACTCAGGGATTTTTTGTTTGTATTAATGAATACATTATTGTAGTTAAATTAAACGAGAACTTACCAGTTTGAAGTTTGATCCTTATTTTATGAGGAGTTACGATGAGGGATTGCGTGCCCACCGCTCCCAACCCTCTATCATAAGGTCAACTGGTATATGGTTTCTCTTAATCTTACTATCTCGTCGGATCTGTTATCTGTGATTCCACACCGCTGCTTTGAAGAATGTCGTGCATGCGTGCTGGCGGGATCTTCATGAAATCCCTCATCGTAACTCCTCATAAAATAAGGATCAAACTTCAAACTGGTAAGTTCTCATTTAATCTTACTATTTTAGAGCATGGTTTTGCCCTCACATTTGAATAGTCCTTTACAGAAGTGAAAGTTGGGATGTTGACTTTTGAAGATGGTCTTGGTGTGAACATCAGCCTTTGGTGACGGTTCAAGTTGCCATCGGCTTATGGTCCAATCTTGCAGCTGTCAAACCTTGAGTTGGGAGGTCATGTTGCAGTTGTATAAGACATTGATGAGGCCCCATTTAGAGTATTGTATTCAGTTTTGGGTACCATGTTATGGGAAAAATGTTGTCAAGCTGGAAAAGGTGCAGAGAAGATTTACGAGGATGTTGACAGGACTAGAGGGTCTGAGCTGCAGGGAGAAGGCTGGGACTCTATTCCTTCCCACTGGGTCCTGTCCCACTGAAGCTATTTTTTAGACAACTGCCGGTGACTAGGCTGTCGCCGAGGTGTCGCCTGTATGGTTGTGAGTAGTCTTCACACAGAGAGTTGTGAGTCTGTGGAATTCTCTGCCTTGGAGGGCGGTGGAGGCTGGTTCTCTGGATACTTTCAAGAGAGAACTTTTTCTTTTTTTTTTGTCGTTTAAAAAAAAAAAATTTTTTGTCGTTTTTATTTTTTTTATTTTTTATTAATCAAATATAATCATACTCTTTTAATTACTCACTATTCTTTCTTTATACTTTTTTCTTTTTCTCTTTTTCACTCTATAAAAAAAAATGGAGGCCTATATATATGGTTTGTTAATATTTATATAATTTTGGAAAGATGTATTAATTATATCTGAAAAAAATTGTTATTATTTGTAATATGTATGGCCTCTAATAAAAATATATTAAAAAAAAAGAGAGCTAGATAGGGCTCTTAAAGATAGCAAAGTCGGGGGATATGGGGAGAAGCCAGTAACGGGGTACTGAATGTGGATGATCAGCCATGATCACGTTGAATGGCCTACTCCTGCACCTATTGTCTATTGTCTCCTACGTCGCCGAAAGTGTCATCGCGTTTTTCTGGTCGCCGCTAAATTTTGAAATGTTTTCGGTGACTGTAGGCTTATCGTAGCTTGTCTTCTCCGGACGTAGGATGGCATAGGTTGTCGCCAGGTGATGTAGGTTGTCGCCGGTGCTGACTTTGGTGAATTCCTTTGCCGGCAGTCGCCTAAAAAAATCGCCCAAGTGGGACAGGCCCCTTAAGTCCAGCCGCTGGTTTTTCGGCGACCTACTATGACAGTTGCTGGCAGTCATCTAAAAAAATTGCCTAGTGGAACAAGCACTTTAGAGCGCTGGAGGATGAGGGGTGATCTTATAGAGCTGTATAAAATCATGAGAGGAATAGATCGGGTAGATGCACAGAGTCTTTTGCCCAGAGTAAGTGAATCAAGGACTAGAGGACATGGGTTTAAGATGAAGACAAACAGATTTAATAGGAAGTGGCTGAGGGATGACTTTTTCACACAAAGCGTGGTGGGAATGCGTCAAAGGGTGGTATGGAACAAGCTGCCAGAGCAAGTTGCGGCTGGGATTATCCCAACGTTTAAAGAACATTTAAGACAGGTACATGGATAGGACAGGTTTGGAGGGGTATGGGCCAAATGTGGGCAGGTGGGAGTAGTGTAGCTGGGACATGTTGGCCGATGTGGGTATTGGGCTGAAGGGCCTGTTTCCACGCTGTATCACTCCATGACACTATCCCATGCTTCACTTTTTCAACTGTAAAAGATGTTGGTGTTCTCATTTAGTTTAGTTTATAGATACAGTGTGGAAACAGGCCCTTTGGCCCACTGAGTCCACGCCAACCAATGATCCCCGCACACTAACACTATCCTACACACACTATGGACAATTTGCATTTATAGAAAGCTAATTAACCTACAAACCTGTACGTCTTTGGAGTGTGGGAAGAATTCGAAGATCTCTGAGAAAACTCACGCAGGTCACGTGAAGAACGTACAAACGCCGTACAGACAGCCCCCGTATTCAGGATGGAACCCGGGTCTCCAGCACAGCAAGCTCTGTATGGCAGCAACTCTACCGCTGCGCCACCTTGCTGCCCCATGAGATTCATTCAAAATTTTGAGGGTCAAATTTAGATAAATTTGTGCCCTCCATCATGTTTGGGACAAAGACCCATCATTTATTTATTTGTCTCTTTACTCCACAATTTGAGATTTGTAATAGAAAAAATCACATGTGGTTAAAGTGCACCTTGTCAGATTTTAATAAAGGCCATTTATATACATTTCACCATGTAGAAATCACAGCAGTGTTTATACATAGTCATCGTCCCCCCCCCCCCCCCCCCCCCCTCCCCTTTCAGGGCATCATAATGTTTGGGACACAGCAATATCATCTAAATGAAAGTAGTCATGTTTAGTATTTTGTTGCATATCCTTTGCATGCAATGACTGCTTGAAGTCTGCGATTCATGGACATCACCAGTTGCTGGGTGTCTTCTCTGGTGATGCTCTGCCAGGCCTGTATTTGCAGCCATCTTTAGCTTTTGCTTGTTTTGGGGGCTAGTCCCCTTCAGATTTCTCTTCAGCATATAACAGGCATGCTCAATCTGGTTCAGTTTGGGCAATTGACTTGGCCACTCAAGAATTGTCTTTTTTATCTTTGGAAAAACTCCTTTGTTGCTTTAGCAGTATGTTTGGGATCATTGGCTTGCTATAGAATAAACCGCTGGCCAATGGGTTTTTTGAGCATTTGCTTGAACTCGAGCAGATATGATGTGTCTATACACTTCAGAATTCATTATGCTACTACCACCAGCAGTTGTATCATCAATGAAGATGTGAGCCAGTACCTTCAGCAGCCATACACGCCCAGGCCATAACACCCCCACCACCATGTTTCACAGATGAGGTGGTATGCTTTGGATATTGGCAGTTCCTTCTCTCCTCCATACTTTGCCCATGCCATCACTCTGATATATTCATCTCATCTGCCCACAAGACCTTTTTTCAGAACTCTGGTTGCTCTTTTAAGTGTTTCTTGGCAAACCTGGCCATCCTATTTTTGCGGCTAACCAGTGGTTTGCATCTTGCAGTGTACCCTCTGTATTTCTGTTCATTAAGTCTTCTGCGGACAGTGGTCATTGACAAATCCGCACCTGACTCCTGAAGAGTGTTTCTGATCTGTCTGACAGCTGTTTGGGGATTTTTCTGTATTGTAGAGAGAATTCTTCTGTCATCAGCTGTGGAGGTCTTCCTTGACCTGCCAGCCCCTTGGCGATTAGTAAGTTCACCAGTGCTCTCTTCTTAATGGTGTTCCAAACAGTTGATTTTGGTACGCCTAAGGTTTGGCTGATGTCTCTATAACAGGTTTATACTTGTTTCTCAGTCTCACAATGGCTTCTTTGACTTTCATTGGCACAACTTTGGTCCTCATGTTGATAAACAGCAATAAAAGTTTCCAAAGGTGATGGAAAGACTGGAGGAAAGACTAGGTGCTGAGAGCTCTCTTATACCTGCATGAAGGAGGCAATTAAACACGCCTGAGCAATTACAAACACCTGTGAAGCCATGTGTCCCTAACATTATGGTGGCCTGAAATGAGGGGACTATGTATAAACACTGCTGTAATATCTACATGGTGAAACCAAAATGTATAAAAATGGCCTTTATTAAAATCTGACAATGTGCACTTTAACCACATGTGATTTTTTTCTATTACAAATCTCAAATTGTGGAGTACAGAGGCAAATAAATAAACATTATGGAGGGCACTGTATGAATATGCCAAAATGGCAGTGGTTTTTCCACTGTACTGTTCAACTTGTCCTGGGTGAGTTCTGTCTCCACCCCACACTGCTATTGCTATTTATTTTTACCATTTGCACACAGTTGTGCAAAAAATATTTAAAAATGGAGTCATGGCAACTATTTTAAAAGCGATTTATCTTTCAATATGCCTGATAACATATTGAAGATACGAGTACTTCTGAAATGCATGTTATAATGAATGGTACATGTTTATATTGAACGGTACATCCGAAGCCATAGATGTTTTATTGACTAGTCAGTATAATTAAAGGGATATAACACCAAATGCATGAAGTATATACATTTGTAATCACTGGAATAATGGTAGATTTTCATTGTTTACCACAATGGCGTGTTCCATGGTGTAATACTATGTATTTCTCTTAATCGTTCAGCTGTTGAGGAACTTACCTGAAGCGCAAACGTCACCGATGCATAAAGAAAGTTGGAAGAAGTCGATGTGAAGATTTACATTTTTCGGACCCATCTGTGGGTGTAGGCTGCTTCAGCGTTTATTATGGCCAGGGTTGCTGGTGGCGGAGGAAGTGCTGACCACACAAGTCCTGTAAATGAGTTTGGTGATATCATCAGATGGAGATCAGGTATGTCTGAATGACATAGCGTCTTGCTACTATTACTGAAATGTTTTCTTTTTTCTAACGTGTGCATTTGCTAACGATTTGAATTGATTGAGACCAGTTATTGTGTTTCTTGTACTTCTTCTGTTTAGCTTGCCAACTGCATTTACATTTCAATTCATCCTCGGGATCTACTGATGGATTTGTCCCAAACGTCTCCAAGGAAAATTTCAAAATAAGCAGCTTAGCATCCAATCAATATTAAACATTCGTGGCTGCCCGATATAATGCCCTTGCCCTTATAAAACACATAATTAATAATGAACAACGTTAGTTCTTCCATCTGACTTTTTCGACCAACAAATCATCTTAGCTCCAACCACTTCTTTCAGAGCTCTTCATCAACAATTTTATAACCCGTGCAGTTCCTGTGGTATGTATTGTAAGGACAAGAGCATTATATTGGATACCCTTGGATATTCAATATTGTTGATCTGCTAAGCTTGAAACTTACCTTGAAGACTTTTTGTTCATAATTGATAGCAGAATTAGGCCATTCGACCCAAGTCTACTCCACCACTATCTGTCCCTCTGTCTTTCTCTGTCTCTCTCTTTCTCTGTCTCTCTCTTTCTCTGTCTCTCTCTTTCTCTGTCTCTCTCTTTCTCTGTCTCTCTCTTTCTCTGTCTCTCTCTTTCTCTGTCTCTCTCTTTCTCTGTCTCTCTCTTTCTCTGTCTCTCTCTTTCTCTCTCTCTCTTTCTCTGTCTCTCTCTTTCTCTGTCTCTCTCTTTCTCTGTCTCTCTCTTTCTCTGTCTCTCTCTTTCTCTGTCTCTCTCTTTCTCTGTCTCTCTCTCTTTCTCTGTCTCTCTCTCTTTCTCTGTCTCTCTCTCTTTCTCTGTCTCTCTCTCTCTTTCTCTGTCTCTCTCTCTTTCTCTGTCTCTCTCTCTTTCTCTGTCTCTCTCTCTTTCTCTGTCTCTCTCTCTTTCTCTGTCTCTCTCTCTTTCTCTGTCTCTCTCTCTTTCTCTGTCTCTCTCTCTTTCTCTGTCTCTCTCTCTTTCTCTGTCTCTCTCTCTTTCTCTGTCTCTCTCTCTTTCTCTGCCTCTCTCTTTCTCTGCCTCTCTCTCTTTCTCTGCCTCTCTCTCTTTCTCTGCCTCTCTCTCTTTCTCTGCCTCTCTCTCTTTCTCTGCCTCTCTCTCTTTCTCTGCCTCTCTCTCTTTCTCTGCCTCTCTCTCTTTCTCTGCCTCTCTCTCTTTCTCTGCCTCTCTCTCTTTCTCTGCCTCTCTCTCTTTCTCTGCCTCTCTCTCTTTCTCTGCCTCTCTCTCTTTCTCTGCCTCTCTCTCTTTCTCTGCCTCTCTCTCTTTCTCTGCCTCTCTCTCTTTCTCTGCCTCTCTCTCTTTCTCTGCCTCTCTCTCTTTCTCTGCCTCTCTCTCTTTCTCTGCCTCTCTCTCTTTCTCTGCCTCTCTCTCTTTCTCTGCCTCTCTCTCTTTCTCTGCCTCTCTCTCTTTCTCTGCCTCTCTCTCTTTCTCTGCCTCTCTCTCTTTCTCTGCCTCTCTCTCTTTCTCTGCCTCTCTCTCTTTCTCCGCCTCTCTCTCTTTCTCCGCCTCTCTCTCTTTCTCCGCCTCTCTCTCTTTCTCCGCCTCTCTCTCTTTCTCCGCCTCTCTCTCTTTCTCCGCCTCTCTCTCGTTCTCCGCCTCTCTCTCGTTCTCCGCCTCTCTCTCGTTCTCCGCCTCTCTCTCGTTCTCCGCCTCTCTCTCGTTCTCCGCCTCTCTCTCGTTCTCCGCCTCTCTCTCGTTCTCCGCCTCTCTCTCGTTCTCCGCCTCTCTCTCGTTCTCCGCCTCTCTCTCGTTCTCCGCCTCTCTCTCGTTCTCCGCCTCTCTCTCGTTCTCCGCCTCTCTCTCGTTCTCCGCCTCTCTCTCGTTCTCCGCCTCTCTCTCGTTCTCCGCCTCTCTCTCGTTCTCCGTCTCTCTCTCGTTCTCCGTCTCTCTCTCGTTCTCCGTCTCTCTCTCGTTCTCCGTCTCTCTCTCGTTCTCCGTCTCTCTCTCGTTCTCCGTCTCTCTCTCGTTCTCCGTCTCTCTCTCGTTCTCCGTCTCTCTCTCGTTCTCCGTCTCTCTCTCGTTCTCCGTCTCTCTCTCGTTCTCCGTCTCTCTCTCGTTCTCCGTCTCTCTCTCGTTCTCCGTCTCTCTCTCGTTCTCCGTCTCTCTCTCGTTCTCCGTCTCTCTCTCGTTCTCCGTCTCTCTCTCGTTCTCCGTCTCTCTCTCGTTCTCCGTCTCTCTCTCGTTCTCCGTCTCTCTCTCGTTCTCCGTCTCTCTCTCGTTCTCCGTCTCTCTCTCGTTCTCCGTCTCTCTCTCGTTCTCCGTCTCTCT